>CM034234.1:42456117-43056117 GCA_019916065.1 Vitellaria paradoxa
AAATCCCATAATCCATTTGTCTTGCAAGGCCTTGAAAATGGTTGAAATAAGCTGATGGAAGGGCTGCAATATATTTGTCTTACATGCAGTTCATACTGATTTGTGTATGTGTGTACTTTGGATTAGTTTCTTCGCAGAAAAAATTTTAAATCAAAATTGCAATCTTTCACCTGGTGCTTTTTGTTCACCTCATTTTTTCTCCTTCTTTTTGTTTGATGAAAAACTGTTTTCTTCTCTAGCTGAATCTGACTCAAACTTTGCTTTAGAAGACAAACTGGTGGAAAACCCAAAAATATCGTTGCAAAGTGGTTCATAATAAGGCTTTTAGGAAGCTTTTTGACGCATTTGTATAATGTTAGGATTGGCACTGTTTTCACGAAGATTGCCATCTGGGCTCTTCTTCCCCCCTCCCACTACTTGCATTAGCATGTAATGCAGAATGTCATATGCAATATATTTATTATAATTTGATGCTAAGGGGCTAAGGTTTCGATGTGTTTTTTATGTGCTCAAAAGGTATCCTGTTCTGGTTCTATGGTTTGTTTTGCAATATGGTTCTGCATGCAGTGTCTGTGAAAGAAGGTAGAATGGTAGAAGTATATTCAGGCAGGAGTTTGGAGAAAGTTCGAAAAGGGTAAATAATGATGCTTTGTGGGCTTTTTCTAGGTGGAACTGTAAGACATCAGTTAGAATGAGACCCATTCAGCAGATAACAAATTTAATCACCAGTTCTATAAGTATGGCTTGCCATTCATGGTGTAAGAACTCTGGAGGAGGCAATACCTGCAATATTATCCCAGTTGAGGGGGAAGAAATAATATCCCCAGTCTTCAGGCACCTTCAGCAATTGTTGTTCTCACGATCTATTGCATTTTCGATCCCACTTTTATTCTCCAAATATAAGAAAAATCAAAATAGCATTTTCTATCTCTTTAAAAAAATATTATTTTTTTATCCTCTATTCTCATGTCACATAAATGTTTCTTTCCCATTTTTCATGTGAATCATATCCCACTTTACTTAAAAATTAATTATGTTCGATAAATTAATTTTATAATCTAATAATCAATGATTAATTGTTAAATTTTAAAAATAACCATCTTTAATGAATTAATTGGAATTAATATTAATAATTGATTATAATTTAAAAAATTCATATATTATTAAAAATTAAAATTAATGAAATTTTTGTTAAAAGGTAGGCAAAAAAATAAAAAAAGCTAGCTTTTATTAGTTCTTCAATCACATTAATTAGTCTTTTGTTTTTAAAAAAAGGAAAAAAAGTTAATTTTCCATAAAAGGGAAATGATTATTTAGATATAAATGACTATTAAAATTTGAAATTTATAAATTTTAATGAAATAAAAATTTTATTAATTTAAAAAGACAAAGTGAATATTTAGACTGAAGAATGATAATCCAGCACGCTAGAATAAGGATGTAGTAATTGTTGAAAATAGTTTAATAAACTTTTGATACATCATTAAAATTATTAGACAACAATATATTAATATTGCAATTTATTATTATTATTTATTTATTTTCTTTATCAATTTATGTTTAAATATAAATTTTGTTTTTATTGAAAATTTAATATTTCACAAGAAAAGACAAAATCACACTTGTTAGGGAAGAAAATAAAGATCAATTATCAAATATTAGAAAATATTTTACTATTTTATATTTTGTTTTTATTTTATATTCTAATAAAATGTAAGAAGATCTCTTATAATTTTTTAAATAATTTTTATAAAATAGAATAAAAATACTATTTTCCTATTTTATAACTCTTTATTCAATTGACTTTCTAACAAATTTCCTAAATCATTCCTTTCTATAGTACAATAATTATTTTTAATTTTTTAGTTTTTATTTTTAAAGAGTTTCATTTTAATATCGATTATAAATTTTGTTTAAATAAAAATAAAAAATATTAATTTTAAAAATGCTAATAATTCTTAAATATAAGAAAAATTATTGATTGATCTCAAATTCTCAATTCAGAGAATTAAATTCACTGGCGAGGTGCTTGAGATGGCAAGGAAATCGAGGGCTTAGGTGATCCTGCGTCAGTCCAAGTCAATCAGTTTCGTTTCTTTGATTCTGCAAGCGAGCAAAAATTTGGAATTGGGAGAGAAAAATAATGGAAGATCGGGAAGACTTGAGGTCGATATTACCGTATTTGCCGGTGGTGGTGCGTTCGCGGTCGCTGTTCTGGCCCTCACAAGTTGTGGAAGCTCTGAAAGCATTGTCGATAGGGCCCCATCACAGCAGAGTAAACTCCGGCGAGGCCCTGTTCCTCGCCATTTCCGACCTCAGGCAGTCCCTCTCCCTCTCTCACTCTTCCGAAAGCCTTGCCTTCTCCGCCGCCTATGGTTACACCCTCTTCTTCGACGACGTAATTAATTACCATCTCTTTCCCTTTCCCTTCCATATTTTTCTCTCTAGTTCTGTATAATTTAACTTCTTGTAAAAATTAAAAAATAAATAAATTAATTAAAAATGGTACAGTTGATCTCTCGTGAGGAGGCAGCGAAATGGTTCGGGGAGGTAGTCCCTGCATTGGCGAATTTGCTGCTGCGGTTGCCCTCTCTGTTAGAGGCTCATTATCAAAATGCAGATAAAAGTAATGGCGGAAGGGAAGGCGTCAAGACCTCTCTTCGCTTGTTAGAGTCACAACAACCTGGGATAGTTTTTCTCAGCCAGGTATGTATATATATATATATATATATATATGAATTACATGCGTTATGCACCATTTTTGTTTTTTAATTTATTTCCGTATAATAACTTTATACGTCTTTTCTAACTAATAAAATGTCTGCATGATTGATTATTTCTAAATTCTGAAAGGGAAGATTCTGAATAAGTGAAAACAAATAAATTTTAGAAAACTTATACTATGCCCAGAAAACATCTTTATTCAGCTTGCACAGTAGCAACGCTTGGTATTTTTTTTGTTCCCAACTAAATCTAGGATGCTGTTTGGTTGGGCTTCTTAAAACCACTTTTATGATAGGTTCCACCTTTGACACGTCTATTTAGGCTACTTGTGGAGTGCCTTAAATCAAGTTTTACATTAGAAGTGATGCCCCTCTTCTCCAATCCCGCTTTTTAATGACCACCAAAGCATCCTTTTAACTTTTGTCTCCAACCTACAATTCATGCTGATCAACAGAACCGAGTTGCTTCGAGAGTATGTTTTGGTTTGTTTTAGACTTAATAACTGTGCTGACAATTTATTGTATTGCCTTACATTTGCGCCCTTTGTGAATTGTGAGAATGTTACGCGAGTGGAGCACTGATTACTTGTACAATTAATCCTTTTCAGAAACTGATATACTCCTCATACATTGTGTTAAGATAGTTATAATGTCACTATACGGCTTGTCTGAAAAAACAATTACCATCATTATACAGGGTTTGCATCTATACCTAGAGGAAAATTCTTCACTTATGAATTGCCATTTGTCTTTATTTTTTGGCCTTATTTTTGACAATGAATGTAAATGCTGTTTACAGGAACTGATCGGTGCTCTTCTTACATGCTCGTTCTTTTGTTTGTTTCCAATCACTAGTAGAGGCGCAAAACATCTCCCAGCAATCAACTTTGATAATTTGTTTGCGTATGTAACTAAATGCCATCTTCTTTGTTTTTTTTTTTCTTTTTTAAAGTCTCATGTGATAATGAGTTTAAGGCGTCAACATGGCAATAACATTTTACCATCTATATTGTTTCTTTTGCTTTTCTTTATTAAATGAATATCTCATGAAAATTTTATGTTCTTCTACGAGTCATTGTTGATTAGATTCAGATGATAGAAATCAAAAAACTTCCTTTCTAGGGACAATCTCCTTGTTTAAAAAGTCTATGTGTTTGTATGTGTTTTCTGGGTGGCTGGGGACTCAATTAGGCAACTAGATTTATCTAAATATATTGAGGCTGATTAGCAACAAAGCACTACTACTATAAGTCCAACGGTAATGTAAAATAAATCAATAATAAATAAAACTTTTTTCTCTCAGGTTGGCTCCGTTGATGCCAATTCTGTGAATATTGACTCCCTCTTGCCCCCAAGAGTCTGTATTTAACTGTTAATACCCTTTAATTGGCACACATTATTTCAATGGCAATTTTGTTTTTAATCATGGTTCTTTGTTAGTGTTAAAGGTAGTACAATACCAAATTTCAAAAGTGAAGATGATAGCCAGAAAGAAAGAGCTTAAGAGGCTGAAAAAATTACATCAAAGGACTAAAAAAAAAAAAAATGAAGAATTAATTATCAAAAAAAAAAAAAATGGAAAATAACCCAAGAAGTTAATCAGTAATATTTCCATGTAGTGTTTGGAGGAACTTTCTAGTGATACTTTTCTGCCCAAAAGGAATTTCCTAAGACTTTTTGGGTGTTAGGACATTTGGTGGACTCCTATGAAAGGATTTTTAGAGGAATTCAATCTCATACAAGTCCATTTTGACGACACTACCTGGGGTAAATTCTCAAATTAACTTTTGAGGAAGTTAATCAATCAAGCGATAAATGTCAAAACACAAATTTAAATTTATCCTTACAAAAGAGATTTTTCTACCTTTTTCCTTATATCATATTTTCAAATCAAATGATATCCATCTACCAAATTTATTTATTTTGCATTTTATTTATTTATTTATTATTATTTAGGTCCACGTAACTAACCCCATTTAGCCGGGAAAAAGGCTAAGTTGAGTTTTGTTATTTATATCTCGGTTTAACTCAATTATCTTCATTGAACGTCATCTTTTCTTAGAACCCTTTCTGATGAAGTTTTATCAAACAAGCTCCTTGTGTACTATTTAATCTTAAATAGACTTATTTAGCTATTTATGAAATAATGAAAGCATGTGTGTGGCATCTTCTGTCTCCTTTTGGTTGTTGCTTCTATTATTTATTTGGGCTGGGAGGTGGGAAGATTGAACGTTCTTTACCTAACTACTATTTTTATTGGAAGCAATTCAGTGGATGTTGGCAACATTGTTAAACATTAATGTAACAACTCAATGTTTCAAATTTTATTAAGAGCGTGCATTGATTTTGGATTTGTTGATTTATATGATTTTAGTGCTTTCATTTATAAATTGATCGGTTCTTTCTTCATGAACAAAAAAAGTAATTTTATATCATATTTATGTGTTTGCAGGAGTCTCTATGACAGCTATAGTGAAAAGCAGGAGAATAAAATAAAATGCATCACACACTATTTTGAGAGGATATGCTCATCTATGCCCATGGGTGTTGTCTCATTTGAACGTAAAATACTTCCTTTGGAACATAGATCTCTTTGTATTTCTTATCCAAAGGCTGAATTTTGGAGCAAATCTTTTGTTTCCCTCTGCCGTTTCAAGGTAAACAAAGGAAGGCCTATATTTTTTAATCTATGATGAAAGATTTATTTTTTAATAATCTCAAAATCAACTTGTAGTTATTTACTGCAAGGATATGATTTTTTTTTTTTTCATGTTTATTGTTGTAGGTTTACAGGTCTGGGTTGTTAGAAGAGCAACCTTGTGAAGCTTTGGAAGTGGATTTTGCAAACAAGTATCTTGGTGGTGGTGCCCTTCGCAGGGGCTGTGTGCAGGTTTATTTTGATGGAAAAGATTTAATATTTATTCTAATTATCAAACTATTTGATAATATGATTTGTTCTTGAATCTTGACTTTACTACTTGCATCGTGTTATTCCTCTTCACATGTTCATGTAGCCGGATTTAAGTCACTTTCGCTTACCAAGGAAGAGGCATGGGTTGATGTGTTTCTGAGTTAGAGACGAAAGTCATCAATCAATTAGCTCAACTCATCAAACTCCAATACCAAATACGCAACATTGGTTACATTTCCAGTTGTTTCCTTGTTTGTGAAAACTCATGGCTCAATCTGTCTCAAATGCTTTCTAGATTGGGATTTAAGACCCATAGGAGCAACCAATTTTTACTCCATATATCGCTTCTGCCTATGAGCTGGGTAATATTCTTTCTAAGCCTTTATTGCGTGCTTTATTTCATCAATTGTTGGCCAAGCTTGGCAGCTTTGATTTGTATGCTCTAGCTTGAGGGGAATGTTAGAATGTCTTTGGTCGTTGTATCTCAGATAGGTCCTTTTATCTTCCTTGTATTAGGTTCATCTTCTGTGTATCTGGTAGATTGTCTCCTTGTCTCCCATGCATCTATATATACGAAGTTGATGGATGGTCTAATATACCCAATACCTCTTCTACTGTTATCTGTAATTATTCTAACATACATGTAAATGATAACAATTTCACCAGTTTTATCGTTACAGATTATATTTATATTTTATTATGTCAAACAGTAGAAATAGTTGTTGACATACGCAATACCTCTTCTATTGATCTCTGTAATTTTCTGACAGATTTATATGTAAACAATAACAATTTCACCAGTTTTGTCGTTATAGATCATATTTATATTTTATTATGTCAAACATTGAGAAATATTTTTTTGAAATTCTATGTAGTGCAAAGCAACTGTACACAAAAACTTTTGATATTTATTTTAGAACATGCTATCTACAAGCAAGTCAGAAGTTTTGGGCTGTAGACTTCTTTATATTAAAAGGCTATAGGGGAAATTCTAGGTATACCTCATGTTGTTCTGTTTTTAATTATTGGCTCTCAAGTTATTTTGTCTAATTTTTTTATTTTATTTAGTTTTATGTATAGTTGAGCAATGGACTATTGCTCCCTTAACTGTTAGGCTATAAAAATGTATTAAAAATATAATAGGAGACACATTTGGATGCATGTCTAATGGGTGCCGGTGTTCAACAGGGCTGCCATATGCATATCACCTTTTCGGAAGCCTTTGTGTATCTTAAACATCCATATATTTAATTAACAGGGAGGGAAAAAGGTATATAATTCATCTCTGTAGGAATCCTGAATTCTGTTAGAAATATCTTTGAGTACGACTATATTGTCTTATGGACACCAATTTGGATTCCATTGGTTCCCAACATATTCTCTAAATTTGCTATGTACTACACAGTATATTAAAGATATAATAGGATAAACTTGGATGGCTGTCTAATGGGTGCTGTTGTTCAACATGGCTGCCAGGTGCATATTACCTTTTTGGATGTGATTGTGTTGCTTACCCATCCTAATATTTAACAAGGAGATCAAAAATATATAATTCATCTCCAAAGGAATCTTGAATTCTGTTAGAATATAATTTAGAAGTAGCACTTATTTGGACTTTTTCCCATCTTCATTCTCACTACAACATTGAAAATGTGTTGGTAATGCTGGATAATGACACTTCTCATCAAGATGCTTGTAGCTCAATCTAGCAGATTGTAGTAGCTTAAAATAATTATGTACTTCTGTGTTTGGTCTGTGGAGGTGTTGTTTCTATACGTCACATGGCAACTACAAAACGTTGATACTTCTATGAAGGTGACATGTTTATTTTTATTTTATTTTTTCCATTTCAAACATATGCTTGATGACCGCAAGTGCGTGAGTTGTTCTAGCAATTTAAATTTATATTCAGTGAAAAATGGAAAAGAGAGAAAATTAAAGAAGAAAATGGAAGAGGGAGCCCTCCGAAAAACTTTAAATTTGAGTAGCCCCCCAAAACCCTAAGTGGGTATTTATACGTAACCCCATGAAATGACAAAACTATCCCCAAATTTCTGCTGTCTAGGTTCCGACGTGTGCATGCAAATTAGCTGGCATGCGCATGAGGTGAAATCACTCCTAGTCATGGGCACATAAAACAGGTTGTGCTCATGAAAACGCTGAATTTTGGCATTGGTTTCCAAATGCGGGCTTGTCATTTGAATGCAAGGGTGAGATTGGGTGCCGTTGTGCACGTGTCTGGGTATATCCTAGCAGTGTTCAGCTGTGTGTCCCTGGCACCACGGGGTTGACTCTGCACGACTTGTGTGCTGTTGTGGCGTATCCACTTGTCTAGGCCTTGTTGTGCGCAGCTATGGGCGCTGCTTTGTGTTGGTTGGGTTGCCTCGGCAAGGTTTGGGCATGCCTTGGTTGCCCTGGGGTGGCCTTAGAAAGCTTGGCTGTTGCTATGAGACTTGGCCACTGCTTTGTGGCTTGGAGGGCCGTTCACACCATGTGCTCGATGAAATGTTTCGGAGACATTGTAGCAATTTTTGCACTTTCTTTGCATTTCCTTGCCTTGGCTCATTTTCTCTTGCACCATTGGTATCTTTTGGCTCTCAAATGCTGTATTTTAATACCTGAAAAGGCACAAACATGCAAATGCTAGAAAATGAAATAATCGAGCTAAAACTGAGCCATAAGCAAGAATAAATTCACAACTAGCATGTCAAAATGATATAATTATATATAATATTGCATGACAATCAAGATACCAGCACTTGAACATTCTCTCAACATTTGTGTAACACTCGTCTAAGTGCATCATATTATTTTTAATTTTTTTCTTGAACTAAACTCTTTACACACTTAGCAGGACACACACTTCCATTACTGTAATAAACCAGAAAAAACATTGAAATTTTGAAAAAAAAAAGGAATTAAATAATAGTATAAAACATTGTGAATGTATAGACATTAATTCTTTCTCCTATTAAGTTTTCTAATTTAGGAATTTTATAACCTTGATCATCTAATTTATTTATGATTTTTTTTCTCTAGAAGGCAAAAAGGCAACTTAGTGTACAAGGTTTCCGCATGTAGTTATAAATGATATATAAAAATAAATAATACATGTATTTATAACTTAAAGATGAAAATAGATGGTTTTTAAATATATATTTGTACTTATTCAGTAACCTTTATACTATCCTGATATATATATTTTTTTAAAATAAAATTTTCGTTTTTGTATGTTCGTGCTGTGTTGTATCTTTCTTGTATCTGAATCCACATCAGTATCCGCGCTCTGAGCATGATAGTAGTAGAAACATTTAGGCAACGAAAAGTGACCAACTGATGATGTTTTAGATACACATACGAGAGTAGTCAAAACATCAGCAGTTAATAGTTGAGGAGTAAATTATTTATTAAGTATTGTGACTAAAAGAGTAGAAAATAATTGCTTTGGTGTTGTTGGTCTGCACTTATGTTATATGTGCTGTTCTAAATGTACAGCCTGCCCGTGTCGAATACTTGCCATTTAGACAAGGACACTTAGATATGGGATATGATACATGTGTCCTTATATAACTGGATACATGTTTAAAAATTTAATTTTAGTGTATAATTAGGTATAAAACTTGTATTTTATATATGAAATACTCTGATAGAACCTTGTTAATACCATATTATTCAATAAAAAAATATAATTATATTAAATATATGAATATTTTCCCGTGTCCCCTTATCCTTAAATAAGAAAATTAATAGATCCGATTCTTAGATATGTATCCGTACCCGACACCCTAACCAAGTCCATATAACATGGGTTTGCACCATTTAATTGTGTTTCTAAGCTAGCCCCCTTCCTCGTAGGGGGCCAAAGAAAAGTGTGTGCTCCTCCTTTTATTTTATTTTTTCCCACACTCCTGCAAAGTTTTACAGGTCACACAGACCATTGACTTTGAAAGATTTCTTAAATTTGGAATCTTGATATTTCATTGTCATAAGCCTCATAACTATCTTGTGTAGGAAGAGATCCGTTTCATGATCAATCCAGAATTAATTATTGGTATGCTTTTCTTGCCTTCCATGGCAGACAATGAGGCGATAGAAATTGTTGGTGCAGAAAGGTTTTCAAATTATACAGGGTGAGTCCATATATATTACTTGATTAAGAACTTTTACTAAGAGGTCCATATATATTACTATTTGCTACACTGTTATCATTGGCATCAAATGTATCTCATTATTTATTGTTTCAGATTGATGCAGTATGAGTAGTTGATAAGGAGTTGCTTTTCTTTTTCGTTGTTTATGAAATTGATGCTGCACATTTTTTGTTGGAATGTCCTCGGGCAAGTAACATGTTGATCAATCTAGTGTAGAAATATGACTTGTCGGCTAGCCATAAGGCTCATCTATTTATAAATTTGTAGTGTTTTTGAATCTATTAAATTGCTTATTTGAATCTTGAAAGTGCTTTTTAATGGAGTAATATTTGAATTAGAAAAATAAAAAATCAAAAACACACAATGTGTTTTTCCCTCTGGATAATTCCCTTTTTTTGATAGGTTCTGGATAATTTCCACTAGCTGCCTCGTGTGTAAAATGAGAAATGAAGAGATGTAACTATCCAAAAAAAAAAAAAAAAAAAGAAATGAAGAGATGCAGTTGGTTTCTTACTACTGTTATGAAAGAGCTTTATTTAATTTGGATATCTTGCAAGTAGTGTTGCTGAATAAAACCTTCTACGTATCTCTATTTTCATGGATAAATTTGTGGCTCAAATATGACTTTTAGTGAATAACTTTTTGTCCGAATTCAGTTTATTGTTTTTTCTAGGAACAAAAATATGTGTTAAAACTTCATACGGGGATGGTTTCGAATTAGAAATAATTCAGGTTGCCTTGTTACTTTTGTTGAAGACATTTTTTGAAAAAATAGACCAGCAGTAGCACTAATCTATTTATAGATCAAATCACTATTAATATCGACATATTACACATTGCTAGTAATTTATCAGTTAGTTACGATAAATAAGGAGGTCACTCTAGCAAGTTACTCTTCTCTTGTCTTCCTCATTTTTTTTTTTTTTTGGCCAATTTGTCAGTACTTGGTATTGCTTCTGACATATTTCATCTTCAACAATAATTCTTATTAGGTAGAGGTCAGGGGTTTGAACATCACTCAACTGTGTCACTCCCGGCCCACTCCCCCAAAAATGTTGTCTCACAAAAATTTATTTAAAAGAATCATCATCATTATCATTGGAAAATCCTTTGTTTTAAAATTTGCAATTTGTTGTTGACGAAGCTTACAGATATATCAATGGAATTTTGCCAATATTCATTTACAAGAATTTCAATTCGGTGAATTCTTTTACTCTCCGTTAACACTCTTTCCCGACATTCGTAAATTTTAATGGACTTACTGATAGAATAGATTTTTGGATGACTTGAATAGCAAAGGCTGTCCACTAATCCATCAAAGTGGTACAGGTATGCTGCTTCATTCCGCTTTAGTGGTGACAATGTTGACCAAAGGGATTTAGACTTAATGGGAAGACGTAAA
Source organism: Vitellaria paradoxa (assembly GCA_019916065.1). Taxonomy (NCBI): domain Eukaryota; kingdom Viridiplantae; phylum Streptophyta; class Magnoliopsida; order Ericales; family Sapotaceae; genus Vitellaria; species Vitellaria paradoxa. The sequence continues at coordinate 42,467,305 of CM034234.1, forward strand.
ACAAGAATCATTGCAATAGATGCGCTGTGCCGCCCAGGGAAACGACAATTTGGACTCGAGTGCCTTCTCCGGTATATAAAAGTTTGGTTTATGCTACTCTTTGTTTGTTTGTTTGTTTTGGCAGTTATTTTAAGTATTTACTCGTGTTTTTGCATACACGAAGTTGTTTACTCAATGTTGCCAAGTTCATAATATTATGCTGGAAGTTCTAGTATACGGCATACCACACAATGTGACTCCTACTTTGTCATTTCAACAGGGAGACTAACAAGGCGTTCTGTGGCTTTTTCGATCAATCTAAATGTCATCAGTATCAGAGGCTGTTCCAAGATAATTTCTGCAGAGCTCAGATTGATCAAGAAGTTAAAGACCCTGTGAGCATGTCCAGGGATTCTATATTGGTATTGTCTTCCCCTCAAATTTTCTGTAAGAAATGATGTTTGCATAACTTAATATTTTTCTGAGATAATTTTTGTGCTGATGTACTTCTACTCAGATTTTTTCATTGAGCTTGTGTTTTCATGAATTGTGAATTTTTGGATATTTACATTTCAAGGTGCTTGCTTGAGTATTGGTTTTGTGCTTTTCCATAGATACTTGAAGCTTCGTCAACTTCATCTAAGTTAAATGAAGAAATGTTTGGCAATCAATTGATCAGCAGTTCCAAAGAAAAGTGTAGTCCACATGAGAATTGTCAATATCAAATAGGAATTGCAACAGGGAATTGGGGTTGTGGTGCTTATGGGGGGGACCCTGAACTTAAGGCTGCAATTCAGTGGCTTGCCGCTTCCCAGGTGATTCTCTCCTGTCCCATTGACTTGGCATCTCAGTTATTCCTTGTAACAATCAAAGTGTTCTAAAAATTCTATAAATGGATATATCTTTTAAGTTGTGGGCAAGTTGCAGTAAATATTTTTCTTCAGAGATTTTATGTATTTTGTCTTCTTGAAAATACGTGGAGTGTTTCTCCATTGACCATTATTTTGGGGCTTCTTGGCCTTTTAAGGGTAACATTAGCTGACCTGCATGGAGATTTTGTGATTCTCATTAAAAAAAATAAAAAAGAAAAATAAATAAAAAGAAAAAAAAGACTATTTACCCCTCTCTCTCTCTCTCTCTCTCTCTCTCTATGTCACACACACACACACACACCCACACCCACCTCCTAGATAAATGTAAAGCAAGATTGCCCTGTCCATGATCCTCAAGCCTTAAGTTCTTATGTGACATTTTCTGATTGTAATTTTGATAGAAGGTCAATGAAAAGACTTGATGACCTTATAGCTTGGAGTGATAACTGAGAAGTACTTGATGGCTGCAAGTTCATTGTATTGTTAACCATCTGAAGACGCTGCTCTAATTGCTGATCTGTGATATGATTACAAGTGCAACTTCTGAATTCTGACATATTGTGATCAATCCTTTGATATTGTTCTTCAAGTCATCAAATAGATCATCAAACTCCAAATTTGTATTTGGTTTAGCAATTGTTTGGTTGAAGTGATTGGCAATATTTGAATTCATTGATAATTGATAAAGCTGGTTGCAGAGACCAAACCAACCTCAAAGATGGGCTTAACCTTTAAGCTGAAGTGATTTATGTATCAAGTTTAGACTTCAGAGGGGGAGAAAAGAGCGTTTTGAAACATGAGTGATGACCTTGCCATGTGTGAATATCTATGAATGTTGTAGGGATACTCCTGCTAGAACTACTTGAGGAGCTTAAGGACGATCTTAATCTCAAAGAGAACAGTCAAGGGAAATCATTATATTTCATGGATGAAAACGAAGGAGTGTAATTTTTTGTGGTGTCTGAGGTGTTGGAGGAGCACCACATGCAGGCATCAGAAATAATTTATTATCGTAGTCCTACATGCAAGAAATGGAGCTTCTGCGTCTGTTTTCATCCTTGTATCTTTTGTGAAGCTGTTTTACTCTTTTAAACCAGTTTGTTATATGTGCCAGTTCTCAAAAAGAATCACATATATTTAAGGAATAGTATCTTGACAGTGCTTCTACGTTAATCATGGGTTTTGGGGAAGCAATCTTTCCCAATCTTCTATTTGTATGCTGAACCTGTGGGAGTGCTTTTATTAGGCCAAATTATGTTGTTAAGCAAGCCTGGACATGAAGTTTCTTGATGGTGTAAATACTACATGGTTTAATCAATAGTTAATTAAATCACCAACTTAGATGGATGAAATCGGTCTTGGTTGTGTCACCATAAAATTTCATGGGTGTCTAAACATTAACTTTTTGCTAATCCGGTCCTGCTTTGGCCTTGTCCGCTGACCATTGTTTCTATTAATCTGGATGCCTTTGTCAGGCAATGAGACCTTTCATCTTATACCATACATTTGGCATGGAGGCATTGCAGACTCTTGAGCAGGTAATTTGTTTATTTATTTTCTGAAGTAGTTGAACTTCTTAATGCTTCTTCTGATTGTTTTCATAGCACTTCATATTTTCTCCATGTCATTTTAAAATTTGTTATGGGATGCTCTTTAATTATATTAACTTCACAATTATGAATGAAACCAGTTAAATCAACGTATGCGATCAAGACTGGTTGCCACTCTCGTCATTGTAACGCTTGTCGATGGTGTTTGTGGAGAAATTATTCTATCTTCCCATAAAAAGTGTGGCCTCCCAATTCATAATTAATACATGGACACTATGATCCATTCTTGTCTACTATCTTAGTTTTTCTTGGTGAGGCACGTATTTTCCCGGGAGATAGGATGGTTTCTATTTCATGAGATACTGCACCCTCATTAACCTATGCCCCCTGAACAGCACTAAAAGAATTGGTAGTTTTTGGCATTTATTTTGCACGATGCTCGCTTTATATTTTTTTGGCCTCCTTTTAGGAGCTCCTTTCAAATCATTAAACTAAATGGCCTGGCTTGTAAGAATTATGAATATTAAAATTTGAAAATTATATATATGTATTGAAATTCTTATTTTGCTTAAGCTGACCTGTATGTTTAACATTGTGGAAGCAGGCAACTCAGTGGATTCTGTCCCATGAGTGGACAGTGGGAGAACTATGGAATATGTTGGTAGATTACTCATCTCAGAGACTGAAGGGAGAAACAAATGTTGGTTTTTTCAGTTGGCTCCTTCCTTCGTTGTCCACATGTGATTATATGATGTCGGATGTTCCTCAAACACCTTAACCCTTTTCTATTTGTTTATATAATAAAATAGGGCAGGACGTATTTGGAAAATGTCCTTCTTATAAAATAAGATTCAATCTTTAAAAATTATTTTTTCTTTCATTCAACGATTGAAATTATTTTTATATTTTTAATTTCTTGCTCAATTTTTATTTTAGTGGGAGCCACTATCATATATCTCACAAAACACTTGAACATTTTAAATTTTACCATATTTCAAGAGTGGAGATCATATGCAAATTAAAACTGTTAATTTAAATTTTACCCAATTATAGTCTCTAAGAAGTTGAATTTTTCAAATTAAAGTCTCATAATTTGTGTAATTTTTTTATGCTTATCAAAAATTAATTGGAGAGAGAGTGCTTAAAACATGTAGTAACTGTTTGGATCTAAAGTTTTAGGAAAAAAAATAAAAAAAAAAGTTAAAATTCATGTATTATCATAATTTTTTAGATTTGAACTTTTTGTCTAAAGTTTTAACTATGTAAGAAATTTAATATTAGTTTTGTTTAGAGTGGCTTAGGCATGGATTACTGCTAATATTTTTGTTACTACCCCTCTTCCCTGTGTTTCCGTCTTCAATATAGCCTATATTTGATTGTAATCCGGCGGCAAAACAAAACTCGGGGGATTTGTTAATGGCCTTTACTAGACATTGTTAGTTTCCAAATAACTTCTGCTCGGATTCCACTAGTGAATTAAAAGTTGGATCGATTAAAGGTTTGTTAATCATCTGCTTGCTCGTTAATCGAATGCAGGCTTGTATTCGATTAATTTCTACTCGCTAATCTTCAAAGATTAACGTCTTGGCATGCAATAGTTGAGAATTCTTGGCAATTATTTCGAAAGATAAATAGGCACCTTAAATGATCTCCCGCTGTCTTTTTAAATTTGTAAATGTTTGTTATGACAGGAATTTTAAATACATGATCGAGGATTTAAAAGCTAGCCTATATCCTACATTTGCTTCAAAATCAATGGTCTCAATTGGCATTTAGTCGGCACATTTTTGGCTACGCTTAATTCTTGTATCCTTTTATTCCCTTTAGGAAGTTATTTAAATTTATTTTAATGTTTAGTAATTTTTTTGAAGAATATAAATACTATTTCATACCCAGAAAGTAATTGCTCTCTACTTAAATCAATTTCACTCTTACAAATAAGAAGCCTATTTGGTAGGTTTGGAGAATCTAAATACCGATTTAGTATCGAGAAGGTAATTATAATTTTATTCTTAATTAGAGGTTTCGTTTGGAGCTCTGAAAATTATTAAAAAATACTAAAATTTTTTAAAAATTATTCACTTTTTATCTCATCACATGAATTACGAATCTATAATTTTTATCAAATTTTATAATTTTTTGTTACTCCAAATGTATCCATAAGAATGTTGAAAAAAAGTATGATTTTTAATTTTCCGGAAGAGTGGTTAGCAGTGATCGAGATAGGAGCTCTAGAGAACTAGGTGAAGATATGAGTCTATTAAAATAAATAAATAAATAATAAAAAAGAAAAATATAAAATATACACTAATACTCAATTGAACTATTGAAAGATTAAAAATGTTTCAATCTTGTTGCACCTTCTTTAATTTAACCAATGAAGATTTTTTGACAATTTAAAAATATTTCGTTCTCCTTGCACCCATTTAATTTAACCAATGAAGATTTGAGACTTAAAAAGAAAAAATTTTAAGTAACATTTGATGTTTTATTATAATTATTTTTTTATTTTTAATGTTTGACAATATTTAAAAAATTATTAAAATTTTTTCTATTTTTTTATCGAACATTTTTTAAAATTCTTAGAAAATTGTTTGATTCTTTTACCGGGCAACTATAAATAACTAAAAATTATTAAAAATTTTATACTTTTATCAAATGTATACAAAATTATTCCTAGTACTTTTTTTGTCAAAAACAATTATTAAAAATTTTATACTTTTATCAAATGTATACAAAATTATTCCTAGTACTTTTTTTGTCAAAAACAATTATCAAAAATTTCGTTTTCCAAACCGCGGTTGATCTTTTGTTGGTGTAAAGTAAGCGGTAAGCCAGTCTATTTTGTTGACTAAAGGGTGGAATAGAAGTGAAAAGCGTTCATGACTTAACCTCAATTTTACCTTCAACCTCGAAGAGTCGAATCCCCTTGGGAGGAAGACTAACCCCACCCAACAACAGCAGCAGCAGCTGCAGATATTTTAACCTCTAAATTCTTTTCAGGTCTGTTTTGCTTCTTCTTCTTCTTCTTCTTCTATAAATTGATTGCTTTTTCTGTTCAAATAATTTTGTCTGTTCAATAAATATATCCTTCTTCTGCGCTTTCGTTTATCGATTCTTCATTGAAGCAAGTTCGATTTTGCATGTTTCTTTTTCTTTTTTTTTTTTAAACTCCCATCTTTCCTGCATATTATATGCTGCGGAAAATTTGGACTTGCTACTCTCTTGCTCGACTTCGAATTGAACTGTTGTTCGTCCCCCCTCGGCTTATTTGTGTTACTTTTTTCATGTGGTTTGTGTGTAGAAATGGCGCTACAACATGCCACCGGGCTCCCACATTTTTTCACTCCTTTCAAAGTGAAAACTTTACAAGATTCTTCCCACTTTTCCTTTGCCGCTGTTGCTGCTCCTGCTCACCAGTTTAAACAAAAGCCAAGGAAAGCTGAAAGATTTTCTCTCTCATCACCAAGCTTTCTTAACTCTCCTTCCAGGGTGTGTCTCATTGATTCATTCTGTTATTCCCCATTCTTTTGGTTATATAATTAGTTCAATTAACATCATCAGTTTTTATTTTTATTTTTATTTTATTTTTTTGCAGTTGGATTATGAAAGGCAGGCTGGTGGTTGCAGATTAAGCAAATTAAGAGCTTCTAGAACGACAGAAAAACTTAAGCCCGATGACGGAGATAAGAAGGGTCGAGAAGAATCTACTGGGAGCGATGGGGAGGAGGACAATGGCCCCTTAATTATGGATGAAGAAGAGAGGCTAGAATGGAGGAAGAAGATTAGAGAGGTTATTGATATGAACCCAGATGCTGAAGAGGAGCTAGACCCTATTGAGAGGAGGAGGAAGATGCAAAAGCTCTTGGCTGATTACCCACTTGTTGTGGAGGAGGACGATCCGGATTGGCCTGAAGATGCTGATGGGTGGGGTTTCAACTTGGGCCAATTCTTCAACAAGATTACAATTAAGAATGTCAAGAAGGATGATGCTGAGGATAATGATAATGAGAATGAATTGGTTTGGCAAGATGATGATTATATTCGTCCCATCAAAGACATCACCACCAGAGAATGGGAAGAGGCTGTATTCAAGGACATTAGTCCCTTGATTGTCCTCGTGCATAATCGTTATAGAAGGTTAGTTTTTGAATTTTCCTTCTTAGCAGCTTGCTTAATTTTCCTTTATTTCCTCCATTGAGTTGAATTTTTTTGCTGAAATTGTTGTTTCTGAATTCTGACTGAATAAACAGGCACCAATCATTTGATATGAAGTGCCAATTTTTCAGCAGTCTTGAGCAGGGTTTCTTCATGTACATGTTGTTTCATTGTCTGGTTTGTAATTCTAATTTCCAGTTGATGTCTGTGTATTAGTTGGATCCGTTCCACATTTGCCAGAACGGCAGCCACTCAAACTTCATAAGTTCTGTTGATTCTGCAATGCTCTGGCATTCTTCCCTGGCTTGACTCATCCATTGTTCTTTGCACATTCTGCTTTTGATGTGACAAACAGCAGCTAATTGCGTGGAGATTTTCATATTATGTTTGAGACTCAGCAGATTTGTTCTAACATAATCGGATTGCCATTTTCTTCAAGACAACTCTTGCAAAACAGAGTGAAAAAAAATGCTTATGGTTTTTGTTTGGAGTAACTTCTGCAGATTGAAAGTCTTTTCATGTGAAGAACTTCACAGTAAGTAGTTCACAAGAAGAAACTCTTGAGAAAAACTGATGTTTGGTTAAAAATGTTGAGTTATAATGATATAAAAATAAAAAATAAAATAAATATATTAATAGTTGAGTGGTTGGTTATATTTATTTAATTTAGAAATATATAATTGTATAAGGGTGAGAAAGATTAAAAAAAAAAAATTATTTATAGGGATAAAAATTGAATTTCAATATTTTATGGATTAGCTTTACCAACCAGTAAATTGAAGGTCAAACTGGGTAGCTTCTTCAAAAGAATTTACATGAGGTTGACTTCCTACATAAGTCCTTCTGTAAGATTTTATCAAATGTCTCAAAATTATCCGAAGTTGTAAGGAAATCCTTTTGAGTTGAAAAGAACTTCTAGTACATTCCTCCAAATGCTACTTATGTATTAGGCAAAGAACCTTTCAAATTTGTAAAATCTTGATATTGTTTGAACGTATATATGTATATATTTTTCCTTTGTCAACGCATTTTTTTAGCCATGACTACCATATCTGTTACAAATTCAGCGAGTTGGGCATTTAAAAGATATGATCTTGGGGATTTAATCGTTTTCCTATATTTGAAGTGATTTACAGCTGATGCTAACCTAAGACCACTCATAAACATCTTGCTTGAATTACATTGTACTTACACATGATTTATGCATGTGATCACTCAACAACTTTCATGTTTCTTGTTATATATTGTAAATCCTTGTCAAAAGGAAGCAAGATCATGTTTAAAATGTAATTAAAATCTTAATTAGATGCTGTTTTGAGGCATTTTTAATGTATCATTGAATAACCATACTGTATAAAGAATGTCAATATGGATAAGTGGCTATGTTAGAAGAATATGCGCTCGTGAGAAGCTTGAATTAAGACCATTGGTATACCAAACAATGTGAACTCATAAAAAAGTACGGTGCTACATATTCTTTCAGGGAAATTGACCCTAAATCCACAAGAAGTTTCATCTTAACAGTTGTAGCAACAATTGACTCTCTCTCTCTCTCTCTCTCTCCCTCCCTCTCTCTCTCTCTCAAAGTTTAGCCTAAAGCTGTGCTTTTTCATATATTTCCTTGGTAAGATTCGTGTTTCAATTTCAATTTATTTGAAGCTTGGGAACTAATTCTCTGGTTTACACGTAACACACTGAATGTTTATATAATCTTCTCATTATATTCTTGTTTAAGTTTACTTGTAAATTGACTAATCACAAGGATTGACTGTCAGGCAATTGAAGTGTCACCTGTTGCGTTAATTATCTTCAATTTTATGAATTTTTCAGTGGCTAATTCACATGTATTGATTGGTCTATTGACTTTTCAGACCTTTCTGTATGCTACTGATGGTTGCTTGTGTTCTTGGACAATTTCTTGTATGCTTACAGCATTCACTGTCTAATGAAGAGGGAGAAGAATTCTTTGTTATTTAGTTTCTGAAGGCTTGTATCATCTTACTGCTGATGTTCCTTGATGATGATTTTCAATGTTGCATTGGAACCTATTAAAAATATTTTTAATTAGATTTGGAGCTTATTTTTCCTGATTGTTTATATTGGATAGAATGCTAGGTCAATAATGGAACATATTTTTATTATTCAATAAAATGTTATGTATCTATGCAGACCAAAGGAAAATGAAAAGATGCGAGATGAGTTGGAGAAAGCCGTAAATATCATATGGAACTGCAGGCTACCGTCCCCAAGAGTAAGTAAAGTCATTTACTCAATTTTTTTATCATCAATTGTCCCTGCACCCTTTGACATTTCCATTGTTTGCGAGTACCAAACAGTGTGTAGCAGTAGATGCTGTTGTTGAGCTTGATTTGGTCTCTGCCTTGCAAGTGTCTGTCTTTCCTGAGCTTATCTTCACAAAAGCTGGAAAGATCTTATACCGTGAGAAAGGTAATGATTCTGTTAAGTAAGTTATATTCCCCCCGACTGTTTGTCTCACTGTTGAATCATAGTCATAATTATTAGTACGATATTCTTTGTATTCAGCTATACGAACAGCAGATGAGTTGTCAAAGATAATGGCATTCTTTTATTACGGAGCAGCTAAGCCACCTGGTTTGAATTCCACTGGGAAGAGTGAAGAACTGATCCCTACCGTTTGAATCAATAACAGCAAGCAACGCTAGAATAGAAGTTGTATATAACTACTACATATATGTATTCAGTGGTTCAGATAATGAGAATTTCTGGGTTGGTGATGCTGTCTTTGCGGAGCTCCTGCAACATATCAACTGACACCATGGGAATTAAGGTTTTGCATAAATTATATGGCACATGTATGTCTAGCTTTTTTTTTTTTTTTTTTTGTGAGAGGTGACATGCATTTCTAGCTACATCTAAGCAAATATTGGTTAACTTCAGTGCGTAACTTTGCTGTTTGTGTAACCAAGACTAATATTATTATCTCATTAGGAAAAATCCAAAATGGAATGATGATTTTAATTCTCCAAGGGCTGTGTCTACCTTGTTGTTTCCCAAAAGTTGTGGCACTAGCACATCATAATTTATCGATTTGAAGCATGTAGAAATAAACAGATATAATGACAGTCATTGCTTTATTCCAACTTTAAGTTATGTGATAAAATTGAAAGAAGATGAGACAGAAATGAGTCAGTTGTGAAGGCCGCAACAGCAGAAGGCTTGATGGTAATGGAAGCAGAAACCAAATACCCGATAAGGGTTGGAGCCATCAAAGCGGCACTCTGCTACGCCCACTGCTCTTTTAGTCTCAGGCCTCCCTCCAAAAACAGTGAGACACTTTCCAGTACTGCGAGAGAACCAAAATCTAAATTTGCGGTGATTTAATTTTTTGGGCGGGTTGAAGGATTTCCAGTCCACCTCTGCTAAACTTTCCAGAGACCTTAAGGATCGGAGGCTCACTTTGCCGTGCTTGTCAGCTGTGAGGTACCTTTGTCCGCCTGAGGAGTATTTGTCCATGTAGTTGCTGAATTTGCATCCAATTCAGCACTGTAAAATAGAGTTGGGACAGTGGAGCTGGTTGGCTGTCATATATATATATATATATATATCCTGGTGGTTGAAGAAGAACCATTCATTGTTTGTATTAAGGGAGGGAGGGAGGGATAGAGCTACCTACCTGTGATAGCCAGAAGCTGAACCAGAAGTAGATTTCCAGCCATAATAAGCATTGTACTTGTCAGACTCACCACATTTAACATCAGGTACGGAGTAAACACCTGTGTCCTTTGGATCTACATAATCAGACTGCAAGGCGCCGGCAATGAGAGAGTCATCAAAGGCAGTCATATGAGGATGGTCTTCACTTGCAGGGCATTGATGGGTCACATCGCATTTAGAACACTGCTTGCATAGGTTGTCACTCCTCATGATGAGACGATGATAATGGTGTCCACCACCACCACCACCACCACCACTACCGGAGGCAACAACAGCAAAGGCAAGAGTCATTGTCAGGACCACCAGTATGTTGCTGAGAGAGATCATACCCTGCAATTGGCATGCATCCATTGTTGGTACGAGTATATTTTCTTCCTTATTTGTCTACCTGCTAATTAATTAATTAATTAGATGAGATTAGATTCTCCATCTCTATTTGCATCTGCGTGGCCTGGGTCATACAATACTGAGGTTGATAATTCCAATACATATGTACACTTTGTGCTTCTGTTCTTGATTCTATCGATAGTTTACCTCTTTGAATCAGCCAGTATATTGTCTACCAGTGGAATTTTAAGTTCCTTATCCTCTGGTAAATTCGGAACAATGTATTGGAAATGACACAAAATGGTTGCTTTTTGTTCATATTCAATATTTTAGCCTCACTTTTTTTTTTGGGTAGATGTTTATAACAATGAGCTGTTGATGTTGTTGTTTATAAATATATTTATGCTGTATTAGCTTTATTAAGTTTGGAATATGTCAAAAGTAGGAAGAGGAGTCTCTAAAATGCCTGCTGAACTCCCTGGCTAAATTCCTAAACGAGTACAGGTATCTAGCATATTGTATACTTGCATAATTCATATGGGTGTATATTTAATTATACATTGGTCGGCAGCTTTGTTGTTTTGTCAAAGTATTTTGTTTCCCAGCCCTAACAATTAAGTTAATCTCTATGCATGGTTGATTAACTAATCATTTACTCTTTACTCCTGCCAAAGATAAGCGGAAAAATCAACAGAGTTTTAGATTTATGGGAGATTCTAGGCTTAAAAAGAAGAAGCATTTGTTCTATGAGGATGGAAGCAGTTTGCTTAGCGCCGCATTACATTGTATTTGTCCACTCATGAAATAGCGGGGCCAGCCTGTCAACTTGGATATTGATTCGGCAAATTGTATGCACATTTTTTTTTTCAGGTGCGTGGGAGAACCGACTCAGGGCAGAACCTTTTGGACTCACCCCTGGAGTATAAACTTCTCAGGAGATTGGCAAACGCTTCAATCTATGAGGCTCGGATAAATCACGGGCCTGCTCAGGACTACTACGGTGACTAGAGTTTTGCTAAAGGGTAAAGCATAAATACGGGCCGATTTCATTGCTAAGTCTCAAACTTATGACGTACCTTCGATTTCAGCTCCTATAGCCTATGCGTGCCTCATCTTACTCATGACCTACCTTTGGTTTCAGCTCCTACAACCTGTGCGTGCCCCATCTAACTCATGACTTACCTTTGATTTCACCTCGTACAACCTGTGTGTACCCCATCTGAGTTAGCCCGCAGGGGCAAATACACACACACACACACACACAAAATGCCTTCATATATATCCCACGTATTAGCCCTTTTGCTTTAAATGTAGAAAACAGTAAACTGTACACGGGGCATACTCCTTAATTTGATTTAAATTAATTAATGTTGTAGCTAAGTTTTACAAGCTAGTCCCAAGTTTTGCCCAAAAAAAATGTTAATTTACCTTTCATATGAATTAGTAAGCATTATCTTCAATTAATTAATCAACTCCTTCAAAAAAAAACCTTGTAAAAATTTGCCTTTTTTTAAATAAAAGGAAGGATAGCTTGGTGATGCTGTCCCAACTCCAATATTAATTTAAGCATGCCCAACATGTATATAAAGTCTGCCAGTGGGAATGAGAGAGAAAGTGCAGTTGGAACTGTTGAAGCTACTTATAAATGAATAAATAAATTAAAACCAAGGCATGCTATCAACAACAACGGGAGTTATAGACCGATGGATAGGGCATATTCTCAAAGCATATGGCGTATGCTTATTCTTGTCTGTTTGGGAATGGATATTCCTGCGGATATTCTCATTTCATAATTCTTCTTCTTCTTCTTCTCTTTCTTTCTCTCTTTCTTTCTCTCTTTCTTTCTTATAAGCCTGCAAATGGAATTGAATCGTTTTTGGTGAAGTAAAGGGTGCTTAATCTTCAAAGCCTGATCAACCATATATATGCTTAGTAGAGTAGAGTGCTTGCTGGCAGGCATGAATATGTTTCTGCTGATGGTCATCTAATCAACATCATCATCATCGCCGCCTTCATTATTTCCCTTACTATACATACATATATACATACATACATACATACATACATACATACATACATATACATAAATTTCCACACTAACTCATTTGTTTGTGTGGCATTATTATAAATTATACAAACATATATTATGATTTGATTAGATGACCATCAGCAAACACATTCATGAACATTCCTACACTGGTCGATGATTATTAGTACGCAATTCCTTCAGTTTATCCTTCTTTATTATCTAAGGTGAGTTTTGATTTTATCTATTTATTCATTAAAATCCCTCTTTATATTACTTAGCTCATTCTGATTTCTGAGTATGTAGTACAGCAAATATATCCAGTTGGTTAGCAGTCGCACGATTTTAAGAAACTGTTAGCAGCTAGATGCATGGTAGTGATAGTCTTTCCAATATTATATATATATATATATATATATACATATATATATTGTGTTGAATCTTGTTCTGAGTTTTTGATGACTGCTAGAATCAATTACAAGTAAATTAGATGACAATTAAGTTCCATTCCCATCCCCAAGTTAATTATTGTATATGGGATCAAGCCTAATATAGCTAGCTAGCTCGATTCTTTTCTTAACTAATTAAATAACGCTAGCTGTTCAGGTTATTAATATAGATTCATTCAGCCTTATCATTATAAACAAATAGCAATTCAAGCTCAAGGTGCATCAAATGGTAGGAATAGTGGTGGTAGTCCGATATAGAGCTATGTAGTAATTATACCATTTTCGAGATTAAGCTACCTAACTCCAATGCAAATTAACGGCTTAGAGTGCATTTGGCATCTCAAAAAACTTAAAAAAACTTCAAAAAATTTTAAAAGTTTTCAAATCCCTCCAATCAAATTTTACCATCTATCATTTTTACATCACATCAACCTCAACTTTTGAGTTTTTTTTGGGCCTTCAAACACCCCCTTACTAGGTGTGTAACTTGGGTTAGTTAAATGTGATCATCACCGTCCAACGTACAAAGATCAAGAAAATCTTGTTGATTTTCAAACTTGAAAAGGTAAGAGTTCCAAGAGCTGCCCCCATGAATCTTCCACAAGAATGGTGGTTGGCCGGGAGAGGCCACGCCAAAGAGGACACCAATGGGAATGTTTATCCTTTCCATTTTATGCTTTGATAAGGTATTCTTATTTTATACGTATGTTATTGATGTGTGTGTAAACAAGTCAAACTTGATTTGAAAATTTTATAGAGTTAGAAAAATTGTTTAAATTTGACTTGTTAAGCTTTTTAAGTTAGATTTTAATTGATTCGAGCTCGACTCATGCATGCCTAGCCAACTATCAAAATCGGACTACATATTATACCTCAATCAAGTGTTATAATCAAAATAATCAATAAACATTCTCATGATCACTAATAATACCTATACCAATGCATCCAAATTCATAAGAGGATATCTGAGATAATTTAATCAAAGATTAATTCATGCATAGTTCAAATGTATGAGATCTTCCAACATGGTTATAACAATATTTCTCAAACCATAATGGGAACATCTAAGACTCACGACTCAAACTTTATGGTTTGGAAAGGACAACACTAATAAAATTAGAATTGATAAAAAGTTAAAAAAAAATTATAAAATTTATTGTATGATTAAGTTTATCACACAAGGTACAAATTGTATAATAACGTAACAATTTAGGTCATGTTTGATTCTCGTATAAAATATAAATTGACATGATAATGTTGTTAATCAAACAATCCTGACAAGTAAAGCCTGCATGACCATCCAATAATTCATAATCACAAATAATAAAATTTTGGCAATAGATTGCATAAACAAATCATCATTATCATAATAGAAGTAAAAAGACTCACAACCTAAGTCACACAAATAAAAAAAAATGACAAATAAAAAGAGACATACAATGCAAGAAATGTGAAATAACTAACTGTTTGGGGTTTCCAAAATTTTTAATTTTCTCTAATTAAATTTCGTCACATGTTATTTTTGCAGCAAGAGTATTGTACTTATTCAAATAAAAAAAATGAACGAAATGTGAGATTATCCAATTAAAGGTTTAAAAAGGTTTAAAGTTTGATGTCTTCAAATCTTATGTTTATTAATTAGATTAACGAGATATTAGGCAAGTTACCGCTGAAATACAGTGAATTACTCTTATCCCACGTCACATAAGTTGAGTTAGATGAAGCATTATTATATATATACAATTTGATGTTTGTATAACATAAAACTTTTCAAAACCATGTGAGCATTTAATTTTATTGAAATTTTATGATTAAGCGAGTAGTACCATAATAAATGCCCTTTGAAAGAACCCTATCTTCTCTCTCTGTGGTCTTGGAAAATACTGGGAAGAGCCCCCCCCCCAAAAAAACAAAAAAAAAAAAAAAAGTCAACAGCCATTTTCGGGTCTACACAACTAGTTCGGGTTTAATAAAGGCAGACCAAACAATTCACCAACCCCGGGCAAGGACTCATGCTCATAATATTAAAATAACTCGAATTACTAAAAAAAGTCCAAATTCAACAAATATGTATATATACCGGGATAATACAATGATGCAGTAAGCCAAAACTTTTAAATGCAAAGAACAAAATCCATATTAAAGTGTATTTTTATTATAATAGTACCATTGACAAATTATTCTATATCACTTTTACGGAAAAAAAAAAAATTATTACAGAAACATTTCTCTGTAAATTTAAGGCTAACTTAAAATACATTACATGCTCAAATAAGCTCAACGGCAAAGGATTTCAATGGACACTAACATTTTGTATGGATTGGTACCTAAGAAAATTCTTTAATATGACTTTGTTTGTTTTACTTTGAATCTTTGAAAAATTTTAAAAATTTTTAAAAATTATTTACTTTTTATGTCACTGTACAAATTATAAACTCATAACTTGTCTCATTTTATCTCACTTTTTATCACTCTAAACACATTTTAAAATTGTTCGATTGAACTCTGTTCATGGGCAGAGCCAAAGAAGTGGGTAACGTGTCTTTCTTAAGTTTTTCTGATGAAAAAATTAAAATAATTTGATAATATATTCAATCACATATAGCTTTTTACAAAAGGCATGTTCCATGGCATATTTTATATTAATATAAATTTTTTTAGTTTATCTCTCTTCGTTTACTCTTCAATATATCGAAATTGACAAATTTCAGCAACATTAACCATAGTACCTCAATTAGGATGGTTTCATTACCGAAGCTAATATTTTAAACTATTTAATCCATTAGACATTACATCTATATATATATACATATATATATATATATGTATATATATATATATACATATATATATATATGTATATATATATATATATATCCTTTATTCTACAGATATATTTTTAAACCGCCACTCAGAAATTTCACATCCTGTTGAGGATGTATCTACTAGCCTACTTGCATTCGTGGATAGTTACGAAAAATCTTTAATATTCTAGTGTAATTTTAGTAAATATTTTAAGTATTCCTTTTTACTTTATACATGCATGCTCATCTCCTTTATTTTTATTTTCTGTCAAAAATCCTAACTTTCCTCTTATTTATAATTTTTAATCTTCCTCCTAAGCGTCACATAATGAATTTACAAAAACATTTAGGCTCCGTTTGGATATTAGAAATTGCTTTTAGATTTTTTTATAGCTTTTTTTTTTAATCTTATATTACCTTTTCTTTTCACCAAACCTTAATTTTTTTAAAAAAAATTTTATTTTAATTATATTAATTGCATTCGTAAAATGAAAAAAAAAAAAGAAAAAATCATGTTTGTTTTAAAAAAAAAGCTAATCTTTTTTTGTTAGCTTTGTTTTTAAAAAAAATAGACTTGAATTTCTTAATTTTTTTTTATGAATACAATTAACAGGCTTAAAAATTATAATTTTTAAAAATAAAATCAAATTTTGATAGAAAGTTATATAAAATAAAAAATTATTAAAAAATAAAAAATTTAAGAGAGAGAGAGAGAGAGAGAGAGAGAGAGTAAATTTCTTCAAACAATCTATTCATTAGGGTCAAAGCAATCCATCCACATCCATGGCTAGCAAATTACAAGGAAGAATGTCATAAAGTTAGGTAGCCCAAGCTTGGCTTCAATTTTCAATTGGATAACCAACTCCAACACGATTCTACCCCAGTTGAAGCTTTTTCTGCGTAGCTTCCATATAGAAGCAATATATATATATATATATATATATTTACATTATAATATTAGTTTTATCTGAATTTAGGATTGAATTTAATTGGTTTCCTGTGTTATAGAACCAATGTAAATTTAGAAGAAGGAATAAATACCGCAATAAAAAAAAAGGGGGGCTTGAGTTAAATCTTGGCGCAGATATAATTAATTACTAAAGTTTGAAAATATGTTTAATTCTTAATTTAACGTTATTGAGTCGGGTTGAAACCCAATTAAAAATTTACAAAAAAAATTCTAAAATATGTTTATATTTGAATTACTATTACGTAATGAATCAATCTTAATTAATTTATTAAAAGAGCTTCCAATGAGGCCAAAAACAAAAATTAAATTTGAATGGTTGACTTAGTTCGTTTTATGGACTTCCTACTGCTTGATATTTTCACTTGATCATCTCTCACTAGGCTTGAAAACTCTGATGATAAACTTAATTAATTCGCTTGATTAATTAGATAAACTGTATAAATAATTAATCATCAATATTATATTCACTAAACCATGTGCCATAACTAAACCTGAGTAATTAATCAACATCGCCGGCAGTTTAAGGCAATTAAGAAAAACCCATTTCCCACTGATCATATATATATATATATATATATATGTGTGTGTGTATGTATATACCACAGTTAAAATCACTATAATATATCAGATCCATATATGTAATTGCATGCATACATGCATGAGAGAGGTCAATTTGATGGTTTGGTTCAAATGAAAATGTGCCCTTGTTCATTCATGGCTAGCTAATTAATTAATAATCATATTTAGTGTACATATATATATATATATATATGCAGTACACACTTCTTGCGTTAATTTATGTAATTAATCAAACTTTATCTGAAATTAATTAACTACATATAGCCTTAATTGGCTATCCCTAAAGTTGAAGGAGAAAACTGAAGAACCTTTTTTTCCTCAAAATCCGTAACACCAACATATATATATATATATATCTATATATACACACACACAAAAGCGAACAATATGATGGTATCTTACATTTTGGTCGCGTATATAACGATGGAATAGTTGCAGCTGCTTTAGGGAGTACCAGTGACACATGAGAAGAATCTATGGCTTCTAAAGCGTACAAGCTGCTTGGGCTTGACCAGATTCTCTGGAGTTGCTGCTGCTCCTGAAAACCCACTAGAATTATAATCGCCAATGGAGGACATGTGCCGCCTGTGGCGGCGGCCGCCTTCAACAGTACTGGTAACTCCTCCTCCTCCACCACCACCAAATCCAAATGCCTGATCCCTCTTTTCCGGCAGCTGGGGTGATGTCATCGGGTACCGATAGTTGTAGCCCTCCGGATAGAAGTCAGAGATGTTGTAGTTTTGAAGTTCAACGCCGGAGGGGATAGACTTGTAGCGCCGACGAGTCCTGCTCCTCTTCACTGTCCTGTAAACCAGAGGGATTAGACCTTCCATCTCTCTATCTTCTATTAGCTGGGGGGCAATGGCAATGAGCAAATTGAATTATTTGAAGAATTTTAAGGCCCTGTTTGGGGTTGGTGGGCGGTGGTTGTCCTTGTGGGGTCCATTTCCACACAACTTGGCCTTTACACGTACTGATATTTGTATATGTTTGAAGCCATATCGCCCACGTCATTTGAATTTTTTTTGGTGACTTTGAACAACTAAAAGACTTTGATTAATTATCCAATGCATCATCACTCCACCATTAACTTCTTGTTTTATTTATTTTTTCTTTTTTCACTTCATTTAGAGTAAGGAATTTAAAAGGATTTCCTTTAATTGGGTTAGAATTTTTGTAAATTCTTATGTTTAGAAATAAAATAAATTTTTATGAATTAGATTTAATTTGATTTCATAATTTAAATTTTAAAATTTTTATATCATTTGAACTTCAATCTAAAATAATAGCAGAATCCAGCTGTTCCACCAAAGTAGATACGCTCATTAATGAGAAATCACGAACATAGTAGAACACCAACTTGAGTACATTATTTTGATGAGAATTCATTATTTTCTGAAATCATCTAAGTAAGTGGATAAATTTATCCCTATACATCATATTTGCCGTATTTTCTATTTCCTATTAAAATGATCAATTTTGATATTTCTCTTAAATTAATTCAATTCAATTCTTAAATCCAAAATATATTCCAAATATAAAATTTTATTTACTAAATCAAATCAATTCTTTATTTTAAAATTAAATAATTATAAGAGATGACTGTTTCTGAACGGAGTATTTGAGAATAAGTATTATAAAAAAATAAAATTAGAAATTCTCTACGAGAAACTAACCGTGATTTAATCTCGAGTGGTAGTTCAATTGGTAGTGATTATTAGTTTGAATTTTCTCAGAATCACTAAAGAACTTTTCCGGTCGTTAACTTTAGGAATTCAGATATTAATCAAGATGTGCATAAATTAACCTAGATACTTTAAGTATTCAAAACAAAAATATAATTTAATTTTAATTCTGACTCTGTTTTTTTTTTTTTGTGACCGGAACTCCAACGATTTATTGCAGCCCTCAACTTTCCTACATTGAAATTAATAAATAATAATGTGGTGTATAATTGTTATATTTAAATTTTGAATCCTAATTATTCAGTAATATTAATTGTTAAATAATTTGTCCCTCAAGTAGAGATAACAACGTTGATGGTGGGGCCTCAGATGGAATAATTCAATATTGCAGAAAATATTATATTATGCCCGTGAATGACCTGCCTATAGGACGCATTCAAAAATATTAATATAATGGATATCATTAATTTAGTAAATTTAGGAGTTTCTTGATTGCAATTTCACTCAAAAACAAAATGCATTGGTCATTAGTTGTCTCATTTTTTTTTAGAAGGAATTAACAACCATATCTTCATTTTGTTGACTCTCTCTCTCTCTCTCTCTCTCTCTCTCTCTCTCGCTCTCTCTGTATGTGTGTGTGTGTGTGTGTTTAATTTATGTTCATTCATTTACCATATTCACTTCCTCTCTAATCTTTGCAGCTTGCGGAATTCTTCAAGAGAAGTTTTGGCAACCCTTTTCAAATAAAAAACCAGCGTTTAATTCACATGCCAAATTAAGATGCCTGATAAAAAAGAAAGGCAAGAGAGGCATGTTGTGGAAGAATTCATGGTTAATTAACTAAGGGGGCGTTTGAATGTGTAATTTTTAGTAATTTTTGATATTTTTTATTAAAAATTGTTAGTTATAATTTTGGGTATATTTGATGAAGCAAATGGTAATTATTAGTAATTTTTAATAATTTTTTATAACTTTTTGAGTGTTATGTAAAATTTTTTGTAACTGTAAAATTTTTTATAACTTTTAGTATTTTTTAGCAACTTTTGATAATTTTTAGTAACTTTTAGATTGAGAAGTTACTGTAACAAAGTAGAAAAGTGACAAAAGTTGATGATTTGCCAAATATTCAAATATCAAAAGTTAATAGTTTTTTACTAAAAATTTTACTACCAAACGCCCCCTATTGAAAGATAAAGTTAAGGCCAAAATAATTTTTGTTTCTATCGGAGTAATGTTCAATTATTATTGTACATTATTCAAGTGCATAAATTTAATAAATGAAATAGCCAAAATAAAAAAAAGTCTATACTTAATGTTATTTTTCTCAACTGTGTATATATATATATATATATATGATTAGTGAAAAAAATATTTTACAAGCACAGATAATGCAATATAATATAAAATTATCCAACAAATATCGAAACCAAATTATATAAAACGTTTTTAAAAGTTTGGTGAAACTCAAAAGCGATTGAGTTAGTTTAAAATTAATTTACAAAGGAAAATAATTGTTTGAAAAGTATTTGAAAGATCGATTTAATGAAAACTTGATTGAAATTAATTGAATTCTTGCCTCCAATTCACTCCATGCAATTAGCCTTAATCTCTTTCTCTCTCATAAATTAGTCTAGATTTCACCCTATGCAAATAGATCAAAAGATTTAGGGTACGTTTGGCGTGAGATAAAATATTAAAAATTTTTAAAAATTATTCATTTTTTGTCTCACTGCACGATTTACGAATCCACAACTATCTCATTTTATTTCATTATATCTCACTTTTTATTACTCAAAACACACCATTAATAAGGAAAGCACAACAATAATATTAATGCACTTATATTTTTAAAAAATAGATTTACTAATACATATTATATATTGAATCACGCATCACTAATACAAAATTTAGAAATCATGGATGAGTGATCATGATTGTAACTACGTATTTAAGATTTCAAATATAATAAATTAATATAGAAAACAATTACTAATTGATTAAATTAAAAATAAAATGTTAAAAAACATAATTGAGAGAATGAATTACCATATCTAATCATAAATCTTTAAATCAAAAATAAGAAAAGGCCATTGGCTATGCATATTTAATTAATTGCAATATATTGAAAGATTCTCCAAAATAATGAAGAAAAATGTAGGGAAGTAGAATCTTGAGCTTTGGTGGTTGAAGAAGTAAGCTCTATAGAATTCTCTCTATAAATTTTTTAGTATCCAATGGAGTTTATTGTTAATTAATCAAGGTTAATTGAAGTTTTATTGACCAAGCCAAATTTCCTGACCCATTCAAGTGATGCAAACTTGTTCTTCTGTGCTGCGCATATCAGCCGTTAATGCTGTTCTACAAAACTGGCTTGTATTAGGTGCAAGTTTGCTTTCAGCTTTGGTTTGTTTACCTAATCCTCTTTGAAGGATTGATTGGTAAGAGATATACGCCTTGTTATTGTATTTAACGCAAGGAGAGCAACTTAGAGCAAGTGCACCAATGACTAGTTATATCCAATGACTAGTTATATTATTTAGTATATAGTGTATATTTTGGGTTTAACTAGTAACTTTTTTTTTTCAAGTCATACTAATGCTAGGCATTTTACCAATTGTCTATTAAAAAATTAGTTTTTCAAAATTTTGTGAAAATAGAAAGAGAGAGATTGACGGAGAGAAGTAACTAGAAGCGTGGGAGAGGAGAAGATAAGCGCCGGAGTGGAGAAGAAAAGCGCCGGAGTGGAGAAAAATAATAAACATTTAGATTGCTCGTGAACAGTACCTCGGTAAGAGAAACGAGTTATTGTCGCTGGAGGAAAAATACCTTTGAGTTTAGAGAGGTTGGTGCAGGAGAATTCTTTCATATTAACTAGTAAAAATACCTAAAATGCTACTTTAACTCTTCTGCTGCACTAGTAAAAATACCTAAAATGCTACTTTAACTCTTCTGCTGCACTTGCTCTTGATCAATATTTATACACAGCTGAATCAATTTAACTGTAAACATTAATAAAGATAAGCTCATATGAATTTATATATGTATATATATAATCAAAAGCTGTTTGCAGCTTCTTGTCCTCTCTCTCATGTCAGTACACATCAGGACAGCCAGAGTCTAATCTAGTTGAATGTTACATTTAAAACACCTTGTTTATTTGACACTAGATTTAATAAACTTCCCTGAAAGATATAAACCAAAAAAAAAAAATTACCAACTTCATTAAATTAAATTTCATTACATATCATTTTTATATTTATTTTTTTGTACTTCTTTTGTTATTTTTTTTGCCATCCAAACACTTCCTAATTAATGTGTTCCTCGAAATCTGGAATTTGTTAGAATTAAAATCAAAAAGTTTTAAAATTATTTCTATTGTTTAATTTATGGTAAAAAATAGAAAAAAAAAAGCATGGTATTTGAAAAAAAGAGCAGTGTTACATAGTTAAAAAAATTTTTAAAAAAATAAGTATCATAATTTTGTGAAACACTCATTGAATATCACTTGGAAACAAAAAAGTTCTATTTTAATTACAATTCTACAGTTATTATCACATCATCTCAGTTTCACTTAATTTCTTGTATATTTTTTTCAATTTAATAGCATTTTTCTTTGAAAAAGGTAATATAATGTAACAAAAAAATTGTTAGAAAAAAGTAATTAAGTTGAATAATGTGAAATACTTATAGATCAATCATTTAAAAATAATAAATTCCTGCAAATTTATTTTTATTGCAACTCTTTCCTCAACCCCACATCATTTTGATTAATTATTTTTAAGTGGTAGGTCTACAAATTAAAATAATTTAATTAAAAACTAGTTTATTAATATATATTTTTTATTGTGTAATATTAGATGTATTTTATTTTTAATTTTTTACGCTCCATATCCTCTCATAATAAATAATACTTTTTAGGGCGTAAAAAACTAAAAATGAAATGGATTTAATTAACATTATTTTTATTTTTATATATTTTTTAATTCTTTCAAATTAAAACATACAGTTAAGATTTTATTTTAATTATGAACCTCTTCTTTTCATTTAATTTATCCTAACCAAGTCCACAATCTAATGGCACGCCCTCAACGTTTAGATGAGGTGGCAAACACCCATAGTAATCTGAATTTAGTTACCAAGT
This sequence comes from Vitellaria paradoxa, assembly GCA_019916065.1. Lineage (NCBI taxonomy): Eukaryota > Viridiplantae > Streptophyta > Magnoliopsida > Ericales > Sapotaceae > Vitellaria > Vitellaria paradoxa. The sequence continues at coordinate 42,490,541 of CM034234.1, forward strand.
CACAATCACATCACACATTTTCAACTATCTTATCATTTAGGAAGGCGGCAATCATATATATTAGATACATAAAAGATCATATAGATATATATATATATAGCAAGAGAATTTCGGTTTTAATCGTTTCTTCTTTGAATGCCTTTATTGTTTCTTCTTTGACTAATCATATATATCATATATATATATATATATATATATATATGATCACACATTTTCAATACCCATATACTATCTTATCATTCAGGAAGCGGCAATCATACATATATGATCATATATATATATAGCAAGAGAATTCCGGTCTTAATTGTTTCTTCTTTGAATGTCCTAATTGTTTCTTCTTTGAATAATCATATATATTATATACATATGATCATATATATAACAGGAGAGTTCCGGTCTTAATTGTTTCCTCTTTTGAATATTTGCTGTTAGCCAGCAGTTTTTTCATATTACAAGCAAATAATATATTTTTTTATTATTTAAATTAATTTATGCGTATCTTGGCTGATTGAGTAAATTTTTTAATAATTATAAAAAAATTTAAATTAGTACAATTTAAAAAGTAAACTCAAAATGTTAGTAATTGAATTAATCCGAAGGCAACGAGTAAATCATGTACATACAATTATGTTCAAACCAAACTTTTTTCTCTTTCTATTACTGTAGTCAACTGTTACATTGAATTGAGTCTAACTAAATCATGGTATACCCAGTCGGCCAGCATGGCTGCTTGGTCTTCTCGCTTGGTCTTCTCTGGGTTCCAGGAGGCTGCAGTAGGAAAATCTATTGCAAGAACTGTAGTGAGTAAATCGACGGTCAAGATGTGATAATATTAAATTATGTGATAGTATTAAATTTAATAGTCTTAATTTATTATAATAAAATTAAATTCAAAAAAAAAATAAAAGTCAGACAAAATTTGATTGGAACATAATTAATGAGAAATATGAAAAAATACGTCTTATTTTAATGCAATCACATCCTAGTAATTGATTTACCCACTGCAGCCCTGCAGTGAATTTTCCTACTGCAACCCCAGGAACCCGTCTTCTCTTGTCTTCAACATAATAAATGTTGAGTACGTTTGAGGCAATAAAAAATAATAAAAAATTGTAATTTGAAAAATTTTTAATGTTTGATGCATAACTATCAAATCATGTATTTTTTTAAAACTGAATAGCAAAACTTTTTGATCTTTGCATTAACTTTTTGGAGAAAGAAACTATTCAAACAATTTTTTTTTTTATTTTGTTAGAATAGTTTTGCATCAGAATTTATTAAAAATGGTTAGAAAATTTTTAAAATTTATAGAAAAATTATTTGAGTTTCTGATATTTATTGGGGTTTGAAAAGAATTTACTGGGATTTGTAAAAATTTATTGGAATATGTAAATATACATAAATTTATAGAAATTTCATAAAATATAAGGAGTATAAAATGTGTTAAAAAATTTTTAAAATTTTTTAATATTTTTTACCAATTTTTTGGAGAGTCAAATAGAGCCATAATTTGGGAGGCTAATGTTGTTAATTAGAATAATTGAAAAGCAGAGACCACCATACGTAACAACATTCGCCCACTCAACCGCTTACAATAATACAGACGAAGTCAAATTTTTGACCCAGTTTTTCATTAGATGATTCAAAAACGTACAAAATTCTCCAACCAATATATATATATATATCCACTGCTTTCGCATGTATTTTCTTTTTTTTAATTTCAATAATAATTGGGAAACTAGAACGTTAACAGAACTGTAATACAGTCAAGCTAGGTAAGGCAATATATTCAGTTATCTGGAAAAGTTGATGCCAGTGGGTTGTCACAAGACAGCCAATAAACTATTTGAAGTTGAATTAGTTAGTTTAAATTTGTAAAAGTTATAATTACGTAATTCGTAAAGTGAGTAAAAAAATTTAAATTTTATAGAAATTTATAAAATTTTGTAGAGATATTTAGAACTCCAAATATTAGGTAGCATTTGGTTTATTTTTTTTGTTTTTTGTTTTCTATTTTTGTTTTATGTGTTAAAAATCTCAAAAAGAGGAAACAGAAAATGCTCTGTTTTCCTTATTTTGAGATTTTTCTCACTTTTTGTTTAAAACTCTCAAAACGACTTTTTGCCATTTTTCACTTCATGTGTAAAATCATTTTTTGTTTTCGAAAATAAAATTTGAAAATACAAGTAACTAAATGAGTTTTGATTTGTTTCCTTTATTTTTAAAAGTATAAAATGAAAAATGAATTCAAAATAGAAAATAAAAAATAAAAAATAAAAAAACAAACCAAATAACCCCTTAATAATATAAATGCATCGGCATAACGATTTTCAAGTAAGTTACAGTGGTAACTTGGCAATAAATATGTATTATTTTGTATATCTTAAATATAAATACTTTATTTAAATAAAATAAAAATAATGTAATATAACATAAAATAAAATAAAAAATCATATATTTCATAATTGAAAGTCACTAAAAAAAATTCATATAGTAATTACATTCCACTCAAAATGATAGCTAGCTATGTTTTATAACTTAAATTCAATAAAAAAATTACATAATAATAATTAATAAAATATTGTTTAATAAATTTATAAACCAAAATGTCATTACATGTTATCAAATCATCCAAATATCAAATAACATGGGGCTCTTTTGCTTTAGTTTATTCACAAGTCAAACTTATTTAAAAGATTTCGACATACCTAAAATGAGCTCGTAAAATATATATAATGTGTATGAACAAATAATAATAATAATAATAATAATAATAATAATTAACAAGAAAAAATATGTGTCATGAGTCGATATTTCTCACAAAGTTAATTCGGAAAAAACAAATTTTAATGGTGAGTCTGTGTTTCGTAAAATTTCACCAAAGATGCAGTTTTGAGTAGAAGCACAACAATATGTACTCAACAAGCCTGAAATTAATCTACCCTGCAAATCAAAGACAAACTTCCTATGGTCCCCAAATATATTACATGCATTTTGTTCAAGTCTATAAGAACTAAACCCATCAGCCCTTTTTTGTTGTTTCAGCTTTCCATCCTTGGGTTTGTTTGAATCAATAATTTGTCCAAAAAAAAAGAAAAAAGAAAGAAAGAAAAGAAAAGAGAACTGAGATAAATTTAAAATTATTTTTTGTGTTTGGCTTGTGTTGAAAATTGGTAGAAAAAATGTATGAGAATTGAGAAATTAAAAATAATTAAATTAAGAATCAATTTATTGATAATTGCATTCTATTTTTATATACATATATTATTTTTAACTTCAAAAATTAATTTATTGTTGAATGTCCACTATTTATATACATATATATATATACATATTTAATCCACTCCAAAAATATTTTTATTTGAAATTTTATGTTTTTTTTTCTTTTTTCCCTTTTCTTTTCTTTTTCTTCTCTTTTTCAAGCTCATTTTGTTATCCAAGTTTTAGATTGAGCATCTGGACCAATAACTAATAGTACAATATTGTCCGCTTTGAACTTAATTAGTAAGCTGCTTCCTAGGAGGTCACCCATCCTAGTACTGTCCTCACTGGAGCACGTTAACCCTGGAGTTCCCACTGAATTCAGTACTCTTACGGCTTTAAAATGCGTTGTACTATATGGATATGGGTCGTTACAAATGGTATCAAAGCCACGCGTGGGCCCGGCGTGTGGGGGACCTGCCTGTGAGAAATTCTGCCTGCAAAAGAGTGAAGAAAGAGGCCACGCGGGGACACGTGCCCTATAAGGTGGGAGGATTGTGAGGGACTACGAGGGATCTGCCTACGAGAGAGTGTAGCAAGAGGTGAAACAGAGAAGCAATACTTCACCTCCCATCCCACATCGTCTAGGTAGTAGAAAGAAATGGCATATATGTAATATTCGATATCAATATAGTACGACGCATTTTAAAGCCGTGAAGGCATTGGATTTAGTGGGAACTCTAGGGTTAAGCGTGCTCCAGTGGAAGCAGTACTAGGATGGGTGACATCCTGGGAAGCAGCTTACCAAGCCTAAAGCGGACAATATTGTACTATATGGATGCGGGTCGTTACATTATTTGTAGTCATATCAGCCGATATTTGTAATATGATCAGCCTGTAGAGAATGGTGACCCTGTGTCTGTAAGGCAGTGGCAACCCACATTGCCTGATCTTTCTCATCCATATCTTTTGAGTCATCTAGCACACCTACGCAACCAATTCAATCAGAAACCGTGAAAGAACGTGCGTTATTTGTGCTAGAAAAAATTTTTTCTAGCGTAACAATACCTGTCAACTAAAAAAAAAAAAAAGAAAAAAAATTACAATTGTTGGACTTGACTCAATGCATTATCATTCATAGCAAATTCAATGTTTTTTATATTAAGAAACTTACCTACTCTTATTTTTCAGCATTATAATAAATTTGAATGCACTTTAAATTTCTCTTAGTTACTTAATCTTAAAAATAAAAATCATTATATTATCTTCTATAATGTTTAAACGAGATAATTGATTCGGATCTAGAACATATGAAATCTTTAGTAGAATGAGTAATAACAATGTCTTCCCTTACAAGTGAGTGAAATTGTTGCTATTAAATTTATCCAACTTCACCTTTCAAGAAGAAAAAAAATTACCTTACTTTATAAATTCTTAACTCAGAACTTTTATGGAATAGGCGTTTTTGTAATATCACATTTAAAATACGGAATATTAGAATACAATATAAACTAATTATATATATATTTTTAATTTAGAATATGTAGCACAATTTACTCGCACGTTGACTAATTCTTAAAATTGTGTTAACTGAATATTAGAATACAATATGAACTAATTATATATATATATATATATATTTAATTTAAGATATGTAGCAAAATTTACTCGCATGTCGACTAATTCCTAAAATTGTGAAGTTAACGATCGAGTAAATTCTCTCCGGTGGTCTAAGACTAATCATATGGTTTTGAACTGTATTAAAATATAATTTTTTGAAGAGTTATTTGTCTTGCTATGTTGTTGCTTAGTTACCGGTAAGCCTCTTTCAAAATACAATTATGTTTGAAGTTACATAAATTTATATAAATTTATAAAAATTAGTGTCTCATATTTTATATAATGAATAAAAAATTTAAATTTTATACTCTCATAATTTTTATTTATAAAATTTTGTGAAATTTTATATATACATATTTATATATTTTTAACCCCAAACAGTGCCAAATGAGTTGTTCACTTTCACAATTAAGGTTGCTGCACTGTCACCAACGAGACTCTTCCAAGGTACAACAAAGGCGGCGTTTGCAGACATCAATTCTAAAGACTTCTTTTGTAATAGAACCTTTTTCCTCGGAATTTGACAGATTTTGATTTGCAACAAAATATTAATCACTTTACATCTGATTTATGGTTTGTTTGGGATGTGGGCTAGGAGGGGATTGGACAGGATGGGTGAGTTGGGCGTAAAATTCCCGGAACATTCTTTGTTTCTTTTTACATTAAGAACTCGTTTGGTAGCAAAAAAAAAATATAAAAATTTATCAAAAGTTGTAAAGTAAGTGTTTGATAAAATCTTAACTTTTGTTATTTTTTTACTTTGTTACAGTAATTTGTTACACTTAAAGTTTCACCAAACACATAAAAAATTGTTAAAATTTGTTAAAAATTTTATCAAACACTCAAAAGTTGTTAAAAAATACTAAATATTGCCAAAAATTTTATCAAACACCCAAAAATTATAAAAAATTACTAAAAATTACAACTTGTTTCACCAAACACGTCAAAAATTACAATTAGTAAATTTTGATTAAAAATTACTAAAAAAAATTAAAATTTATGCTACCAAATGGGAACTAAATTATAAAGATACCAACATTTTTTTTTATAATCCGTAATTTCATTAAAAAAAATAGGCACCAATCACAACAAAACGTATATGGACATATATGTTCAATGTAAAACCGTTCATTGGTCGAACGTTGCATATTTAAACGTTGCAGTTTCAGTTAATTTTAATTTTTATTAATTAATATATTAAAAAATAAAATTAAAATAAAGTAACAATGATATTTACATAATAAAATACTTTTTTAATAAATAATTTTTTTAAGAATGAAAGGTTCACATATGTTACATCATTTTAGCAAAAATTTTGTTCAATGAAATTTGAGTAAAATAAAATTTTTAGTAGTAAAAAATTTTAATCATTAAAAAAATTAATAATTTAATTTACGTACAAATCGGACGTGCTATTTTAAGAGTATTTAATTTGTCAAAATTAATTGAAATCAACTAATTTTTAATAATTTTATACTTTATTTAAATTAATTACTTTTATATTAAATCTTTAAATTTTTACGATACTTTTTATCAAATTTTTACTAATCAAACGGCTTATTTTTTTATTATATATTTATTTATTTGTCATGTTTAGTGGAAACGACGTGATGGTTCTAATTACCAAAAAAAAAAAAAAAAAAAGACGCGGTGGCTCTTGTCGTTTTATCGGCCACGATTCTTTCCCAAGAATTTTACTCCATACATTTCCAGGCATCTTTCGCTTCACCCACACAATAATTGGGATGGATTGGAGGAAAGTTTAATGTAAAGTTTGATCTTCACTTACGTGCCAATTACGGAAGCTGGTATTTGCAATGGCTGCAGAAACAATGAACAACAACATGAAGAAGAAGAAGCAGAAGATAATCATCGACACCGACCCAGGCATCGGTAATTGACCCTCCCCCCCAATCCCCACATCAACTGAAACGGTATAATCTAATCCTCAACTAATTGATCATAGCACTCCTGTTATGCCCCTCCAGATTGAAAAAAAAGGCAATCCAAATTTAGAAACATTAGATTGAAAACTTTGTTTTTGTTTTTTTTTCCTCTGCCCATTTTCTTTATCAGTTAATCCATCATAAAACCCCTTCACAATTCATGCAGATGATGCCATGGCAATCTTCGTGGCACTGCGGTCCCCTGAAGTGGAGGTCATTGGACTCACTACCATTTATGGGAATGTCTATACCACACTTGCTACTAGAAATGCTTTGCATTTGGTATTGCCTCCCCACCACCCCCCCCCCCCCAAAAATTAAAAAAAAAAAAAAATTTTCTACTGGGGACTCTACTTTCGAATTTACTCTGATTACATGGTTGATATATTATGAGTTTTTAAAAAAAAAAAAGTTTCCTTTTCACAGCAATTTACTCAAATCAATTTTCAGGGTCAAATGTTTTGGCTTTGATTGTTGCCTCTCCCTCTCTCTTTTATGATTTAGTTGGAGATTGCGGGCAGAACTGATATCCCCGTAGCTGAAGGATCTCATGTCACAATCACTGTATGCATCGTAAACCCCAACCTGCTTTTGATTATTTATTTCTGTCAAACATGGCACTTTTTCCTCTTCTAATGGGTTATCTTACCTGTTGTACCCACTCCCTCTTAATAGGATCTTCACTTGATTGACATTTATTTATCTTTTCTTCTTTAAGATTCTGATTTCTATTATGATTACGTTTTAGCTAAAACAAGAAGCTCTGTTTATTCACTCTCGGGAAATATGTGCAAACATGTTTGAATTTTACTTATAATTGGGCGTTTGGAACCCCAAATTTTCTCAAAAAAACTCAAAAAAAAAAAAAAACCCAAAAGTTTTCAATTTCCTCTAATTAAATTTTGCCATGTGTCACTTTTACATCACTTTAACACCAACTTTTGATTTTTTTGAACTTTTTCGGACTCTGAATGCAAATAATTTCATGATAACTGGTCAAACTATGCCTGATTGGCATGCTAGTATATTCCAGATGGTGTTCTACAGAAGTAGGCCTCTTTTTCCCCCCCCCTTCCCCGCCTCGTGTTTTTACTCATAAAATGTTATGTTGGACTAAGATGCTTACTGCTTGACATTGGTTCGTTATTGACTTTCAGATGCTTACTGTTTGACATTGGTTCATTGAAACATTTGGTTGAAAAAAACAACAAAACAAAATTGTCTGTAATCTACAGGAGATTTCTTCCTCTTTTTTTTTTGGTGTCCATTTCAAGGCAATTTCTGTTATGTCTACCTCTGCTTCTTATATCAGAGCATGAAGTGGATTAATTCAAATTTAGGATTTTCACATACACTCACTAAATGGGGAAAAAAAACTCATATGATATGAGCTATTCTTTCAGACCAATTTGCTGTACTACTAACAAATGCCCCTCCAAAACAAAAATAGAGTAGGATGAGTAATTGATTTCAGGAGCAAATTCAAGTTCTATGCAATGGAAAATACGTTTGCTTCATTGCTATGTCATGTTTTTGCCAAACTGAAGGAGAAATATATCTTTAGCCATTGATCATTTCTGGTGTATTACAAATTTATTTTTAACTAAGATGAAAGGTTGCTTTTGTTTTCTAAGTTATTTCAACTCTTAATTTTGTGCATAATATCACAATTCTTACCATGATGTGACATGCTTCAGTAGACATATAAAATTGATATGTGGATCTGGTTTTGTAAAGAAAGGTACAAAACTCCGGATAGCTGATTTTGTACATGGAGCCGATGGACTTGGCAATCAAAACTTTCCCCCACCAAAAGGAAAGCCAATTGAACAGTCGGCAGCTATGTTTCTCATCCAGCAAGCTAATCTTTACCCTGGAGAAGTGACTGTGGTGGCCCTTGGCCCTCTTACAAATATTGCATTGGTCAGGTTCTTGATCTTCTGTCATAGACTTTGACTGAATACTTTCAAAGGGGAAAAAATTCCTTATTAGGCTGTTAGTACAATATTTTCGATTAGATCTCGCATTTACAAGTATTGGAAGTAATGTTGCTTATTACATTTATCAATTGACACAGGCTATTCAATTAGATCCTGCATTTACCACAAATATTGAGCAGATTGTTCTCCTTGGGGGAGCTTTTGCAGTAAATGGAAATGTGAATCCAGCAGCAGAGGCCAATGTAAGTTGTTTCATTTTTATGCGCGTGGGTGCAAAGTGTCATGAGCTCAAATATGTGAAACACATTGCTAATAATGTCTGTTAAGTGCCTCCAGCATGCATGACTTGTCAAAGTGGCAAATAAAGTTTAAATGGTCATGTCCTTGTGTTTCTGGTTTTTTGTTTTGCTTCTTTCATTGGGCCACATCAGTTGCATGAGTTTATGGGAACATCTCATTTTAGTTAGTACTCTGAGAGTGAGAGAGAGAGACAGAGAGAGAGATCATTCTTGGGGGTTGTACCTTTTACTTCAATAGATGTTGCAATTTAAACTCATTTAGTTGCTCTAGCCAATTTATCATTTTCAAATCCATTGCATCCCTGGATTTGATAACCAGATTTTTGGCGACCCAGAGGCTGCAGATATTGTGTTTACAAGTGGAGCAGATGTTTTGGCTGTTGGGATCAATGTTACCCATCAAGTTGTTATGTCAGGTAATACTTTTGTGTAATCCATATAAATTGATCAATTACATACATTTGCCTGTGTATACGTTTGGAGTGATAAAAAGTGAGATAAATTAAGATAAAATGAGATAATTTGTGAGTTCGTAATTCGTGTAGTGAGATAAAAAGTGGATAACTTTTAAAGATTTTCAAAGTTTTTCAGTGTTTTTTAGAACACCAAACACACCCAATGGCTTGCCATATCCCTGTTCACAGCTATATACATAGATTCTCTCTGCTTTTTTCTAAACTTACTACGTAGGCATATACACTTACTCTTTTGAAAGAACATTAGTTTTCCTTATTGCCTTAAATGCCTGGTTCAATCTCTCTCCCTTTCTCTCTACAATTTCCTTTCATTTTATAAAGAAATACAACTAGAGGTTCTGAACATTGAAAACTTTTTCACATTAAGTTCCATAAAAAGAAGAAAAGCAAATCTACATAACAATGGCCAACAAGCACCCCTGGCTGATCATTTCTTATTCTTGGCCTAGAATTCAAGTTATTTCCTTTTAAGTCTTATTTTTATGGGCCAGTTGATAGAAATATCAAATTTTATTCTTTTCTGGGTAGTTCCAAACTGAAAACCAAATTTTAGGATGCATGAGTACACACCATCATCACCATGAGGCAGTAAGAGCATAAGGTTAAAGTGATCCCTTGTTTGATTGAAGCTTGAAAAATTTATAATTTCATTTATTTTGCCACAAATAGACTAGTTTGGGAAGGCAAATATGATGCACATGTAAAAAATTCCATCTGTCAGTTTTTAGATGCATGTGTGTTTCTAGTTGTGTTTGCGTCTGCTGCATGGACAAAAAGGCTAAATGCAGGAGTGGATTCTTCTTTCTGTTACAGAATAATTTTATTTTGTTCTTTCACTTAAATCTGACACCAGTCCTTATCTATGCATATTAGATGCTGACCGTGATATGCTGGCACAGTCTGATGGAAAATTTGCCCAGTACCTGTGCAAGATCTTAGATGTGTACTTTTCATATCATCATGATGCTTACAGTATGAAAGGTGGTTCAGTGAATTAGAACGCAGCAAGATAATAGGGCTCTTTGTTTGACATAATGATGATAGTTTTTTACTTGATGTAGGTGTTTATCTTCACGACCCAACAGCCCTTCTTGCGGCTGTTAATCCCTCGTTGCTCACTTATACAGAAGGTGTCGTCAGAGTCCAAACCAATGGCATCACAAGGGGCCTTACATTGATTTACAACAAACGGAAAAGGTACGTCTGTTTTGTTCTCCTAATCACTCCCTTTAGTATTAATGGTGATGATAATAGATGGGTATTCAATTGTTACATGATTCCTACAGCATTAGAATTGCCACGTTTGTTATATACATGGGAGGGCTTAGGGTACCTCAATTAGCCTAAGGAATACAAAAGCCTAAACCTTAACTCGGAACACAATCCACATATAAGACAAACGATAATGAAATTAAATTAAAAACCATGTACTAAAATATCAGATTGGTAACCATCTACTCAAATTCGCATACTCAAAGTCACCAAATAAACGGTAACCAAAAAACTAATGGAATTAAATAATTCAAGTTAACCAAGGACTAACCCAACTACGAAATCAAAGTCATAAAAATAACAAAATAACTCTCTCCTAAAAGGCCACAACCAGCGCTCCCACCATCGAGAGTCCATGATTAATTCCTTCAAAACCCACCTAAAAAATATAATAACGAGGGGTGAGCAAACAGGCAAGTGAATGGAATGTCATGCCAAAATATAATGATTAATGAATTTTCCCAAAATATATATATATATATATAGTTTAACCAAAAGAAGTTTCCAAGAAATCATTAATGAGTTGCCAGGTTGAAGGTAGTATTGTTTTGGTTGAACTCTTAATTTTTTTTACCAGTGCAAAATGATTTACAGGATGAGAAAGAAGTGAAAACCCAGCTTTTTGTGGATTTCTGATACGAACTTTTGTAAATTTCAAATAATGTGCCTTAGTTCAGTATCCTACTCTCAAACGACGAATTTAGTTGGCTGTGGGCACACTAATTATCTCTCTCCCTGTTAACCAACTACTCATCTTTCTGGGTTTGCATGACAAACCAGGTTTGCTGAAGTTACTGAGTGGACTGATAAACCCTCGGTGAAGGTAGCTGTTACTGTTGATTCTCGCGCTGTTCTCAAATTGGTTATGGAACGGCTTATGGATTCATAGAGTATGCAGACTGGGGATTTGTTGTTTTGTGAGCCACCTTGATCGTGGCTTGACTGCTGTTCCCAATATTTGCTGTCAAAATCATTAGTTCTACCATTGGAAGGAATTTCTGCATAATCTCGATTAAAGAAACATGCCATGGTGTATGCCACATGGTGGTGACTGTCACACTTAGCTCTTGCCTTTTATTTAACAATTGTGCCATTCTTTTCTGCATCCACAGTTGAAATTAAAACAGTTCACTGCTTGTAATAGTAACGGAGACTTCAAGAGCATGATAATTTGCTTGCTTGATACAACTTTGCTTCTGGATAATTATGTATTTAAAGCTATGGTCACCTTCAATTCTTCTTCTTGTGGAAGCATTATTAAATCTCTCTCTTACCTTCTACTGCACTCACACGAGGCTGATTTCACTTAGATGATTATCTAGTTGTCAGCTTTGGGATAGCAGGTTTATATATATATGTATATATATATGCATATGATAAAAGCCTTATTAAGCTTGAATATATGGAGGGCTTTACAAGCAGCCCGTCCAAATGTAGATTTCATGCTGAAATTCTCTTTACAAGCATCCTGCAGGGTTCAGTCAGAACAAAGCAATGAGGGGAGGCCGAAGGTAGCTGGGTTTTGTATATAAAATCTTTGAATACATGTTTATCATCCGTTGCCTCTATCCAAATTCAACTTAAATATTATATATATATATGTATATATATATATATATGTATGAATGCTCTAGCTTGTCTTGCTTATAAAATCATATCAACAATTTACAAACTAATCAATTCAATCCCAAAACCAGTTGCTGCTGGGAACAAAAAGGTTTCCAACTTATCCGGAGGAATCATCTATTTTCGCAGTAGTAAGATTTGGCAAAGAAATGTGACACGTTGTTTTAAGAAATAAAACAAAATAAAGTAAAGATCAAACTAACTAAAATAGGCATATTTTCAAGTAACAAAAGGACATCTAGGTAGAGTAACTTCATTATACTCGAGATTACAGCCCTGAAACCAATACGTTTTGACAGCAGGTGTTGCGTTCTTGTTCTCTCGTTCTAGCTCGTCATCTGTAATCAACTTTATTTTTGGTAACTGAGAAACTGAAAGAGATGAGTAGAAGCCGGCATTGCTTGTTTTATCTTTTTCGATTCATACTTCCTCTTAATAGCTTCCCAAAAGGCGGGTACTGCAACAGTATCAGGCACTTGCTTGTTTGATCCTTCTCGATTCGTACTTGCTTTTAATAGCTTCCCAAAAGGCAGGTATTGCAACATTATCAGGCACTTCCTTGAATGATGGAAGGTAGTTTACATCAACGATGACATGGTCACCAGTGCCTTCCTGAATCTGAATATTCCACGCATTGGTTTAGAGATAAATAAATAAATGAATAATAGAAATGGAAGAACCAATGATAGAAGGCTGCTAACAGAAGAAACTATCGAAGTTATTTGTCAAATATAAGTTTCAGAAAAGCTAACTGAAGCATCTGATGATCTTGATTATGTTAATCTACAATGCATTCTGAAGAAAATGAACTGGATACTCACAACTACGTCAAAGCCAAAGATGGTAAGGTCAAGCATTCTCCTAAGCCAGCATGCAGCATCAGTTACTAGCACTAGATCAATCTGCTGATGATGGGCCTTCTGGCAGTCCCCATCTCCACAATGCTGGTTTTCTTTAGCAGCAGGTAGAGATTTTAAGCTGTAGAGAAACCATATGGTCATGGGTTGTTAATGCATGCTCCAGAAAATAAACAAGGAAAACCAAAGGTGTGTGAAATAGAAGCAAGGAGAAGGGAAAAACATATGGCACCTATCGAAAAGTAAAGGCTTGAGTCCATTTTTCTCAGATAATTTTATCAAGCAGTCTGCATTAGGGGTAGACTTCCTAACTGCATGGAAAACTCTCTCTCCCAGGACATAGAATTTGAACACGGTAGATGAATGATCCACATATTCCTGAATTTCCAGTTATTTTCGTCATCCATTTGGAACAGAGAGACTCAAGAAAGGCAGTGGAAATTGGGTAAAATACATCTGTCATGCAAAAGATAATTATATATGCAGAAGACATTAACAACCATGCTTGGGCACATATATATATCTATTGCTGGCCCCATGTCAAAGTGTATTAAAATTTCAAAGCAGAAGTGTCAGAGACCAATGTATCCATGATAGTTGAACTGAAAAACGTTACCATGTTCATGAAATACCAAGATTAGTCTGTCTCACTTGTTTGTTAAGCAGAAAATACGAGGAACAGATTGAGAGGGAAGTTCACAGAGACAATCCCAAAATCTACATTTGCATCCAGATACATTAAAAAACTTTGAACTCCATAACAAAACCTGAATAATTACTTGCTTTTCTAGTATAAAATGATCAAATCCTCACTTCACCGTGATGAAGACAATGTACTTCAAATTAAGCATTCATTATACAGAGGTGTAGACCTTCCCTGCAAATGATGCTTGAATGAACTGGACAACCAAACTGTCAGCAATTTAATTTTGAAAGATGCCTACACAACCTTTTCTTTCTAATAAGTAAATAAAGTTTTACTAAAGGGTATGAAGGGGATGCAACCATTAATAAGGAAAAATAAGACAGGAAAAAACAAGAAGAACATAATCCCTTTAAGTTGTCCACAAAATCAAAAAATCGGCTAACATCAGAATTAACATTCCCTGAAATCCAACTCTTGAAAATTTCTATAATTTCTTTTTCAACCCAAATCAGACACGCAACACAAAAAAGATATGATGAGGTTCCATACTTTTCGCTTTCTTTAAAAAAATCAAGCAACCCACCAACCATTTAAAGCATCTAGCAGCTCTCTTTGCAGGATTTAGCTGTCTTGCAGTAACATGATATGGGTGTTTCCAAGGGATGTGCCTCGCATTTTGATTTGAGTGGTGGGGTGGATTGGGAAGAGAAAGAGGAAGGTGTAGAATTTGATTCTATTTTGTATTTGTTGGTTACTATGGGGAGAAATAAACAGAAGAATCTTTCAAGAACTTGAAATGCCTTTCGTTAAACTTAAGAGTCTGTTTTTGGCAACCTTGTATGGTTGGGCCACTCGGTCTGTCAATCCTAATGTCCACACTTTTTTGAATTTCATTGATTTTTTGAATGTGTAGGGATCTTGTCTTGTTCTTTGCATAGAGGTGTTAGGTCCTGTTTTGTACCATGGGCAGCATCCTCTTGATGCCCATTAATACATGTTATTACATTTTTGGTGAGGGGCCATTTAAATTGAAAATCCTTGAACTCCTGATCTGGTGACTAGTGATTCACCCACAGATCCACCAGACCGCAGCTAGCTATATTACGTTGAAATATTGTTATTATCAAAGGAAAAGCTTCTTGCTTACCTGAACAACAGCTGGAAGAGGAACACTCAAACCGCTGTAATCTTGAATTCTAAAGACAATTGCCTGTCCATTACCAGATAAAATTTTCAAAAAAAAAATAATGTGTTAAACAAGTTGAGATCATCACAGCTAAACATGTTGCATACAGTGAACAAGAAACAGTACCCAGGGCTTGAAACTTAGGAGTTATTGTAGTAAAAGAACCCAGGAGAGGTCCAAGTAATGGAGCTAGTTGGTATTGCTGGCTTTGGAAATCAGTAGCAATTCAAGAACTTGATTATTTTGACCTAGGAGAAAAGGTAGTACACTAGACAATGAATAAACCTAGCTATCAATATCCATTTGCATTGACCACCACAAGATGTGGTTTAATCGAGGAAATGCCTCTTACCTGAGAGGAATGAAAAAAGATCCATGTAGCTGATCCCATTTAGTTGCGAAAAGGCTACATTGAGTTGAGTTAAGCATTGACTACCCTAAGACTTGAGCTTGGTTCATGCATTTCAGCCTAAAGCTTTACCATAGAACATTGTAATTCAAGAATGAGAGAAGAAAGTAACCCCTTCTTCAAGTATTTCAATTAAGATATAACAATAAATGCTATTTCCCATAACGATCAAAAAATAAATAAATAAATAAATAAATGCTATTTCTCCTACAAGTAGTATTCTTGTTATTTCAATGATACAATGTATCAATTTATTTTATTATTATTTTTTTTTTCTCAATCAACCAGCAAAGCCTTTTTAATGGTTTAAAAGAGGAGTATCTTCATTTTGATATTATTTTGTATTTTAATAGGGTTAATGTATCACGTGAATGATAGCAGTTCAATTAAACAGATATTTCAATGATTCCCATGCTTGTATTTAGAAAGTAAAAGAGATGTAGATGATTTACTATCTTTCCAACCTAATTCTTCCTTAATTTTTATTTTAACAAAGAGGCTCTTACTAGAACTATATATGGACAATGAGAAAGACTGGGTGCCCTCCCTTTTAAATATTTTTTTTTTTTTTTTGGGTTGCCCTCCTAACTTTTCAAAGACTGGATGACGAGATGCAACCAAGTACACAAATATGATGATATTATAATAATCTGATCAATTTTGTTAGTGAGCTAAACCAGTTTGAAGCAGAAATTTTTTTAGCATTCACAGTTGAAGTAGCCATTTTTTATATTCAACAAGCTTAATCAAGCATAAAGGGGAACTCAGATCTTGTAATACTAGAACCAATAAATAGATCATTACCATACTGTGAGCATCAGCTACACCACAAGCAACTTGAGGCTTCACTATACTAGGTAGAGTTAGTTTAGCCTCTAACAGCCTCTGTACCAAATTCGGCTCATCGAACTTATCGACCTGCACATTTAGATTTCCAAAACAATTAAATCTGCGGTGAAAATTAGATAAATCATAAATAAGGGCCAGAATTGAGTGTATTCATTGGCCAGCAAAGGATACAGGAACCATGTATGACAATGAGATCCAATAACTTTGGTGGGAGACCACTTCCATTGAAATGACAAGAACAGAAGTAATAGACCAGCAAGACAAATATACAATTCAATTTCCTGTGCAGTGGGACTTCCTTCTCCTTACATAGTACATCAGGTATGTGTTGTATACAAAGGGAGGACAGGCCAAAACCATAACCAAAATACTAGCAGATGCATAACAGATGTAAAAATACCAAAAACAATGATATTTTTTCTAACCACAAAATATCCGGTCCTTAAAATATCTGACTTCACTGAATCAGGGAGTTTCATCCCATCAATGTTAAACAGAACCCCAACACAAGTAGTATTCCAACGGGTGACTTCGACTCTGTTTTCTATCCTTTTCTGGTACATACACTAAAATGTTTGATCTCCAAAAAAGAAAACCAGTGACAAGTACACCAGCCTACCCCTTGTCTTGATGCAAGCTCAAGTGATAATAGAATTTTTTTTGCTGCCTCAACATCCCAAAACAAACAAGAGAATGGAAATGAATTTTATCTTTCTCCTTTCCGTCAGTTGGTGTACAATCCATCCTCTCAATTCCCACTCTAAATAGTGTTTTAAATGTATTCTTTTGGAAAAAAATAACTCCAGAATGGAAAAAATGATCCTCTAGCTGATGTATCAAAACCTCAACTTAAGAACTCATTTATAGCACAATTAATTCATCTCAGAACCTTGATAGCATATCTTGTAAATTAGTAAAAAAGTTCTGCAGGAGATCAAGATGTCTGGATGTTGCCAATCGAAAGGGATTAACATAGTAAAATAACAGTAAGTAAATTGCCAAAGCTGCTTTTATCAACATTTTTGAAACCATTTATACAAAATAGATGCCAAGCTGGCTAAATCAAACCCTTAGGAAATGGGGGCCCCTGACTTTAGAGTGTCCTTCCAAGTTGAGATTTTCCAAACCAAGCAGAATCTGTTGGATTTTGAATCGATCCAATATGGGAAAAATGTTATTGAGTGGATCAACTATACAGATAGCTGGCTGGTGTTCAATGTACCTGAACAGAAAGCAAAACACGGCAAAAGATATCTTTGTGTGACTCACAATTTAACATTGCAAACCCAAAATTAGTTCATTTAAAACACAATGCCACAATCATAGTTTCATTCAAAATTTTCCATGGATGTTGATAAAATCTGCCCATTTGGTTACAAAGATATTATTTGAACAATAAAATCACTATAGAATAAGATGTGAACAAGACATATTTGAAACTATAGAAAGAAAAACTCTAGTGCACATAGGGATTGAGCAAGCAACGTTTCCATAGCAATAAGGAAACTCTCCCCAGCTATGGATAAGAAAGAAATTTAATCAATATAAAAAATTTCAACAATTGCCAACTGACAATCGCACACAAACATGAATTCTAGAATCCCATCCCTAAACTTTCAGAAAAATTAGTTTTTTGACCAGTGATATCCCATAATAGCCAAAGCCTTCAAAAAAATATAAGTCTAGTTTATCTAAAACCATGACTCTAAGAGCAACTCGTGAAAACCCACTACATTCGTTTTTATTTATAATTATTTATTTTACCAGTTCCCACGCCAAAAAAAAAAAAGGGAATACCAGCATAAAAACTTAACCCTTGAATCAAAACAAAGTACAAATACAAAAATGCACATGCATGAAAAAAGAATGGACTACCTTGTTCAATCAAATGCATGTCAGAAAATAAAAAAGCACATTTGGGCGGGAAAAGGTTCTACCTCAATTGCTCAAATACGGAATATCCACTATTTCACAAAGTTTATTTCTTAATGTAGTTCATTGCTAAGAAGCACTTGCACTTCTATAAGGGTGCTTCTTGGGCATGACACTTCTTGGACACTTCAAACACAAGTCCATACATGTTATAAATATTATTTTTTTAGAACCATATACACCTACGGTTGGAATGATATCTAATCATTACTTAGACATGCATGAAACATATCGTAAGTTTGAATAATATAAATTTTTACCTATTTGACTCTCCTCTAAACTTTTTAAGAATTTTGTTCCAAATTTTTTGTTTATATAAAGAAAGCATGAAAGAGAGAGAGAATAGAGTAAGCAATATTTCCCGTTTCTTAATTTGAACAATCTGCACTAAATTTTGATGACAAGCTTCATCACCCATATGATTACAAAGTGAGGCAAAATCCTTCCCAGATAAATTCAAAAGTCTGACATTCTTTCATTTTAGTCATGTATTGAGCATGATTATACATTCAAAGAAAAAACCTTCTAAGATAAAATTTGAAGGTTCTACATTGTTTCAATTGGCAAATTTTTAGCCATCAACCATGAAAACCTTTTCTACATAAACCAACAATTAAATCTATATCAATTCACAGACTAAAAAGTTTTAAGGAGTAAATTGGGTTTACTTTGAACCCAAACAAATTAACCGTCACAGGCAAATTGAGTAAGGGCCAGTAGGACAATTGCCCCCACTAATTTGGAAAATCACACCAACATTATTAATTTTACTTTCGTTTACTTATAAATTTTACTTTTATCCCATTGTTATTAAATTTTCACCCCCCATTGTCTTTTTTCACTTTTGCCCCACTTACTTTAAAAATGTAATTTTTCCCTCACAAATTATAAATCCTGAATTTGCCCCTAGCCACCATATGCTTTCAATGCAATGATATAATTCTCAAAAAGCAAGAAATTCTAAAATAGTTTGGATATGATTGCACTACTAAGAAGTAAAAACGTAACCTTCCTCTGTCAATCAAGCAATACCACAAACAATCAAGAAGAATTTTCTAAGACTTCGAAGCTTACCTTTCCAATTCCTGAATGCCCCTAGAGTAAGTTATTTTATCAAAGAATTCGGAAGAAGTGCTCATTTCAATGGAGACAATTTCATCAGTTGCTTTATGGAGAACAATATCAACTTCTTGCAATTGAGATGATATAGGAAGCTCAAAGGTAATGGGCATAAATATCAGCCCATTTTGATTAGGATATAAGGGGAATGCACCTCTCTGCCACAATCAAAATAACAATAAATTAACATAAAACTTTTAAGCATAACCTATAAATGAATCAAGTTTGCAGATGGATATGTAAGGCCATGATGCTAATACGAATAGAACAACTCAAAGGAACCATTAGGCTAAAACTCGGCCAGATCCTGGAAACATCTAGACTATCACTGGGTCCATTGAATTACAACTATCGAATAAATCAATCAACTTCCAGAGCGTACAAAACAAAAGCATGGTATTCAGAATGTGTTGTGCAAGAATTTTTTTATAGTATTACACTTTTATACGGAAAATGTGCACAAACAAAATGTGGTAGAATTTTGTATTTAATACCATGCACTTCCTTTTTCCTTCTACCCTAGCAGACCACAATATTTGTCTACTCTCATTGTATATATGATTGCTTACCTTTGCAAAATCTTCCTCGCGAGATGGCTTCATGATATAACCAACTGTGAGATGACCATTTCCTATTGCCTGTTTGCAGTACAATACAAAAGGGGAAAAAAAATTAAAGAAAAGGCAAAGAAGGGGAAAAAAAGTTCATTAATAAATGCAAAACATGCACAGATTAATAAAAAAAATACCTGAACGAAAATGAATTAACATAAAATGGTTGTATTTACGAGGACATTTTGTGATTTAGAGCCTAGTTTTGAAGTGAAGAAAAACCTTGCATAACTAACTCAGAGAAGCAATAATTTGTCCATAAGAATTGCCTGCTCACACTTTTAATCCCGAAACACTTAGTTGATGTGAGGATCGACCTTGCCTCCCAAGGGGACATTTTTAAATTTCACATTTCGCCAAAATATCCGAATGCTATATAAACTGTGGCAATCTGCATACTAAAGATGCTTAGGAATTTGCCACAATGGAAGCCAGCAATGCTACAAATTGCTTATTTCAGGATATTCAAGATTCTGCAGCTACAGTGCATGCAGTTGGCAAGGGCAGAGCTAGCCTACTACTAGGGGAGACACATGCCCACCCTCAAAAAAAAAAAAAAAAAAAAAAAAAAAATTACCTACCAAAAAAAGGGAAAAAAAAATTACCCCATTACCAATTGTGCCCCAAAAAAATTTAGCCCAATACTAATTGTGCTCATGAAAGCACTCATGGAAGTCTTTCTGGTACCTTTTTGGTTGGTTTCGATCTGCCTCTTCACTTGGCGCACTAGAAACAAAGCCAAAATGAAAGCAAACCCCTCACCCAATGAAAAGAAAAAACAAATTTAGCCCAATACACACCAATGCAATTGTACCCAGCTCTGACCCCATTTTGACCCTTCCCCCCCTTCTCTCTCTCATTTATGTGATTTATAATTAGTGCCCACCCATATATGAATTTCTAGCTCCATCCCTGGCGGTTGGCAATATATGCAATAAAAGGGTGCAGGGAAGACATGGTACGTCCAACTTACTTACAGTTGATCTAAAGCATCCAAGCAGTACAGATCATATCGTAATAAATCAAGACCACCTCCTAAGTGCAAAAAAACAGAACAGGACTCTCCATAGGAAACAATTGTAGCAATAAGTGAGTATCTGATCAAAAGTCAATCAAGTGAACCTTTCTACTCAAGCAACAAACTGTCAAAGGCAACTCTTCCAGTTTGTCAATGTAAAGTACACTTGAATTCTCACTTCTGCCTCCACTTTCAATGTCTGAGAGGAAAGGACAATTCACAAAGTCAAGAAAGCCCAGACATGCTTTTCCCAATGTAAATAGTGGCAATATACTGTATAAAGTCCACAGAATGAGTGATAAAGCTGGTACAGAGTATACAGATATGATCTTATGCATCAAAGATAGTAAGGCATACCATCATCTAACTCCTGCCTCAGAGATCCTGCAGATTCAAGAAAAAGAGCAGTTATACTACTACAAGCATACTTCTCTACAAATATGCTTGTTCACAGATGAAACTATGATGATCCAGCCATGTCAGCATCTTACCAGATGGAATTTATACAGCAGGACTTGTATATATATGATTCATATATCATTATACCATAGTGGTTAGATGTTCACAGATGATCACACCAACAAAACGGTTGTAGGCACTTTTTCATTGCAGAAGGTATTTCACATCCCTAAAAGAAAATCTATGAATTTGAAGATTCTGAACATCTAACCATCATGTAAAAGCATTCATCAGACTAGTTTGTCAATCCTCTTAAAAAGCTAGACTCTTTATGTGAGTATGTTTCAATTCACTGCACAAGTCTCAGACTACATACCTGCACATAAAACAAGAATTTTTTTTCCAGGTTATCTAAGAATCATGCACCCTGAGGACAGAAAGATATAGAAAATACTCACTCAGAGTGACGATCAACCAACCATGACTGCTTAGTTTAAGAGACAGGTCTTCGTTGTGATTAGAAGCCACATACAAAAACCTCCCTTCCCTTTCACGCCAAGCTAGAACAATCTCATTAACAGTGTCATCCAGAGAAGACGCATTCACATTAAAGCAATTAAATGAGTACAGCTCTGCAGTCCCTTGGAGAATATTAACCTATGATAAGCAGATATCATTGTCAAAAGCCACCAGGTCAGGAGGAAAAGCCAGTTAGGTCAGAGAGATGAATCAGACCAAATTGATGCTTATATGTAATTCTAAGATAGATGAGATCAGAGAGGCAAAAAAAGGAAGAAGAAAAAGTATCCAAATTATGGAGCAGCATGGTTTGTAAGTCCACCCAAACGCTAACAGTTTGTCGGTTCCATTTTGGAGGGAAGGGGCGGAGTAATCTTCTAGCATGACCACCAAGCTACAATTGAACAGATGAGATCTCCTAGATGGGCCCAGATTTGCTGTTAAAATCCAGTATAAATTACACACAGCATCCGATACACGAGAACAATGGCACTTCCATAATTTAAAAGTTATAACAACCATTTTGGACAACCCTATAAACTGACATACCAGGTTACCTGTTTCTATTTCACTCACTCACTCAAACATAAAAATGTTACTTGTCTCTGCCTGATGCCGAAAATGAATACATACATATCTATATATATATAAACAAACAAACAAACAAACTATTTATCTGTTGGGATTCAATTTCAACCCAAAAGCACAATCACCCCCAAAAAAAAAAGAATTTACATGGTTCGGCACCAACTTGCAATCCATGAGTGAGAAAAAATAAATTCCACTTTATCACAATGGGGGATTACAAAACAAACTTCCTTCTATTTATCAATAGCAACGAGGGTAAGAAGAGGCAACAATTTTAGTATCCAAGTAAAATGTTTCTGAGAGAAGAGTTACTTGATTATTCAACAGGGAGGAATGAATGAAGAGCAAAGATGCTCTTGAGAATTTTGTGATTGTAAACTACCAGGGTTGCCCAAAAAAAAAAAAAAAGAAAAAGAAAAGAAAAGAAAAGAAAAAAAAAAGGTCCCGAGTAAAAGGGTTTAGATTTCCACAACTTTTATCTTCAAGTAAAATGATAATCATAAGTGGATTCATAACAGAACAAGAAAATGGAAATGAAGAGAAAGAAACTAGAAACCACATATGCTAGATTACTTCAGGGATGTGCTAATTGCTTTCTGTTCCTGTTCTTCACCGCCTTCTGCTGCTTGAGGCCATGAAAAAGGAATTTGCCATTTTCTTTATGGTATCCTAAAATTGATGATCTAAGATTCATACATTCAAACAATGCCCACAAGGCTAGAGTACAACCACATACACATTTACACATCCTCAGACAGACAATATAAAAAAATACAGGGATCAATACTAAATATCATATTCATAACAAAGCGTGCAAATGCCCTTGCAAAAGCAGGGCTTGATTGTGCATAGTTTGGTGAACACATGCCCACTTGAATTCTTTACCAATGCAAACTAGTTTTACGGTTACATACAGTACATTTGGAAAAACAAACACAAAACTACTTATTGCACAAGAAAAATAAGATGGAAGCATAAAGCTTAACTGCATTACATGTCACTTTATCCTGTGATCAAAAATATTTTTATACACAGATAAGCAGCAGGGTAACAATACATTACTCCTGAAAAGAATAATTAACACAAGATATGCTGCAAATCAAAAATCACCTCACGAGCTGAAAGGCCCAGTCCGCAAGAAATTCCCTGCAAATAAAGATACATAAATATAGGTCGGAATTATTAAATATATTTATATAAATATACATATATAAATCTAGAAACGTAGAGAGAGAAGTGGTAATTAGGAAAATACGGTGGGGATGTTGGAGTAACGAAGCTTTCGAAGCATATACTCAGCTCCACCTTTCAGAGACGCATTTCCACCATCGTCGTTGGCTGCGGCGGCCAAGAGCACCGATCCGTCCAGTAGAATCCCACCTACACCACCACCACCGCCCATTCGATTTCGCTTACGCAATACGCAAATGACTGTCAGGCCTGAATGAGGGTTTTTTTTTTTTTTTTGTTTTACGGTTATTTAATTAAAATATTTGATACCTATTATCGATTTAAAAGTATTTGGGAGAGTGCTGTTAATGAAAGAGGAATTTGAAAAAGCGTTTTCATATTACACTCAAACCGGAATCGAATATTTTTAACTCTTCTGAAAACGCTATATGAAAGGGCACTTTCTGAAAACGCTGTATCAAATGGCGCTTTCTGAAAACGCTATATCAAATAGCGCTTTCTGAAAACGCTCAATGAAAGAGCGTTTTCTACGTTACCTTATACCCAATTCCCCTCTCATTCGAACCCCTCTGTCTCTCTTCCTTCTCTCTGTCGTGCTCTCTCTCGCTCAGGCCGATCTTTCTCGTGCTCTCTCTCTCACCCAAGGCTGAAGCAACCCTCCTCTCTCTCAACCGGCCTCTCGTTCGTCCGTGAGCTCTCACCGCCGGCGACCTTTACCTACCGAGTTCCACCCACAAACTCAGGTAAGTTTTTGTTTTTTTTTTTGGATGCTGCGGCAGCTTTTGTGGCTGCAATGGACTTGTTCCATTTTTTATTTTGATTGATCATTTTAATTCAATATATTGATTGTGGTGGCTGTGATTGATTGTGTTGGATGAATGTGCTGGTTTGTTGTGTTTGGTAGCCGAGAAAGTGTAGGATTTTTTTGTGTTGGTTTGGTTTGTTGTGTTTGGATGAATGTGCTGGTAGCCAAGAAAGGGGTTGGAAAAGGTAGTTTAGAATTATTTTTTTTGAATATTTTTCAATTAAAGTAAAAATAGACTCTGAATATTTGATTTGTTTTGCTTTTAAAGTTGTGCTTGACAGATATATGTAAGTATATGCACTTGCTTTCCGGTTAACTGGCTGTTTGTAATATATATATATATACACTATTATAATACCTACTTGCAACACTCAAAATGAAATTAATCTTAAGTGAATGTTTAGAGCATCGAAAAATAACGAAAAATATAATTACTAAATTTATATTTTTCAGAGATAAATAGTATTGTTTGTTGTCTTTGCATTAGCTTTGGGCCATTTAAACAGTTTTATGTTAGAGTTTTTTGAAATCATTAAAAATTTTTTAGATTTATAGAAAAAGTTAATGAGATTTGCAGAAGTGTTAATGAGGTTTGTAAAAAAATTATTGAGATTTGTAAAGATTTGTTAAAATATGTAAATATATATAAATTTATAAAAATTTCACAAAATACGAGAAGGGTAAAATATGTTAAAGCGTTTTAGAGATTTTCAAAAAAATTTCCTAATTTTCAGCACACCAAATTCACCCTAAGTTTTTATTTAGTTAAAACTTTGGATAGAAAATTCAAATTAAAAAAATTATGATAATTCATGAGTTCTAACTTGTTTTCAAAATTCTAGACTCTAGCAGTTACTACATGTGCTTTAATATATATATATATATATATATCTTTCTAATTAAATTTTGATAAGTACTATAAAAATTATCACAAATTATGGTACTTTAATTTGAAATGTTTAACTTTTTAGAAACTATAATTGTGCGAAATTTAAGTTAGTAATTTTGATTTGTATCTCTACCATTGAAATACGGTAAAATTTAAAATACTCAAAACATTTTGTGAGATAAATGGTAGTAGGATCAACTAAAATAAGAATTGAGCGAGAAGTTAAAAATATAAAAATGATCTTAATCGTTGAATAAAATAAAAAACAATTATTAACTATTGATCATCCATATGTTGCTCCAATATTTGGTATGAGTTAAATTAGTAGCAATTTAATAATTTTTAAGAATTGATAATTTAATTAGTTAGCAATTGGTTGAATAGTTAAATAGTTTTTGTGAATTGAGAATGCAATTAGTTAATATGTTTTAAACATATCAACTCCTAATGACACTCAATAATTAAGAGGAAGCTGGCATTTTCCTTAAGTGAAAAGCCCTATTTATTGGATCAATTTAGGTATTTTTCTTTTACACTCCGTGTGAGATGGAGGATTTGATGAAAGTAAAATTTTATAGGTTAGATTTAATTTTATTTCATAATTTAAATGTTAGGATTTTCAAATCATTTGAAATTCAATCCAAAATAATAGAATTTGATTCTTAAATTTAAAGTATGTTCGAAACACAAAATTTTATTTATCAAATTAATTGAAATGAAATCAATTCTTTATTTTTTTATATTTTTAATTTACTCAAATAAAATCATGCATTTAGAATTATATAAACACTAATATCCAAACAAATATATATCATATAATATATTAATATATAATAAATATGTATTATATAACTTATCTTAATAATAAAATTCAGTTAATTAATTAACCAAATCGACGGTTAATGTCTATTAAAAAACTGAAACCAAACCGAAAACTGAAAATAAAAAAAAAAAACCGAAACTGAAACAGTTGGTTTGGTTAACCACAATTTTCAGCTTGGTTTGTTTAGTTCACGGATATGGGCTGATGGGGTAAATTTATAATTTATAATGTAGATGCCACCGATTACTGACCTCTTGTTTAGGTTCTTTACATTGAAGTCATTTTTATGTTATAAAACACATTCTTTAGTAAAACACATTGTTTAGATTAAAGTAATCTCTACATTTTATCTTCACACATATACTAACGTCTTATTTGTCCTCGTTGCAGGAAGAGGTAGTCCTTAAAGTCAGGAGCAATAAGCAGTTAATGCGTGACTTCACTCGCATACCTAGAGATGCCAGGGTGGTCGAGTACTTGGTGAGAGCAGGGGTGTATGGATTCTACAGGATGGGCTCCATTCAGTTGTACCACGCCCTCCTCACGGCCCTAGTTGAGCGATGGAGGCCCGAGACACATACATTTCACTTGCGTTGTGGGGAGTGCACAGTCACCTTTGAGGATATCAGTGTTATCACCGGCCTTCCGGTTGATGGATTTGCCGTGACTGGCATGGACGAGGAGCACAGTGTGCCAGAGTGGATAGGCATCATACAGAGGTTATTAGGCATTGCTCCTCCTGCAGCTGCTATCCATGGAGCACGCCTACAGATCACTTGGTTGACTCGACATTTTACACGACTACCGGATGGTGCAGATGACGAGGTTGTGCGGCAGCATGCACGGGCCACGTTGTTGTTGTTGATTGGGGGTGGCTTGCTGGCAGACAAGTCTGGGAATATGATTAAGCTGATGTACTTACCGATGTTGGAGCATCTCGAGCATGTTGGTCGATATAGCTGGGGGTCCGCAACACTTGCGTGGTTGTATTGAGAGATGTGTAGGGCAGCGCAGCCAGGCGCTAAGGAGATCTCAGGGCCACTGGTCATATTATAGATTTGGGCATGGGAGCGATTATCCCTTGTACGACCACTGATCCGCCAGCCGGATCCGATTGCAGCACCTATGGATCCTCCGGACCAGGATGCACCCATATAGGACGCCGCACCTGCAGAGGGGATAGCAGCTGCTGACCCAACCCATGCTGCGGATGCACATCACGACCCCCCACCACTACCAGCCGACCCATATGGCTATAGGTATGAACAGTAATCACTTATTATTATGTTTGTTATTTTATCGAACATACGCATTACTGCAACTGATACTACCTTTTCTCACTGTAGGTGGCTGGCTCCACTTACGATGACTAGTTCCCGTACTCTCAGATGCTATAGAGATCAGTTGGATATCATGACCGAGGCACAGATGGCGTGGCAACCATATCCAACTGATCTTCCCATTCCACTACGTGATTGGGCGATTTGGCGGGCTAGAGTGCCCCTTATATGCTATGATGTGGTCGAGATGTATTTTTCAGATCGGATCATACGGCAGTTTGGGATGATTCAGGAGGAGCCAGCCACATGCGACACCAGCCTTGCATTGCATGCACTTGATCTGTCACGCCTCGGATTTTCATAACCGAATGCCCAGGGGTGACTTGGAATTTATTTGTTAGGTATAAAAATAAGATGATAATAACACGCTGTCACACCCCAGAGTTTTCCTCCAGATTGGGGTTGACCCGTAAGAAAAATTTAAGATAGTCAAAATCCCATGTTTATCCAAAACAATATTTATAAGTCATTGGACTGAACCATTTGATGGGATTTCAACTACAGGGCACAAAATAAAGATAAAGAAAAATATTACAGAGCCATCTAAGTGTCCCAACCACGCGATTAACATTACATACCAAATAAAAGCAAATTAGGTCTATGCTTAATAATTACAATCATCCAACAATTATTACAGACCAAAAATAAAACCCTCCAGCTCTGTGCAGGAAAGAAGAAAAAAAATAGATAACTCTTCTGATGGAATATTTAAGAGAAATTAATCTCTTTCCAGCTCATCTTCTGTATCCCTATGCTTAATATCCTGAAAAAAATATTCCCACAAGGGGTGAGCTACTAAAGCCCAATAATCAGAATCTCCTAGGTGCCTATATGCAGTGGTTGTAATACTACACTGTATTAAGTGAATGTGTTTAGGTGGCATACTATTTATGCAACAATTAATTCAATAGATCTCAACTGAATAATGTAAATTATACTTACAACGGTTCGATGAAACCGTCACCGTAACTACTATTTTACTTACATGTAAAATAGTTAAATACTGATGTGTATACCACAATGAAGTCTGTGTCGCAGTGGTAGGGATCTCAGATTTAGATCTTCAAGGTCTCGGGATCAAACCCCGTAGCGATACAGGTTTCATACATACATATATATATATATATAATATTATCGATAGATTAAATATAATTAAATAATTCCAACACATCATTCATACATAACAAGAGAGGTTGCTAGTCACAGTAAAATTTTGTAAAGGAGTTTAATCTAAATCCTCCTAAGATAATCATACTCCTATCCTCCTCTACCCCCAGCCTTGGGAACCAGTGACTTTATGGGCTTAGCATCCAATGCATACCAACGGTGTCACCTACCAAAAACCTAGCCGTCGCGACCGGCTACCTGACTGGCCAGGTCAGAAGGGAGCATCTCCCAAATAAAATGCATGTTCCCATCTTCATCTAAAAGGCCATTTCTACCCACCCATCACCCCATTGCCAAAAATAGCTTTAGCACCGAGTGTCTTAATTTCTTCTCACCCTTTTACATTCCCAGGGTACCTTGTATGGAAATCAGACATTTTGAATAACAACCGGCAATATTCCCGGGTAATGAATCAAAAGTGGGATTATTCAGTCACATGAAGTATATTTTTAAGCACTTTATCTATATCCATACTTTAATAGTAATTCTCAATAAATCAAAGATTTAACATAGTCATCAATATCATTATCACAAAGGTAGGCACTATATGTAAATTAACAATTAGCAAGTAAAAAAATTTAGAATACAAATTAGTATTTTAGTTAATTGTTTTGACAAGTTTTCCGTACCAAATTTGATAAGAATAAAATTATTTCTAATGGTATATTAATTAGGCCGAGGTTGGTAGCTTAGTGGGTGGGCGACCCTAATTGCGAATTAAAGTCACAAGTTCGAACCTCATTGGCTGCAAATCTCGATTTTTGCTTCTTTTACCTTTTATTTTATTATTTTATGGAATATAAAGATAATAAATAGCTCTTGGACTTATATTTAATTTTTAGCAAAATTGATAAGTTTTATTTTTTTCAAAAATAATTTAAATAAATTTTCAATCATCATCTTATTTATAACCAAACCCTTATCATAGGTTTTTGGCTTCAAGATATCCACAAATGTCCACAGAATTATCCCAATGTTTAGGAAGGTATTAAATGAGTTTCATTAAATTCACTTAATCATAAAATATAATTATATAACTTGCTAGGTTGACAAAACAATGCCAAAAATAAATCAAATTCATTTAAGAAAGACCAAATGAGAAAAGAACAAGTCCATTGTTTCTTTTGGGCATTTTATCAAATACTAGCATTTTAGTTTGAATAAGTCATCCAACTATCCATGATGAAACTGAT
This sequence comes from Vitellaria paradoxa, assembly GCA_019916065.1. NCBI lineage: Eukaryota > Viridiplantae > Streptophyta > Magnoliopsida > Ericales > Sapotaceae > Vitellaria > Vitellaria paradoxa. The sequence goes on from CM034234.1 coordinate 42,520,462, forward strand.
TATCTAAGTCAATTATTATCAATATTAGAGTGTCAAATAATACATAATATCTAGTTTAAAATAATTTCATATCAATAGAAATTATTAACATGACAATAACTAACAGAAGGAAATTGGAAATTTAAATAAATCTTTAAACATAATATTCTAAACAAATCCAAACAAGCATCAATTAAAGCTAAGCAGAATAGCAGCTTGAAAGAAAATTCATATAAAATAGAGCAAGACTCCAATATCTATAAACTTTATATATGTAGAAACTAGACTTCAAGACCTACAACTTTCATGTTTTACACTTTTTAAAATTTTAAGGTCTAAAGGTACAAAAACAGCTTTGAATTCAGTTTGTTCAGAAAATACAGTTTTACACGTGCTCAGTATTTTGGGCATAACTTTTGACTCACAAATCGGATTGATGCAATTCTTTTTGGGTTGAAAAGAAAACTGAAAGGGCTACAACTTTTATGTTTTAGCCAAAGCCTAATTCCACCGTTTTAGGGGTTAGAAGCACATAAGAAGTTACAAATAGAGAGCTGTCAGCATACTGAGTTACTTCAGTCAAAATTTTGGCTTCCCTACCCCCAATATACGGGTATTTATTTTTATCACAATCAAGTTTCATACTTCAAACCAGAAAATGCATCAAATATATTTTAGGAGATTCATCATCCTACCTCAATGAAGATATTAATGACCAAGTCTGAGAAGGAAAAATGAGTTAGCTTTGAACACCACCCAAATTTGAAAATTCCAAGCCTTTCTTCTTCCTCCAAGCAACACCAAATCTTCAGCCTCACTAATTAATAATTTATTATTATGTCTCTCCTATTTCTTCTCTTTGAAGACACACAATTTATAGGGAGTGTAGAGAAAATTATTGGTGGAGAAAAAATTCAACTAAGGTAAGATCATGCCTATATAATTGGTAGCATGATCCAAGAATCATGCTTACTTTTTGACTATCTAACCATATCATTTAAGAAAAGCATTGGGGAAGATGTATGGAGGTGGTATGATCCGGGAATCATGCTAGCTTTTTGACAAATTTAAACAATCATGCTAGCTTTTTAACAATTTAAACAAATGCTTTAAATCATGCTAGCTTTCAAACAAAATGCTTTAAATCATGTTTGCTAACTAATTTGAAAAAGATGCTTTAAGGTCATCAATGTGGGTCTTCTTTTTGTCCAATTAGTCAAATGATGGTGAGAGTGTATGGAAGATGGAAATGAAGTTGTCGGAAAATAATTTAGAGCAACTATTCATGAGTCAATTCATTGAGTGATAAAGTGAGTTGAAATGAGTTGAGGTGAGTCAAAGAAAAAGGTTGACCCATGGGTTAATGGTCTTGGTTTGAACCAAATAAGTAATTGGGCTAAGAAGTGTTTGGATAAAAATTTTAGAAATTCTACATTAAACTCCCACATAGGGTGAAATTTAATCCGAAAATTTTTTCAACTAATTTTTATCATTCCAAAAATTTTCAAATGCTCAATTTTCTAGATTTTTACTATAATAAATATCACTACCACACTTAAATAATTTAATTAAGGAAAAAAAATTCAGGTTATTACAATTCACCCCCCTTAAATAAATTTCGTCCCGAAATTTACATAAAGCATGACTCAAGTGTTAAACAAATGAGGATATCGTTCACGCATAACAGACTTACGCTCCCAGGTGGATTCCTCCACACCACGGTGCCTCCACAACACTCGAACCAATGGAATGGTTCTGCCTCGTAGTACTTGTTCACGCCGATCCTCGATCTTAACCGGCTGTTGTTCAAATGTAACATCTTGCTGAATATCAAGTTTAGTCCAATCAATCACGTGACTCGGGTCAGGTTCATACTTTCGAAGCATGGATACATGAAATACATCATGAACACGTGATAGTTGAGGTGGTAGAGCTAGCTGATATGCAACCTGCCCAACCTTTGCAAGGATTTCGAATGGTCCAATATATCGAGGAGCTAACTTCCCCTTTTTCCCAAATCGTACGATTCCTTGACGTGGGGAAACTCGAAGAAAGACATGATCTCCAACCTCGAACTCCAAAGGTCGTCTTCGTCGGTCAGCGTAGCTTTTCTGACGACTCTGGGCAGTAAGTAGACGTTGACGAATGATAGCAATCTTTTCTGATGTTTGCTTGATCAGGTCGGGTCCTATCATCACCGATTCTCCTACCTCGGTCCAACACAGAGGAGAGCGACATGGCCTCCCATATAATGCCTCATAAGGTGCCATTCCAATACTTGCTTGATAGCTGTTGTTATACACAAACTCTATCAATGGCAAGTGTTCTTCCCAATTTCCTTTAAAGTCTAGTATGCAAGCACAAAGCATATCTTCCAATGTCTGAATTAACCGTTCTGACTGTCCATCCGTCTGAGGGTGAAATGCCGTGCTAAAGGTCAATTTAGTGCCTAAAGCCTCCTGCAGACTCTTCCAAAATTGAGCTGTGAATAATGGATCTCGGTCAGATCTATGGAGACTGGTGTTCCGTGAAGCCGGATGATCTCGCAAATATATAGCTGGCTGCGCTTTTGGAGTGTGTTGGTAGTGTTCACTGGTAAAAAATGCGCTGACTTTGTTAATCGATCAATAATAACCCATATAGAGTTATTTTTCTTCAACGTCTTAGGTAAGCCCACGACGAAATCCATCGCAATGTGCTCCCACTTCCATTCGGACACAGGTAAAGGTTAGAGTAATCCAGCTGGTTTCTGGTGTTCTGCTTTGATTTGCTGACAAGCAAGACATTTAGCTACGAATCGAGCAACATTCTTCTTCATTCCCTTCCACCAATACTGTCGTGCTAAATCACGGTACATCTTCGTACTTCCAGGGTGAATGGCAAATCTTGAATTATGGAACTCATGCAATATCTCCTTTCGAAGGCCATCAGAATTCGGGACATACAACCTTCCACAATGCTGTAGTCCTTGATCAGAGCGAAGTGTCCATCCTTCCATAATCGCTCCAGACAAGATTTGAGCTACCATCTTCTTGCATTCTTCATCATGTTGTTGCGCATCGATCACCTTAGTAATTATCGTGGGAATTGCCATCAGAGAACAACTTGTCATTATAGCATTTCCCTGATCAAATCTGATCTCAAATTCATTCACCGATTCTAGCATCTTCCATTCCCACACTGCCAAATTCGCCAATGTTGAATGTGATTTCCTACTGAGTGCATCTGCTACAACATTCGCCTTTCCTGGATGATACTGAAGGGTGAAATCGAAATCCTCCAGATATTCCATCCAGCGTCGTTGTCGCAGGTTCAGGTCTCGTTGGGTGAATAGATATTTCAGACTCTTGTGATCTGAAAAGACTTCAAACTTTTCACCGTACAAATAATGCCTCCAAAGTTTCAATGCAAAAACAATTGCGGCCAATTCTAGATCGTGGGTTGGATAGTTCTTCTCATGGTTTCTCAATTGTCGAGAACCATAAGCGACTACATGGTCTAATTGCATTAGTACACAACCCAATCCTTCTCTTGAGACATCACAGTATATTGCATACCCTGCTCCTCGTTCTGGTTTGATTAGAACTGGGGCTTGAGTCAATCGAGCCTTCAACTCTTGAAAAGCTCTTTCACATTTCTCACCCCAAACAAACTTGACATCCTTGCGGATTAATCGCGTCATGGGTGCAGCAATTCGAGAAAAGTCCTTAATGAACCGTCGGTAGTACCCTGCCAAACCGAGGAAACTTCTTATCTCGAAGACTGTCTTCGGTTGCTTCCAGCTCATTACGGCTTCTACTTTCGTTGGGTCTACTGCAACACCATCTGTTGAGACTATATGTCCCAAGAATGGTATTTTTGTTAGCCAAAACTCGCATTTGCTAGCCTTGGCATACAGTTGGTGATCTAATAAAGTTTGTAGGACAATACGAAGGTGCTGTTCATGCTCCCGTTCATCCTTTGAATAAATAAGTATGTCGTCAATGAAGACTACAACAAACTTATCTAGGTATGGACGAAAAACACGATTCATAAGATCCATGAATGCTGCTGGCGCATTGGTGAGTCCAAAAGGCATAACCACGAACTCGTAGTGCCCATATCTCGTACGGAAAGCTGTCTTTGGAATGTCTTCCTCTCGGATACGTAATTGATGGTATCCTGATCGAAGATCGATCTTAGAGAAGAATAGTGAACCCCTCAATTGATCAAATAAATCATCTATTCGTGGCAAGGGGTATTTATTCTTGATAGTGACTCTATTCAGCTTTCTGTAATCAATACATAGCCGTAAACTTCCATCTTTCTTCTTTGCAAAAACAGCTAACGCTCCCCAGGGGGAAACACTGGGTCGAATGAATCCTAGCTGGAGTAATTCTTCAAGTTGTACTTTTAATTAGGAAGAGTTCGAATTGAACACTAAACTGTAGTTGAGTCCAACTGCTCCGCATGCATGGATTTATATATATCGACACATTTTAGATATTTATTTTTAATCAAATAAGATATTATAGTTCTGTTTAGAGTGACGAAAAATTCTAAAAAACAGTGAAAAATATTAAAAAATTCTAAGAGTTATTTTTTTTTAATCTTACTGCACAAATTACGAATTCATAACTTATCTCATTTTATCTCATATTTTGTCACTCCAAACATATACTATTGAACCGAAATCAACATTGGGTTAACCTTTTTCACAAGGAGCCTACCATATATGAGATATCTGCAGAAATAAGAAATGGGCGAAATTTTCTTTCTTTGACATTGCTAAATGAGATCCATGACTTGTTCAGAATGGTGTAAATTTTGATAAAATAATATAGAACAACCTTCTGATTAACACTTATTACTTAACTACAATTTAAATCAAATTTTATATAAATTCCATCGTTTAGGCCGTCAATCATTGATTTTTTTTTCTCTTTTTGAAAAGTTTTGCGAGCTTAATAATTTTTTTTGTAAAAAAATTCAGATTTCTTTTTCATTTGCTTTGACAATCTTCTATTTTCTTCTAGTTTTTCATTATGAGCTTAGCTAGAGTTTGCCATTTTTGAAATATTTCTGATTAATTGGCAATTAAAGTCCAATTAAGATTATGATTTTTTTTTTGGAGTTCTCCAGTTTTTAAATAGTGAAGCGCAGTACCATTAAAAGACAGCTTTTTTCCTTAATAATATATAGAGGTTACTCGCATTCTTATTGTTGATTTTTATTAAACCCTTACAATAAATGTGTACTTGTTTGGTGTTTCGATCTTTTCAGAAATTAATTTGGGGATGACTTGAATGAAACTTCCAAGTAAAACACTCCGATTAAAACAATATATTATAGTAATAGCTTTGATATTCATAAGTACTGCCCTGGTAGATTATTTAGATTCAATGATATATATTTGTTATAAAAGTATTTACTTTTATAACCGTATATATATAAAGAGTGTTTAACTTATTGAAACTCATCAACTTTTATTAATTTATTTTTTTACTTTCTTTCTATCAAATTTCACTACATATCACTTTTATATCAAATCTTTATATCTTTGTTATACTTTTTGTCATCCAAATGCTACCATAATTTATCTAATAACAATTTTGGGTCTTAAAAGAACTTAAAATTTAAGTGGCACTTTTTAATGAAATACTTGCATATTGCCTTTTGAAAAAAAATAATAATAAAGGGAAATACTTGCATATTCATTGAAGTTGTTAACAGTTATACTAGTTAAGAGATATCAATAAAGGAAAATCAATGATTGAAGGTTCACCAAAAATAAAAGAAAAACATTTAAAAATAATCCTAATGTTCTTTAATTAATTACATCATTTTCATACGTTTGTTTCATGAATATTAAGCAATGACAGTTCCAATGAAAATGAAGAAAGAAAGATCATTTTTTCTTTTATCTCTATGTTCCTAAAAGCATGTTGCCCGAGGGCCTAGGCCACTAAAATTGTGCTACATAAAGTATGATTTAGTAAAATATACTTTTACGGCACAATCTATTTGCTTAGAACAATATGCTCCAAAAGTAAAGTATAATATTTTTTTTTCTTGAAAAGAGATGATGCCATCATGGGGATATATAAGACTGATTGGTCATTTATTAGCTAATGACCAACCCCTCATATATTTAGTTTCGAAGACTTAATTACTGGAACAATATATTCAATAAGCATGGGAAATAATATACTCCCCATCTAGGTACACTCCTTATTATTGCTTTCAAAATAGGATTCATTTAAGGCGTGTGTTTTAGATCAAGGGCAAATCAATCAAGAATTGAGTTTGAAAAAAAAATAAAAAAACAATCATCTGCCAGAAATCTTATAGGAAGATGAAAAGCACCATAACAACCATACATAAGATGTTACTTACCGATCGATAAAAAAAAAAAAAAAAAAAAAAAAAAAAAAAAAAAAAAAAAAAAAAAAAAAAACTATACATAAGATGTTTCAATTTGATTGAATCTTGTAACGAGCATGCCTACTTAAATACTCATTCAAATCCAAAATCTATCCAGCAAGAAACTCTTCCTCTTAAAACTGAACCAGAAGTCAAACATACAGCAACAATAGATACTTTTACACCACCTGGGATTTTCCTGCACTGATTGATTGATTGATAACAAACATCATTAATCGCGAGAAACCACCACCACCTGTTTTCCAACGTTGCGACCAGAGAAAAGCCCAACAAGAGCCGCCGGGGCGCTCTCTATGCCTTCAACTATGTCTTCTACATATGCAATTTTCCCTTCTTTTATGTGGGGCAGGATCATGTCCAGAAACTTTGGATACAGGTGATAGTAATCCCGAACGCTGAACCCTTCCATGCGGAGTTGTTTTGTGATAAGATAAGGCAAGTTGTGCACGCCTTCTGGTTTCTCAAGGTTGTACTGTGAGATCATCCCACACACCACAATGCGACCACGGTTCCTCATGTTCACAAGAACAGCATCCAGCATCTTTCCTCCAACATTCTCAAAGTAAATATCAATGCCATTGGGGAAGTACCTGCATGGTAAACAAATTTATTAACAGAGGTGTTAGCAAAATGTTGGACATGCAACTTGGGAAAATTGAGGTTACAGACAAACCTTGGCAGTTAGTAAGATTATTCCAGTTAATAACACTAAAGGCTCTTTCTTAACTAGGCTTGTAATACACTACAACTTCTCCCAAGGAATAACAAAGGCTAACAAAGGAGCTGAGTTTGTCCTTCTGATACAAGATAGATTCAGAGCTTCTTGCTTCATTCATCAAGGGGCATCCTTGAATGAGGTTTTTTTTTTTTTTTTTTTTTTTGGGCTCTAAATTTCATAGAGCAATTATATGTTTCTCAAAAGAAAATGCAGTGCTCACCTTTTCAGAGCTGAAACCAAGTCTTGCTCCTCTTTGTAGTTAAAAGCTTCATCAAACCCAAATTTGTTCTTCAACAGATCAACCTTAAGTAGAAAGCCGGTAACAAGAATTAAACAAAAGCAAAACAGAATGGAGAAGTGAGTCGCTGTCCGTTCCCACTCTGATCAACCAAATCTACTCCTTCCATAAACTTTCTAAATTTGCATTAGTGAAGCAAACATGATAGTGAAATAAGTAAAACATCAAGTATGCACCAACACAGGCACGACGTAATGAGATATGCTTGACGAGGAAAAAATATATATATATATATATATCATATTTGAAGCAGCATAAATTTTGATCACCACTGTTGAAAGATGCAAAACAAATACTATGTAAATCCATCTGAAAAATGCTAGCAAAATAGTGTGAAGTCATGTAATTGAGCAATGAATGTACTTCTGAGTCTCCTGACTACATTGTGAAGGGCACTCACCTTTTCTTTGGTTCCGGCACTTCCAACAACATAGCAGCCTAGTAACTTTGCGAATTGGCCAACAAGTTGACCAACAGCTCCAGATGCAGCTGAAACATAGACGTACTCTCCTTTCTTAGGAGAGCACAACTCAAAAAAACCAGCATAGGCTGTGATTCCAGTCATACCTACGTATTACAAATTCAGAGCAACCAGTCAAGTGTGAAATATAGCCACACCAAAAGAAAAAAAAAAAAAAGAAAAATTTGATGAAAAACCTTTTTTAAAACTTTTAACAATGTTCTTTAATTGTCCAAGTGAGAACACAACGCCATAGATCAAGATAAGGCAATGAAAATGTCACCTATTGATCTTGAGCAAAAACTTAATTTCCTTTTTGAAAGTGTCAAAAGAAATATGGTACAAAGGACGTTCAGCAAGTGATTCTACTTAATCAACCCAATGCAATGTTGTCATGGCTATCTGAGAGGAGGTATCCTAATTGTTGAAATAACTTGATATATATTATTGGGCCCATTTTCTAATAGCTTAATCTTTTAAGACGATTGGTGACTTATATTGTCTCAAAACTCTAGTTCCAAGAGGTCTGGGTTTGGCACACTCTAAGTTTTAACAGAAAAATCAGAGTATAATAATCAAACTTATTGCATAAGTTCCTCCCTACTTTAGCTGTCTAAAAATATTACACATGTGCCAAACTTTATACTAACAACTAATCTTCAATCTTGGTTAACCACTAACATCCGTCATCCTTAATTTTTGCTACCAGATGGTCTTTCTGTATAAAAACCCATGAAACAAGGTGAGCTGCTAAGTCCAATAGAAAAAATATTCAAATAATATCAATAAGTATTTGTATATAAAAATAGATATTAAGTGCTCAAAGTAACTGTCATTATCATATAAAACAGACAATAACAATATAAATCAAATAAATAAGCAGTGAAATGCCCATACAAGGCTATTCCCTTTCCACTCTTATGACACCTTGCCTCCCTTATAACACCTCAACATAATTTTTCATGTAAGTGCACAAAATCATTATAATATTAACAATAACCCCTTTTCACTCTTATATCTCCGCACCACCCTTATAATATAACTCTATTGCCTTAGTTTAATGGCATGAATTCTCAAAATACACAATCAATATTAATACCCACACAACCACCAGCAAATTTCAGAATCCCTAAGAGCAATTCCTCAAACCTCATAAACTCCAACTCCATCATTTTACATCTCTTGTATTGTCACAATAATCATGCAATGAAATTGTATATTTTTACCATGCCTTTATACAAAATTCTAAATTTCAACTATAAGAATAAATCTCCTACTTGAATGGTCTAATAATCTTTCTTACTGATTTGTCCCTTGATTTATGTTAAATTCTTAAACGTTTGGCCCAAAGTCCGTTAAACTTTTCCCTTTTTTCACTATCACTTTCTTCCTTCCTATTCTTTTTTGTCTCAAATATATACACATGCAAACGCATATATATAGGCAAATGGCAAGTCTTCCATTGCCAACCTTGGTCCTTATCTCATTTTTTTTAAGGCTTCCAAGTAGCCTTACACATACACACCCATTATCATTACACCCTCCATCTATACACACGTGCCATTATTTACTCCACAAATATATGCACATGTGTCACTTTTATAATTTATCTATTAAACCAAACCAAACCAAACCAAACCAAGTCTTTTCCCATTAGATGGGGTCGGCTATATGGATTTGTCGACGCCAATTTGATCTGTTTAGGGGCATGTCCTCCAATAAATCTAGGTAGGTTAGGTCATGTTTAATGGTTTCTTTCTAGCTTCTCTTGGGTCTTCCTCTACCTCTCCTACTCCTGACAATCTCCATACTTTCACACCTTCTAACAGGTGTCTCTGCTGGACGCCTTCTAACATGGCCAAACCATCTTAATCGGTTTTCTCTCATTTTATGCTATTCCTACTTTGCCCCTAATCTCCTCGTTCCTAATCCTATCGTTCCTTGTAATCCCGCACATCCACCTTAGCATCCTCATATCCGCAACTGCCATCTTCTGACCATGATTATGCTTTACTGCCCAACACTCTGATCCATATAGCAGCGCTGGTCTAACCGCTACCTTATAATACTTTCCTTTCACTTTGAGGGGGATTTTTCGGTCTCACAAAACCCCCGAAGCACTCCTCCATTTGGTCCATCTAGCTTGAATCCTGTGACTTACATCAGTATCAATCCCTCCATCTTGTTGCACCATAGATCCAAGGTACCTAAATTTATCTTCTCTACAATCTTTTGTGTGCCTAAACTTACTTCTATACTACTCGTTATCCTACTTTGACTAAACTTACATTCCATATATTCCGTCTTACATCGGCTTAGCCTAAACCCTTTTGTCTCTAACGTATCCCGCCACAATTCTAGCTTAGCATTCACTCCTTCTCTCGTCTCATCTACTAAAACAATATCATCTGCAAATAGCATACACCACGGCACCTCATCCTGAATATGTCTTGTAACCTCATCCATAACTAAAGCAAACAAGTACGGGCTTAACGCTGAGCCTTGATATAAACCAATCGTGATAGGGAACTCATTAGTCTCTCCACCAGTCGTCCGTATAGATGTCATGGCTCTATCATACATGTCCTTTATCGCCTCAATATATGCGACACACGCTCTTTTCTTTTCCAATACTCTCCATAGAATCTCCCTAGGAACCCGATCATATGCCTTCTCTAAATCGATGAACACCATATGTAAATCTTTTTGACCTTCTCTATACTGTTCCATTAACCTCCTCAAGAGAAGGATAGCCTCCATGGTTGATCTTCCAGGCATGAAACCAAATTGGTTCTCTGAAACGTTTGTTGTCCTTCTTAGTCTTCTCTCAATAACTCTCTCACATAATTTCATCGTATGGCTCATCAATTTAATCTCGCGATAGTTCGCACAGTTCTGAATATCTCATTTGTTCTTGTATATGGGTATAAGGATACTTTTCCTCCATGCATCAGGCATCTTCTTGCTCTTTAGCACTACATTAAAAAGTTTTGTCAACCAACTTATGCCATCCTCTCCTAAACACCTCCAAACCTCAATAGGGATACCATCTGGCCCAACTGCTTTCCCATTCTTCATCCTTTTTAATACTTCTTTTACTTCTTCCCTACTGATTCTCCTATAGAACATAAAATTTAATTCTTCCCTAAAAGTGGTAAACTGTCTCAAATGTATATCACTACTACTGCTTTCGTTATATAACTTGTAGAAGTAGCTCTTCCAATGCTCCTTTATCTCCTCTTCCTTTACTAATACCTTTTCATCTCCATCCTTAATGCATTTAACTTGGTTTAAATCCTTGGTCCGTCTATCTCTAGATTTAGCAAGCTTGAATATCTCTCTTTCGCCCTCCTTAGTGTCAAGTCGCCTATATAAATCCTCAAATGTCTTTGCCTTAGCCTCACTAACTGCCTTTTTGGTTTCTCTTCTAGCTTCTCTATACCTCTCCAAGTTCGCTTCATTTCGGTCGTTTTGCCAAGATTTAAAATACTCTCTTTTAACTCTTATCTTGTCTTGGACGGCCTCGTTCCACCACCATGCCTCTTTCTGTGCCGGAGCACTCCCTTTGGATTTGGATTCTCCTAAGACTTCTTTCCCTACCCTCCTAATACACTTTGCTACCTTATCCCACATAATATTTGCACTCTCATTTACCGTCCAAATGTTTTCCTCTAGTACTCTTTCCCTGAATGCTGCTTGCTTATCACTTTTTAAGTTCCACCATTTAGTTTTTGAGCATCTATACGACTTCTTTTTTCTAGCCCACCTTTGAAGCTGCACATTTATTTTATTTCAATTAAAGATAATAAAAAAATTTTAAATAATATCAAATTAATGCAATTAAAATTTTTAGGCATAAAATAAAATAAAATTAAATTAAAAATATAATAAAATTCAGAATGTCACAGGGTTGGAATCTTATTATTCCTTTTTTATTGTTGTGCACTTTGATTGTTTTTATTAGTGTACCTTGTTTGATTTGATTCGTTTGTTTGTACTCCACGTGTGAATCGGGGTCGCACGTGAGAGGAAATGTTAAAATAGCTTATTATGCATCATTGGAACCATTTTTTGACAATTTAAGCTTTTGGAACAAGTGGTGACTATATACCCAAGAGGCCAAAAATTGTCCTGGGATCTAAGTTACTTTACTAGTTTGCAAATTCAGCATAACAATCTATCAAAAAGAGAGCTTTGGTAAAAAAAAATAGTTGAAATGCTATGCATTAAAAAATACCGAACCTATCAATTGCATAGCAAATGAACCATTTTCAGACTTGCATCTTAAGTGCAAGTGTGCAAACATAAAACTAGCAGGCATACAGTAAAAAAAAAAAAAAAAAAAAATCTTATTATTCCCCAAAAATTATAATTGGACCTCTCCAGTGTTGGTTCAGATTTTGAGCTCCCTTTATTTTGATAGATAATATAATTCGAAAGAAGTGCTCAAAATACTCAAACTGCAGGTGTTAGGCTGTGACATCATGTTGTTATAATTATAATTTTCTCTTGGTTGGTCGTTTTTACAATAATATAGTTTCGAGGAAAAGGGAAAAAAATTAAAAATACATTGAGTTCAATCATCAGTTCAAGTAATAGAGGCTGCCAATCCAAAATAAAAAGAAAGCTACTTATTAGCATCTTAAAAGAGAAATGGCATCATCTGCAAATATCTGTAATATTGTTTATAAAAGAGCAAAGAGTCTTCCAACAGTATTCATAAATTTATCATGTGTAATCACAAGGTGCCTAATCAATGTTGGACCTAACAAAATTGATCGATATCAAGTTATAATGTACCTAGTCTTCATTTCTAATTGTGTATTGACTGTTAACCCTCTTGATTTTGAAAATAGACACACACACACACACAAAAAGAGTGAAAGAAAATCTCTTCTTTTTAATTTTCACATTGTGTTATCCACCAGAAGCAGTGATGTTGCACAAGAAAATAAAAATAAAAATAAATAAAAAGAATGCCTTCTTGTGATTAAGAAAAGATATGTGAGGGAACAACTTATTGCACTTGCAGTAGTTTGAAGCAAAAGGATTATTTTATCTTACCAAGTATTCCTGTATAATAAGAAAGAGGCACATCAGTGTTTTGAATTTTAAATAGTCTTCCTTGCGCTGTAGTAAGACTATACTCCTCCCATCCCGTCATTCCCCAGACTAAGTCATCTTTCTTGAAGTTTGGATCTCTAGAATCCAACACTCTAGCCACACCAAATCCCATAATGGGCTGCACAACATCAACAAGAGAGGTCAAACAAGCAAACTTACAATTTCCGGGAAGAACACAATAATTCCACGATGTTATAGTTATCATGTAACCTTGACTTTGAGTTGTCTCTAGATCCAGAACCATGGTCTTAAGTTTTTCCAATAGATAGTTCTAAATGGATTTGCCAAAGAGTGTGTCAAATCGATACAAAGGCAGATTAAGAAAGTTTGCAAAGCAATCCAGACCCTCTGCTTGCTTAGGATGTGGAAATGTTATTCAGAACATAAATTGTAATGGTTTGTCTGATCGGCAGCGGAGTAAGAACGGGGTTATTAGTCCCCTTGCATAGATGACAAAGTCCATATGCAAAATTTCTCAATAGTTAAAGGAAATATATTAGGCTGGAAAAGGAACATGCAAAAGCATTGATCTTCAACATCGAGCTTCTTGATTTACTAGGATCCTTTTCATACTAAAACAAGGGGCACTCTAATGACCCTAGTAATTGACAAACACATTCACAGTTTGGTCTTTCCATTAAGCATGCTCGTTCGGTGACTGAAATTTTTTGTCTCATGATTAAGCATATGCTCGTTGAATCATATAAAAATCTCGGTGAACCTCCAATTTGGTAATCTGAATATGGAAAACCACATTGGATTCTTAATAAAAGAGTTCTAATTTTTCACCAATGTGGTAGCTATGTATATCTTTGTTAGTAACATTTCAATATGATCACTCTTGGGCCGAAGTTTCGAGTGTACCAAAGCACCCCTTGGATAAAAATAAACAAATAAATAAAACAAATTTTTTGAGTCGCAAAATAATGCATGGATATTTGATAAAAAAAATAAGAAAATACAAGAAAATTTTGGTACTGAATTGCCAGAGGATGTGAGTAGGTGGGTTTAAATTTCGAGGTCATGTCACATGTGCAACATTTGAGATGGTGCGGGCATATATATGTGCAATCTCTGCACCAACTAATGATCTGTTGGAAAGAATAACTTGATTGATGTTAATGGTTTAGAAGGAATTCAAAGAAAATATATAGTAGTCCTGAATGTAAGCAACGATCCAACATTAAAGTCCCGTTTGTTATTGTTTTTATTTTTTATTTTTCTGTTTATGTTTTTAAAATTTTATAAACTGACAACAGAAACGCATTTGTTAAATTTGTTTATATTTTTTTTTGTTTCCAAAAATATGAAAATTTAAACAGAAAAACGTAAACAGAAAAAAATATTTTCACTCTATTTTTTTTTTTAAGTTACAAACATTTTGTCAATTTTAACATTTTGTCTATTTTTATTGTATCATATTAAAATAAATTATTTTATTCAAATATTTTATTAAATTAAAATTATTTTTAATAAATAATATAATATTTTATTAAATTAATTATCTAAATTAATATGTAATATATTTTATTAATTTATTTTTAGGAAATAATTAATTCAATTAATTTAATTAATCTTAAATATATATTATTAAATTATTTTTAATAAATAAAAAATTGATTTATTTTAATTTAATAATTTATTTAATATGAAATATATTTTATTAAATTATTTTAATAAATTACATAATTAAATTATTATGAAATATATCTTATTTAATTTTTTGATAAATAATATAATTAAATTATAATTTTTTAATATATTTTATATTTATTCAATTAAATGACATAAAAATTATATTTTATTCAATTATTTTTAACAAATAATATAATTAAATTATAATTTAATATATTTTATATTTATTGAATTAAATGATTTTTAATAACTAATTTAATTAGATTAATTAAATTAAATTAAATTAATATGAAAATATGTTTTATTAGATTTAATTAATTTTTAAAAACTAATAAAATTAAATATTTTATGAAAATAAAAAATTAATAATTAGAAACAAAATTAATTTTCAAATATAGTTTTAATTTTCATTTAAAAAAACGGTAATAGAAAATAAAAATCAAACAACATAAATAAATAAACAGAAACAAATAAATAATAACGTTTTTAAACGGCCCCTAAATAAACTTGTCTGGTGAAAAAAAAAAAACCCTGTAGTTAACCCGAAGTAAGGTGAACCCGAGTTGAAATTCTAATTGCAGATTTAACAGTCGACGCTAAAAGTTAGGACCACCTTTCACTGAACTCTTGAAAGTCCCAAACTGGGGATCATGCCCATTATCTGTGATGATCGGCTAAATTTAGAAAACTACAAGGGACTAATATAGGTGAGTTTAGTTTGTAAATAAATTTTAAAAAATTTTATAAATCTTTGTTAATTTTATATTATATCAACTTTTTTCTTTCATTGCACGCATTTCGAAATTTTAATTTATCTCACTCCAAACTTACCCTATATGAGAAATTTGAAAGCAAGTTGAGAATCTAGTGTCCTTTTACATCTCCAATTTCTCTTCTACTATATATATATATATATATTGTTGTTATATTCAGATCTTCCCACCGAATAAATAGTAGACTAGAAAAAGGGATCACCTTCGCCACAAAGCTTACTTTAATGTCACAGAAATTTCAATCAACAGTCCTATCTTCTATATGGTTAGCCTGATTAGGCCTGTCGGATTCGATTCGTGCTTCAGACCCTTAAGACTAGAATTTGAAAGATTCAAATTCACTTGATCCATTAATTTTTGAACCAAATTTGGATAAATTTGATGGATCTACTTTGATCCGTAGTATCACTATTAGCCAAAGTCATCAAACAATTATGGATCTCCCACGCCTAATCGGTTATATATATATATATATATATAATTATATATATATGTTTAATTACAATTAAATCTTGAATACCCAGTATTGAAAATTAAAAACCATAATTTTTTTTTGGTATCGGTAACCATTAGTTAATCTAATGACTATTTTAATTTGGTCAAATTTATTCTTTTACATTTTAACTTTTTTCTAAATTTTCAATAATAAAAATATCAAATTAACAAAAATAAGTTAATCACCTCAACAAAAATTACTTTTTTTTTTTTTCTTTTCAAACATAAATTTAGCTAACTTTTTTTTTAACTAACTACTAGTTAACTAAAAAAAAACCAACTAAATTTGTTCCAAACCAAGTCTAAATAATATATATATATATATACACACAAGGGAAGAGAGGGAGTGTTATTGAAAAATGACTGACCGATCCAGGAGTGAAGGAGTCGTAGTAGCTGAGTTGGGAATTCTTCATGCGATTGCGCATGTAGGGATCGCAAGACAAGTAGAGATTCTTGAGGAGAATGGCGTTGGAACTCTCCTCTGGGACCTTGAGACGAATGGTGCCAGTCGTCGTCACCAACAGGTCCGATTCTTTGGGGAAACCATCCACGTAGTCCCTCAGAATCACCTGTTTGTTGCTCACTTCCTCTGCCTCCCCCATTGCCCACTCTCTCTAATCTACTTTCTCTGTGTCTATATCCCTGAAAGCCAAATTGTACAAACGGAAAGCGTCGATATCGAGCAATCCACAAGAAGATTACAGTGTTATATTATCTTCATGGGTCGCAGACTCGCAATACGTGGACAAGGGGAGGCTGCTGTCACCCCTGACTTCAGCGGCTGCAGTCGCGTCACCCCTCACTTCAGCGGCTGCAGTCACAGTAAAACGCTGCCGTTTTGTTTTTTATCTTAAGTAAAAGTCATCGAAAAATTGCTGAATGGCGGACTCGAACTAGCACCGAGCAAAATATAAGAGCGTCTCCTGGCGACATTGCCCCAGACCCGAGGTCACATCGGCTCCACTTGATTTATGGGTGAGTTTAGTGTGAGATAAAGTGAGATAAATTGAGAGTTCGTAATATGTACAGTGAAAGAAAAAAATTGATGTGATATAAAGTTAATAGAGATTTATAGAATTTTTTGAATTTTTTTACAAGTCAAACGGGGCCAAAATAAAAAAAAATTCTAAGTTAAGTTAAATTAATTTTGGGTAATGTTTTGCCTGAAATTTCACTTTTAAGTCTAAATTTCTTTTAAAATACTTTTTAAATGATTGCTTGATTTTTTTTACATGTACAGCATTTAATATTATAAAATAATAAAATACATTTCATTATATAAAATTAATGAATAAAATTCACTTTGCATTGTAATCCTTTTCTTAAAATTTTACTTCAGAGTTTAATTTTTTTTTTCCTTTTAACAATTAAAGACATAATCTTTTAATCTTCAACTTTTACGATTTTCATTAAATTAAATTGAAATGCTATTTTATAATTAACTAAAAACTCATAACTTTTAATAAATTTAAATCTTAAAGTTTATAATTAATTAAAAATTTATAAAATTTTCAAATAATTACTCGAAATTTTTTTTACATATAAAGCGTTGAATATTATAGAATAATAAAATACATTTAATTTTATAAAATTAATGTGTGAAATTCATTTTATACTGTGAGCTTTTTTTGAAATTTTATTTTAGATTGAAACCCCATTTTATAATTAACTAAAAATTCATAATTTTTAATAAATTTAAATCTTAAAGTTTATAATTAATTAAAATTTCATAAACTTTTCAAAAAATTACTTGATTTTTTACACGTAAAGCATTGAATATTATAAATAATAAAATATATTTAATTTTATAAAATTAATCAGTGAAATCCACTTTACACAATGAACTTTTTTGAAAATTTTATTTCGTAGTGTAATTTTTTTTAAAAATTAAGGACATTATCTTTTAATCAATGACCATTTAACAAAAGTGTAAAACTTTAAGATTTAAATTTTTTAAGAGTTATGAATTTTTAGTTAATTATAAAATAAGATTTCAAT
Organism: Vitellaria paradoxa; assembly: GCA_019916065.1. NCBI lineage: Eukaryota > Viridiplantae > Streptophyta > Magnoliopsida > Ericales > Sapotaceae > Vitellaria > Vitellaria paradoxa. The sequence goes on from CM034234.1 coordinate 42,538,368, forward strand.
GACCATCTAATGAAACTATGAAGGCAAAAAAATTGTTGACACTGTATATTATAACTGATTAGAAGATAACATCCTTAATTGTTAAAAGAAAAAAAAATACTAAACTCTAAAATAAAATTTCAAGAAAATGTTACAGTGTAAAGTGAATTTTACCCATTAATTTTATAAAATGAAATATATTTTATTATTTTATAATATTAAATGCTCTACATGTGAAAAAAAAATCAAGTAATCATTTGAAAAGTGTTTTAAAAGAAATTTAAACTTAAAAGTGAAATTTGAGGCAAAATATTACCCAAAATTAATTCAACTCAACTTATAAATTTATTTGATTTTATACATAAATCAGTATAAGGTTTGGTCCTTGGCAATTTGGTGACGGGGCTTTGTTATGCTTCGCCCGCTGCGAGTTCAAGTCTGTCCCCCTGTTATGCTTCGCCCGGTGCGAGTTCATGTCTGTCCCTCAGCAATTTTTCGATGACTTTTACTCAAAATAAGAAACAAAGCGGAAGCATTTTGCTACGACTGCAGCCCCCCTTGTCTGCAATGCGTGTATTATCTCTTGCTTAGAAAAAAAAAAAAAAACAAACAAAAACAAACAAACTTTTTCTAAAGTTTTCTACTTTAAGACTATTTTTATTCAGTTTTCTTTTTGGGCTAAATAAAAAAATTAATTTTGAGAATAAAGAAAAAATACTTTGAAAAGCGAGCATTGTTAAAAATTGTTAAAAATTTTTAAAAACTTATAAAAATTATTAACTTTTTATCTTATTGTACGAATTACGAACTTATAAATTATCTCATTTTATTTTATTTTTTGTCACTCCAAACGCACTCTCAATTAGAAAATGTTACAACAAACTGGTCCTAGCTCGGCCAGCAGGCAACCTTTCACATAATAGGGTTCTGTTTGAGAACCATACCTTCTGGACTTATTAGCTTTTTGACTTTTTGATTTTTTTTATAATGATTAAATTTATCATTTTACATTTTAATCTTTTTTAAACCTTAAAATGTAAAAATATTAAATTCACAAAAAAAATTAGCTTTTTTTCATCCCAAACATAAAAAAAGTTAATTTTTTAGTAACTAACTATTAATTAGGTATAAAAAAGTTAATTTTTTTACTTCCCAAACTAAACCTAAAAGTATCAAATGGTCAAATTAATATATATATATATATATATATATATTCAGTTTACTTGTAAAAAAAATTATTAGCTAAGATGATGGTTTAATGGCCAAAAAAAAAAAAAAAAAAACACAAACCAAAAAAAACAAAAAAATAAGTATAAAAAGTTAATGTAAAAATGATATGTAGCGAATTTAATTTAAAAATTAATAATTAATAACTTTTTATAATTTTTAATAATTTTTTATATTTTTTTATAGTTTAGACAGCATCTAAACAGTCAACAATCAAACTTAGTAAGACTAGAAAGGGGGCTTACACAGTTACACTGTGCTTAGTGGGGTTGATTTATCTCACTTATTTAAAAATTATACTTAATTTAAATATTTTGTCCCTAACATTTATCACGATTCACACTCTTTGCGTACAACACACACATATATGGGTCCATATAGATCATTCATCCTTCAGATTAAAATAATTTTATTTTTTTAAATTATTCTTATAAATTTATTAATTTAATTACATTATCATAGTTATCTTTAAAAATGAATTTTGTTACAAAAAAAAAGTATTTTTTTTCTATAACGTCGGGCCCGTTTGGTTTGGTAAAATTTGCTGAAAATCTCCAAAAATCTCTATAAATCTCTGTTAACTTTATATCACATCAATTTTTTTCTCTCACTGCACGCATTACGAACTCCTCCCAAATTATAATTTATCTCATTTTTTCTTACTCCAAACAAACCCGTCAATAGCTTAGCGAAATGACAGGTTAATAATTGAGATCCCTAAGCAATTAGTTATAAAAAAAAAAAAAAGATAAATTGAGATAAAATGTGATCTGAGATTAATTTTGGTATTTTTTTTAGAAAAATTGTAAACTATTTGCAAACCGTGTGAACGGTTTTTCAAATCCGTTCTTACGGATTCAAAAAAATTCATAAAAAATAGCTACAATGGTACTCGTTTGAAAAGTCTCGACACGAAAAATATGATTGTATAAAAAATTTACACATTTGGTTAATCTACTTTTAGATTTTTTATTTTTTTAATGAAATACTAGAATTTTTTAAAATTAATTATGGCGAAAAAATTAAAGGTAAATGAGTTATTAGAAATTTATAGAGAGTTTTAGAGTTTTATCTTGATACCAAACATGGCCAAAGTAACTATGCATATAGAATAATTCAGATCCGATTCCCGACACACCCGAACTAATTAATTTGATTTCTATCGGATTTAATTTTTTTAGACTCAAAACTGAAAGTATTATATAATAGAATCAATCAAACTCAAACTTAATCGGTTTGGGTCCCTAAGTGTCATTTGGTTTGGTTTTGTATTTTTTATTTTCTATTTTGTTTTCTATTTTTTGTTTTGATCTCATTTTTTATTTTATATTTTTAAAAATAAGAAAAATAGTTCAAATTTCATTTGATTACTTATGTTTTCAAAATTTATTTTCGAAAACAGAAAATGAGTTTACACATAAAATAAAAAATGATTAAAAGTCATTTTGAGAGTTTTTAACAAAAAAATAAATAAAATCTCAAAATAAGGAAAACAAAAAATTTTCCACTTTCTCGATTTAAAATTTTTAACATATAAAACAAAAATAAAAAAATAAACCAAATACTATCGAAGCATTTGACGTCTTGTTTGAGCAGAGTAGTTATAATTTTAAGGTTTTGAATATTCAGTTTTCCTTACTTTTTTTTTAAATGGTTAAATTTTTTATTTTATATTTTCAATTTCTTTTTTTTAAATGTTAATTTTTTTTCTTTTCAAACACAAAATAATTAACTAATAGTTAGCTATAAAAAATCTAATTTTTTCCCAAACTAAGCCTAGTGTCCTTGTATACAAAATAAAACATAAAAATCTACTTAGAAGAAATCGATTTGAATCTAGAAATATTTATATAATAAAATAAGACGATTTTTGAAAATACACTTTACACAAAATAAGATTTAATGGTTAAAAATTATTTTTTCTTTTATTCAACAATTGAGATCATTTTTATATTTTAACTTTTCGTTCAATTCTTATTTTAATAAACCTTACTACGTGCCATCTATCTCACAAAATAATTTAAACATTTTAAATTTCACTATATTTTAATAATAGAGATAATTGGGTGTGTTTGGAGTTATATAAAAGTGTATAAAATAAAATAAAATTGTAAAAGTAAATGTCTTGTAATTCGTGCAGTGAGTGAAGAATTTAAATTTTATTGTCTCGTAATTCGCGTTTATAGAGATTTGTAAGATTTTTTTTTATTTTGTTTAGCTCCAAACGGAGCCAATATGCAAATCAAAATTACTAACTTAAATTTCGCCTAATTATGATTTTTAAAAGTTTAACCTTTCAAATTAAAATACTATAATTTATGTTTTCTTTGACGATGCTAATGAAAAATTAATTATAGAGAGAGAAAGAGTAAAGCACATGAAGTAACTGTTAGACTCTAAAATTTAAAAAAAAAATTAAAACTTATAAATTATTATAATATCTTCAATTGGAACTTTTTATTTAAGGTTTCAACTATATGAGAAGTTTAATACTAATTTATTCATAGTGTCATAGGTACTGATAATGTTTATAATTTAAATCGAATAAATCTCTTATTAAAATAGAACTAAGGGTTGGTTTAGGAACTAAAAAAGGTTAGCTTTTTTGCTTTTTTAGATTTTGTTGTCTTTTATCACTTTTTTAATTTGTCAAACTTTGAATTTCTTTTTCTTTTTGTTTAGTAACTTTTAAGCATGTTATTTGTATTTATTAAAAAAATAAAAAAATGCTTCCAAATAAAAATTTCTCGTAAGTGTAAAAAATTATTATTTTTTCAAAATAACTTGTTTAATCTTTATATGAAAATTTTCTATTTTTTGTGTTTTTTAATGAAAACAAATAACATGTATAAAATTTATCAAATAAAAAAAATTAAATTTAAAAAAAAAAGTCATATAAAACTAAAAAAAAAAGTCCAAAAAAATTAAAAAGATGATTTTCACTCAAGAGCCTGTTTGGAGTATCAAAAAAGGCCAAAAAACTCTAAAAAATTCTATAATTCTATAATTCTATAATAAATTTTTTTATCTCGAATTACATGAATCTATATAAATCTTTATAAAATTATATTTGTTTACAAAATACTAACAAATTTTTACAACTCTAATAAAGTTCCTATAAATTCCAATAACTTTTATATAAATCCCAATAAAGTTTTTATACTTTTCAAAAAATTCTAAAACAAAAGTTAAAAGTTCCTACCAAAATCACCATTGACATATTTATTTTTAAAAAATATAATTTGGTAGCTAAGTTCTAAATGCTAAAAAATTACTTAAATTACATTTTTTATAATTTTTTTGAGCTCCAAAATCCACCTAATTAATCTCTTTCTGCGACACTTTGAGCAAGTATTTAATTAATTGGAAGTTTTTAGATTATCCTTTCACTAACTCACAAATTTTTATTTATATATATATTTATATATGTATGTATATAGAACTCATCAAATATTACTCTTTAAGCTCCCAAAATTTTGTAGGTCCAGCCCTGATCAGATGCGAGACAATCAATAAGCATTGAGCACCAGGTGAATGATTAGATTAGGAGGCGGTTTGGAGGTTCAAAAATAAGAGAAAGGGTGAAATTTTTGGTAGTTTTTTTTGTGTATTTTTTTAGTTATATTTTGTTTGTGTGTTTAGTAAAATAAAGTGTATTTTTTAACATTTTTTTTGTAATTTTTAGGTGTTTAATAAACTTTTTATTGTAACAAATCAAAAAAATAGTAACTTTTTATATGTTTGATATATTTTTTACTGTAACAAATTAAAAAAATGAAAAAAATTATGATTTTACCAATACCAAAGTTACATTTTAACTTTTGGTACTTTTTTTTGTTAGTTTTTTAAACCTCCAAAAGGGCCATAGAGCAAAGTTTTTCAGGCTTGCCTGATTGATAATCTTCTGAGTAGTTTCCTAGGAGGAGTGACCATTTTTCGTCCTTGAAGAAGGTACATGATGATCCTGCTCCACGGGAGCTTGAACAGCAGCAACCAGCTGACGATCGAAAAACCCAATGCCATAGTACTGAGGACACTGAAGTGCCACGTGACCGCCATGAATGGGCAAGTGGAAAGCGGAGGTGGAGGCCGGGTAGACTTGGACCAATCCAGGCGTTGGAAGGACAAGGAGCTCGGGCGGTGATGATGGCGACGAGGATGGGACGAACTCAGGCGCCTCGGCGTTGAGCCGGGTGTTGAATGACGCATTTGGAGACAGAGCTGAAGCTGATGATGAGGACGAAGAAGAAGAAGATGGATGGTGATCGTCGCCACCAAGGGAGAGAGATGATGAAGCCCCTGAATTTGACTCTTGAGGCATTGTCAATTTTAACCTTTTTCTATGTACAAACAAAAGAAATTTTTGGTGTTGGGGGCAATGAAATGGTGTCGTCGTCTTCTTCGACCAGCCCAATCACACAAAGCCCCCCGGAGGAGGAGAAGCAGACAGAGACAGAGAACGGAGAGAATTTCTCTCAGGGACCTCCCCTGTTTCCCCTCTTCTTTTTTTTTTTTTTGGCAAGTCTCTGTTTCCCTAATTCTAGTAGGATCCCATACACCACATGACTATTTGATGAAAGACCATTTTTTGTGGGTTAAAAGGTTGCAAGTGAAAATAGGATTGGTGACTAGGATGAAACTTCCAAGTAAAACTCTCTAATTAAAACAATATTTTGATTCGCAAAAAAATGTCGAGAAGCTTTAAAAATTTTTAAAAATTATTTATTTTTTATCTTATTACACAAATTATGAATTCACAATTATCTTACTTTATCTCATTTTACCTCATTTTTTGTTACTCCAAACATTAATAACTTTGATATTCATAAATTACATATAAGGATTGCTCTGGTGGATTTTTTTTTTTTTTTTTTTTAAACGTGGTTGAACCCTATTCAAACACACATTCACGTGAAGAGCAAAATTATCATTTCACACTCAAAAATCAGAAGAAAAAAAAGAATAATAGTCAAAATATGAATGTTAAAATCCCATCTTTCATCTGTGCCTATATTATAGAAAATTTTTTTTGGTAGTTACTATATTAAAGAAATTAATATATAATTTATCTAATAATAGTTTTGGTCTTGAAGGAACTTAAAATTTAAATGGAAATTTTTAGTGAAATAATTGCTTATTATCTTCCAAAAAAAAAAAAAAAGAAATACTTGTATATTCATTCAATGTTCCTAAAGCATGTTGCTCTATGCCACTAAAATTTTGTTACGTAAAGAATAATTTAGTAAAATATACTCACATGGGACAATCTAATTGCTTAGAGCAATATGCTCCAAAAGTATAGTATTATATATATATATATATATATTGTTAAAAAGAGATGATGCCATGATGGTGATATATAAGACTGACTGATCATTTAGCTAATGACCAACATTTAATATATCTACTCTCAAAGACCTAATTACTTGAACAATATAAATTCATAACCATGGGAAATAATATACTCCCCATCTAGTTACACTCCTGATTTTTTTTTGCTTTCAAAATAGGATTCATTTAAGGTGTCTGTTTTAGATCAAGGGCAAATCAATCAAGGATTGAATTTAAAAAAAAAAAAAAAAAAACACAAAACAAATCAAACAATCATCTGCCTGAAATCTTATAAAAAGATGAAATGCACCATAACCACTATACATAAGATGTTTCAATTTGATTGAATCTTTTAACAAGCATGCCTACTGAAATACTTATTTCAAACCCAGAATCTGTCCAGCAAGAAACTCTTACTCTTAAAATTGAACCAGAAGCCAAACATGCTGCAACAATCAATACTTTTACACCACCTGGGATTTCCCCGCATTGATTGATTGATAACAAACATCATTAATCGCGACAAACCACCACCACCTGTTTTCCAACATTGCGACCAGAGAAAAGCCCAACCAGAGCCGCCGGGGCGCTCTCTATGCCTTCAGCTATGTCTTCTACATATGCAATTTTCCCTTCTTTTATGTGGGGCAGGATCATGTCCAGAAACTTTGGATACAGGTGATAGAAATCCCCAACAAGGAACCCTTCCATGCGGAGTCGTTTCATGACAAGATAAGCCAAGTTGTGCACCCCTTCTGGTTTGTCAAGGTTGTACTGTGAGATCATCCCACACACCACAATGCGACCACGGATCCTCATGTTCACAAGTACAGCATCCAGCATCTTTCCTCCAACATTCTCAAAGTAAATATCAATGCCACTGGGGAAGTACCTGCATGGTAAACAAATTTATTAACAGAGGTGTTAACAATATGTTGGACATGTTAACTTGGGAAAATTGAGCTTATAGACAAACCTTGGCAGTTGGTAAGATTATTCCAGTTAATAATACTAAAGGCTCTTTCTTAACTAGGCCTGTAATACACTACAACTTCTCCCCAGGAACAACAGAGGCTAACTAAGGAGCTGAGTTTGGCCTTTCGATACAAGATAGATTCAGAGCTCCCTGCTTCATTCATCAAGGGGCATCCTTGAATGAGGTTGTCTAAAGTAGCAGCCCTTCTATCTAGCGATGTACCTGGGCTCTAAAATTTCATGGAGCAATTATATGTTTCTCAAAAGAAAATGCAATGCTCACCTTTTCAGAGCGGAAACTAAGTCTTGCTCCTCTTTGTAGTTAAAAGCTTCATCAAACCCGAATTTGTTCTTCAACAGATCAACCTTAAGTAGAAAGCAGGCAACAAAAATTAAACAAAAGCAAAACAAAATGGAGAAGTGAGTCGCTGTCTATTCCTACTCTGATCAACCAACTCTACTCCTTCCATAAACTTTTTAAATTTGCATTAGTGAAGCAAACATGATAGTGAAACAAGTAAAAAATCAAGTATGCACCAACATAGGCACGACGTAATGAGATATATATGCTCGACGAGGAAAAAAATATATATATTATATTTGAAGCAGCATAAATTTTGAGCACCACTGTTGAAAGATGCAAAACAAATACTAGGTAAATCCATCTGAAAAATGCTAGCAAAATAGTACGAAGTCATACAATTGAGCAATGAATGTACTTCTGAGTCTCCTGATTACATTGTGAAGGGCACTCACCTTTTCTTTGGTTCCAGCACTTCCGACAACATAGCAGCCTAGTAACTTTGCAAATTGGCCAACAAGTTGACCAACAGCTCCAGATGCAGCTGAAACATAGACGTACTCTCCTTTCTTAGGAGAGCACAACTCAAAAAAACCAGCATAGGCTGTCATTCCAGTCATACCTACGTATTGCAATTTCAAAGCAACCAGTTAAGCGTGAAATGTAGCCAAAAAAAAAAAAAAAAAGGAAAATTTGATGAAAAACCTTTTTTTAAAACAATATTCTTTAATTGTCCTAGAGAGAACACAACGCCATAGATCAAGACAAGGCAATGAAAATGTCACCTATTGATCTTGAGCAAAAACTTAATTTCCTTTTTGAAAATGTCAAAAGAAATATGGTGCAAAGGATGTTCAACAAGTGATTCTACTTAGTCAACACAATGCAATGTTGTCATGGCTATGTGGGCATATGCTGACCATTGAAATAGCTTGATATATATTGTTAGACCCATTTCCTAATAGCTTAATCTTTTAAGATAATTAGTGACTTAATATAGTATCAGAGCTTTAGTTCCAAGAGGTCTAATTCGAATCTCATTATTCCTGATTTATCGTTGTGCACTTTGATTGTTTGTATTAGTGTACCTTGTTTGATTTGATTCGTTTGTCTCTACTCCACATGTGAATCGGGGTCACACGTGAGACGAAGTATTGAAATAGCTTGATGTATATTATTAGAACCATTTCCTAACAGTTCAACCTTTTGGGACAATTGGTGACTAAACACCCAAGAGGCCAAAAGTTGTCCTGGGATCTAGGTTACTTTACTAGTTTGCAAATTCAGCAAAATAATCTATCGAAAAGACAGCTTTGGAAAAAAAAATAGTTGTAATGTTATCTGTTAAAAAATACTGAATCTATCAATTGCATAGCAAATGAACCATTTTCAGACTTGCATATTAAGTGCAAGTGTGCAACCATTAAACTAGCAGACATACAGTAAAAAAAAAAAAAATCTTATTATTCCCCAAAAAAATTATAATTGGACCTCTCCGGTGTTGGTTCGGATTTTGAGCTCCTTTTGTTTTGATAGATAATATAATTCGAAAGAAGTGCTCAAAATACTCAAACTGCAGGTGTTAGGCTGTGACATCATGTTGTTATAATTATAATTTTCTTTTGGTTGGTAGTTTTTACAATAACATAGTTTTGAGGAAAAAGGGAAAAAAATTAAAAATACATTGAGTTCAATCATCAGTTCAAGTAATAGAGGCTGCCAATCCAAAATAAAAAGAAAGCTATTTATTAACATCTTAGAAGAGAAATGGCATCATCTGCAAATATTTGTAAGATTGTTTATAAAAGAGCAAAGAGTCTTCCAACAATATTCATAAATTTATCATGTGTAATCACAAGGTGCCTAATCAATGTTGGACCTAACAAAATTGATCAAAATCAAGTCATAAGGTACCTAGTCTTCATTTCTAATTGAGTATTGACTCTCTTGAAAATAGGCCAAAAAAAAGGGGGTGAAAGAAAATCTCTGCTTTTCAACTTTCACATTGTGTTATCCACCAGAAGCAGTGATGTTGCACAAGAAAATAAAAATAAAAATAAATAAAAAGAATGCCTTGTTGTGATTAAGAAAAGATATATAAGGGAACAACTTACTGCACTTGCAGTAGTTGGAAGCAAACAGATTATTTGAACTTACCAAGTATTCCTGTATAATAAGAAAGAGGCACATCAGTATTTTGAATTTTAAATAGTCTTCCTTGCTCTGTAACAAGACTATACTCCTCCCATCCCGTCATTCCCCAGACTAAGTCATCTTTCTTGAAGTTTGGATCTCTAGAATCCAACACTCTAGCCACACCATATCCAACAATAGGCTGCACAACATCAACAAGAGAGGTCAAATAAGCAAACTTACAATTTCTAGAAAGAACACAATAATTCCACAATGTCATAGTTATCATGTAATATTGACCCTTGACTTTGAGTTGTCTCCAGATCCAGAGCCATGGTCTTAAGTTTTTCCAATAGATAGTTCTAAATGGATTTGCCAAAGAGTGTGTCAAATCAATACAAAGGCAGATTAAGAAAGTTTGCAAAGCAATCCAAAACCCTCTGCTTGCTTAGGATGTGGAAATGTTATTCAGAACATAGATTGTAATGGTTTGTCTGATGGGCAGCGGAGTAAGAATGGGGTTATTAGTATCCTTGCATAGATGACAAAGTCAATATGCAAAATTTCTGAATAGTTAAGGAAATATATTAGGCTGGAAAAGGAACATGCAAAAGCATTGACCTTAAGCATCGAGCTTCTTGAGTTACTAGGATCCTTTTCATACTAAAACAAGGGGCACTCTAATGACCCTAGTAATTGACAAACACTTTCACAGTTTGGTTTTTCCATTAAGCATGCTCGTTGAGTGATTGAAATTTTCATCTCATGATCAAGCATATGCTCATTGAATCATATAAAAACCTCGGTGAACTCCAATTTGGTAATCTGAATATAGAAAACCACATTGAATTCTTAATAAAAGAGTTCTAATTTTTCATTGATGTGGTAGCTATGTATATCTTTATTAATAATATTTCAATAAGATCACTCTTGTGCCAAAGTTTCGAGTGTACCAAAGCACCCCTTGGATAAAAATAAACAAATAAAGAAAACAAATTTTTTGGGTCACAAAAAAATGCATAGATATTTGACAAAGAAAAATATGAAAATACAAGAAAATTTCGGCACTGAATTGCCAGAGAATGTGAGTAGATGGGTTTAAATTTCAAGGTCATGTCACATGTGCAACATTTGAGATGGTGCGGGCATATATATGTGCAATCTCTGCACCAACAAATGATCTGTTAGAAAGAATAACTTGTTTGATGCTAGTAATTGTGGCTCAGAAAGAATTCAAAGAAAATATATAGTTGTCCTGAATTCAAGCAAGGATCCAACATTAAATAAACCTGTTTGGTGAAGAAAAACCCATGTAGTTAACCCCATGGTTCAAAGTCGCAGTCGCGGATGTCATATTAGCTTGAGAATTTTTTATAAGATTGCGATGCTGCGTCACGATATCAGGCGATACGTAATATTTTATTTTTATAATTTAAAAAATAAAAAATATAGAAAAATTCTAAATAATAAAATAGATATATTACATAACTAAAAATATAATAACTCTTTTACTAAACATTAGATATCTATTTATAACATGCAGATGAGTTAACTTTTTTTTCCCCCTCTTTTACACAAATTGCCAAGAAATCGTTCATCTTGCCGATTTCTTGTTGCAACAATTAGTCGTCTCGATGTATCGCCGAGATATCAACTTGTCTCAGTCACGATAGAGTGAGATGATTATTCTTAACACATTTTTTAACGACGGATGAAATCTCGTTACGCCGTCCATCTCGATATGTCCCGGACGATATCTTGGCATCTAAGACAATACTTTGAACCAATGGTTAACCCCAAGCAAGGGGAACCCAAGTTGAAATTTTAATTGCAGATTTAACAGTCGATACTAAAAGTTGGATAAATTTGATGGATCGACTTTGATTCATGGTATCACTATTAGCCAAAGTCATCAAACAATTATGGATCTTCCACACCTAATCCATTAAATATATATACATATATATAAATTTTTCTATATATAAAATTACAGTCAAATCTTGAATCCCTAGTATCAAGTATTGAAAATCAAAACCCATAAAATATAAATAATATACATAGGGGAAGAGAGGGAGAGTTATTGAAAAATGACTGACCGAACCAGGAGTGAAGGAGTCAACGTAGCTGCCTTGGGAATTCTTCATGCGATTGCGCATGTAGGGATCGCAAGACAAGTAGAGATTCTTGAGGAGAATGGCGTTGGAACTCTCCTCTGGGACCTTGAGACGAATGGTGCCAGTCGTCGTCACCAACAGGTCCGATTCTTTGGGGAAACCATCCACGTAGTCCCTCAGAATCACCTGTTTGTTGCTCACTTCCTCTGCCTCCCCCATTGCCCACTCTCTCTAATCTACTCTCTGTCTCTTTCTCTATCCCTGAAAGTCAAACTGTACAAACGGAAAGCGTCGATATCGAGCAATCCACAAGAAGAGCACAGTGTCATGTTATCTTAATGGATCGCAATACGTGTATTATCTCTTGTTTAAAAAAAAAAAAACTTTTTCTAAAGTTTTCTGCTTTAAAACTATTTTTATTAAGTTTTCTTTTGGGTTAAAGAAAAGATAAATTTTGAGAATCAAAAAAGTTATTCAAAGGGGGCCAGGGCAATATCCTCTTCAATTGGAAAGTGTTGCGACGAGCGGGTCCCGGGCCTGGCAAGCCGTTAACCGCTCCCATAATAAATAGCATCGAACGGTCAAATTTATATATATATATATATATATATGTATGTATATTCAGTTTACTTGAAAAAAAAAAAAACTTAAAAAAAAAAAGTACAAAAGATTAATGTGAGAGTGATACGTAACAAATCGAAAAAATTATAAAAAACAAATAATTTTTTTTGTAATTTTTATTAACTTTTTATATTTTTTTTGTCCAAACAGTACGTGAACAATCAACAATTAAACTTAAGTGTGTTTGGTTAGTTAAAAATTGTTGAAAATTTTTAAAAATTTTTAAAAAGTTCTAAAATTTATTCATTTTTTATCCTACTACACAAATTATAAACTTACAAATTATTTTACTTTATCTTATTTTTTGTTCTTCCAAACACACTCTTAACAAGACTAAAAATGAGAACTTATACAGTTACACTGTGCTTAGTGGGGGTAATTTCTCCCACTTATTTAAAAATTATACTTAATTTAAATATTTTGTCTCTAATATTTATCACGATTCACACTCTTTGCATATAACACACATTTACATGTATATGTAGATCATTCAACCTTCAGATTAAAATAATTTTATTTTTTAAAATTATTCTTATAAATTTAATAACATTAAAATAATTATCTTTAGTAATGAATTTTGTTAAAAAAAAAGAATTTTTTTTTCTATATCTTTAATAGCTTAGTGAAATGACAGGTTAATAATTGAGATCCCTCAGCAATTATAAAATAAGGATGTGCGTAGAATAATACAATTCCGATTCCCAATGCACCCGAACTGATATGATTTCTATTGGATTTAATTTTTTAGACTCAAAACTGAAAATATTCTATAATAGAATCAACCAAACTCAAATTTAATGGATTAGGGTCCTGTTTAGTTGATAAAAAATAGGTAAAAAATATAATAAAAGTAAAAATATATGATATAAAAATAATATGTAAAAAAATTTAATAAAAAAATATAAAAATTAATTAAAATTTGTAATTTTTGGTGACTTTTAATGTCACCAAACAGACCCTAGGTTCCTGAGTATTTGGCGCTTTGTTTGAGCAGAGTAGTCATAATTTTAAGGTTTTGACTATTCAATTTCTCTCTCCTCTTTCCCTCTCTGAACTTCCATGGCTTCATCCCGTGAACCTTATGCTACTTCTCCAGCTCTCTTGTCACCTTCCAGTCTTCCCTCAGTATCACAATCTTGCTTGCTTCTATGCCAGCCATCTCTCGATCTACCGAAGAACTCTAAAACTCGAGGAGATATTACTGAGGGTATAGATTGAGATGGGATGTCTCCTTCTTGAAGGTTAGATCTTACTCTATTCTTTCTTCCTCTTCTCTTCCTTCATCACCTACAAAAGTGTTAGCTTCTCACATGCCTCTCAAATCTATTGAAGATCTTAGTAGGGAGCTTAAACTATTCAAGGAAGGAATGTCTGCATCGGGGGCCTTGGGAATAGTTTCCTCAAGTCATACTGAAGACAATACGTTGCAGGGATGAGCAATGTTAAAGTTCAGTTCAAAGCCTTTGGAATCTTCCAAAGTTGAATTAACTGAAGCAAAGAGTTCTGATGTTACATCTGATACTACAGTGCAGAGCACTAAATACTCTCTTAGTCGACAAGGAGATTTAATGAGTTTAAAGACAATCAGTGCAGAAAGGCCAAATTCCACAAACTATCATCCTTTTAATGCAGAAGATCATGAAGACTTATCTAAGAACTTGGCTTTGCTTCAACCATTAAAGAAAGTCCATGGCAAGAGTCCTAGTCTATCACCACAGAGGTTAAGTCTCAGAGCACCTGCTATGCAGTCATCTGTCTTTTCAAGCAGGCAAACAGCTGAAGCAACAAATATACTATTAGGTAATATCCACTCCAGCTCGCCAGCTAAATTGAAAACCAAAGTTTTGGCGCCTTGTCCTACCAATGTTGGTCAATACATAGACATGGACTAGCGCTTTCCCCCATTAAATGGGCTTGGACCAAATAATAAACTTAATACAACCCTGCAAGTCAAAAATGATACCCCCAGAAGCCCAAAATCTTCTTAGGCTTAGTTATTCAATGCTAATGGAATTAAGTCCAATGGAGTAGCTTTAGAATATATTCGTTCCACTGGAACTACAGGTAGTCCATCTGTTACATTTACAATAGATGAAGTTGCTGAGGAGATTAATAGATGGAGCAATGCCCTGGTTGGATATGTCTTGGGGGTTAAACCACCTTTCAAATTGATGAAACAATTTGTTGATATAAGATGGAAGGCCTTCGAGCATATTAATTTATTTGTGCTCAAAGCTGGTGTATTCATCTTTAACTTCCAGGATGAAGACTCCAAGTTAAAACTTCTTGAAATGGGTCCCTGGAGCTACTACGATAAGCCATTTGTGTTAAAACCTTGGTCTCCAAACTCTTTTTATGATAGGGAAGCTCTAAGCATAGTGCCTATTTAGGTTAGATTGCCAAATCTCAAGCTTCACTTATGGTTAGCTAAATCCTTAAGTAAGATTGCCAGTCACATTGGCCAACCTTTATTTACTGATAGAATGACAGCACTGAGGCAAAGGCTTGTATATGCTAGAATTTGTGTTGATGTTAATGTCAATGCCTCTTTCCCTCAAACTACTGAAATCATTGATCATAATGGAATCTTATATCAGCAGTCGATTGAATATGAATGGCTTCCCACCATCTGTGAAAGTTGCAAGGCCTTGGGTCATAAACTTAACCAATGCCCAAAGTTTGTCAAAAAAGAATGGAAACCAGTAGGTACCAAGGCTGATAAAGACATTGCAAACAAAACAGATGCACAAATCCCTACAAGTCATGCAACAACAGAACTTGACTGCCTAGCTGGTTCAATGACTGAGAAGCATGAATCTGAGCATGATAGTAAAGCTAGCACAGTTAATGAAGAATCAAGAGGTGTCGTGGCTGAGTCCATTAAGGTTTCTGAAGTTCATTTCCAACATGTTAATGCCACCAATGGAGATTCTAAGGCCATCATTACCAGAAACAAGTTTAGTGCCCTCAACTCTCAGGAAAATGAAGAACCACTAGCCATCTCTCCTTTGGCTATCGATGCTTCAGGATTCTTTCAATCCAATGCTTCTCTTCTAATCCAATTACCAACTAATGTTCAGCAAGCCATATCAGCATGAAATGAATACAATTTAGCTAGCAATGAAGATGGGAAGTCTACAATGTTGGAATTATCCAATAATTCTTGTGGGCTACAATCAATTGCAATTTTTTGTTTTAATAAAAATGGGCTAATTCATGATCCATATGAAGGTGTATTAAGTAAGCCCACGTATTAATTTAGTGATCCTCTTGTTGGGCTTGGATATCTGTAACATTGATTGGTGTAGGTAATAGTGTAGGCCTTAACCCATAGGCCCTTAATGGAAGGCACTAGGGTTAACATATTTTAGCTAGGTCCCCTCTGCATTCATATACAACAAAAATTACAGTCAGCCGCTCTACAACTTGCCCCATTGAGAGTTGTGAATAGGAAGTGTGAACTGCAGAGGGAGCCCTAGTCTTTAAAACGTTGCAGAATTACAGAATCAAGAGCGGCAATTATTTTTGATTTGAAATCATGTCTACAACAAGTAAGTTTTAAATATTTTTGGTGTTCTAATTTCATATGATTGCGATCCCGAGTTCATATTTACATTTGGTATCAGAGCTGCGATTATATGATTTAGGACCCAATTGTTTCTTATTAAACAAGGTTATATGGTTTGGGATTGAATTTCGTTTATTATTTTAATTTTCGGATATGTGATTTCCAATCAATTTTTTTTTTTAAATCCAATCCTTACGGATGGATATATATATATATATATATATATGTATGTATATGTATATATGTTTGAGCCGTGAAAGAGATAAAGCCCAGCCTGAGTTCATTTCTTCAGGAAAGAGACCCACAAACTTTAATTGGCTTTGAGTTACTTTGGCAGTGCCCCCATATTCAACCCCCAAGTGTAATTAACAAGGGAACTTTTCTATTTATTTATTATTAATTTTTTTTTCTTCTTTATTGCTATAAGAATTCCCATTTGCATGTAAACATTTCAGTCATTTCTAAATATCGTTCCAACTTTCATATATACTTAATCCAAACATACCTCCTCCTCAACGTCCGTAGTGATGGAGGGAAGTGCTAAAACTACGAAAATAACTCCTCATGATCAAAATCAACAATCACTGGAGATGGCGGCAGTGTAAATGGAGTTATAGTATTTTTTTTATTTTTTTATTATTATTATTTTTTTGTTTGATAAAAACCCAATCGAAAATCGCCTTGAATATGCATGAAATAGAGCTTGGAAGGGTCTTCCGTAGAGGAACCCGTTTGAGAAGCAGCTCACTACCAAAGGAAGAATGATATTCACTCTCTTATTCTGCTTATTTGTTGAGTTTGTATGCCTCTTGTTGAACTGTTCAAGTACAAAACTTGTTGGGGAATGCTATGTTATTTGAATTCATGAATAGTAAGGGTGTTATTATGGATGCACCTTGTTATGGACTGATTCATGATTTTGGGCAAAGAGAAAATTGATTCCTATACAAAAACTTTCATAAATTATTGTGGATGATTACCATCAAAGTGGGATTACTCATTTTAGTTTATGAAAGTCTCTTTGTAGTTTAAGGAATGCTTTCAGTCATTGCATGTAATTGCCTGCCCAAAGGAAGATATTGTGTGTGGTGATTGGAAGTTGATTTATGGATGTAGTTATTAGAGGTACACTGGTCTAAGAGATTTATCTGCCCAAAGGGGATAGATATCTAAACCCAGTGTATGCTCATTGAGTAACTCATCGAGGTTCTGACCTTGGTTGTGACCTTGGTATGCACATTCTACCTAAAGGGGAATGTGTAATTATGTCGACCTCATTATGATAGCTTATTTTGATTGGAGCTATATCTTGCCCTTATTATATATATATATATATATATTTAATGCATTCCTGTTTTGTCTTAACAATGAACTTCTCCATGAATAATTGTTCTGCTTCGATCGAGATTCTGACTGGATCAAACTATAAGAAATGGAAGTAAGACTTAGAATTCTCTCTTGGTATTGCTGATCTTGACACGGCACTGCGTGAAAATAAGCTTGAAGTTAATGCAGAGAGTACACACGAACAGAAGGAAATGTTGGCTAAGTGGGAGAGGTCTAATCGGCTTAGTCTAATAGCTATTAAGAGGACCATTTCTGAACATCTACTTAGTGGATTACCCGAAACCACAAATGCTAAAGAGTTCCTTACCGCTGTAGGAGAGAGGTACCAGGTATCTGATAATGCTGAGTCTGGATATTTAATGAAACAGTTGACTGACATGAGATATGACAATAATAGGGGTGGAAGGGAATTTATTCTGAAGATGGTTCTTGTTCAAACCAAGTTGAAAGCCCATGATATTGACTTGAATAACAAATTTCTTGTATCACATGCTTTAAACTGTTTGCCTCCTGAGTTTACCCAAATCAAAACTGCTTTCAATACCTTTGGTCAAAAATGGACAATTAATGACCTCATTACAAAATGTGTGGCTGAGGAAGATAAACTTAAGAAAGAAAAGAGTGACCTAGCCCTTTTATATTTTAATGGAAAACCCCATTCTGACAAGGATAATTGGAAACATAAGAAAAATTCACCTAATGCTCCTCACAGAAGTCAAGATTTCAGAAAGCCAGGTAGTGGTTAGCGCCATATTGTAGGAGGTCCTAAACAAGTTACCTTTAAGAAAAATGTCTGGTGTTTCTGGTGTAAAGAAAAAGGGCATAAGAAGAATGATTGTAGTAGATTCAAGACTTGGTTGGAAAACAAGCAGAAATATGGAGGTAATCCTTTAGTTTTTGTATGTTTTGAGTCTAACTTAGTTGATGTCCCTATTGACTCTTGGTGGATTGATAGTGGTTCCACAACCCATATTGCTGTGTCTTTACAAGGGTTCAAAAACACAAGGAAACCAAGTCTGAGGGAAAGCAAGCTCAGAGTAGGAAATGATCTTGAAGTCATGGTGGAGTTAGTAGGAGATGTTAGCTTGATTTTGGCTACAGGACATGAACTTGTTTTGAAAGATACTTTTTATGTTCCTTCTTTTAGGAGGAATTTGATTTCTGTGTCTTGTTTAGATAAGCTTGGATTTGATCTTACTCTTGGTGGTGGAAAAATAAATTTGATGTTGAACTCTCAAGTTGTTGGTTATGGTTTTTTAATTGATGGTTTATATAAATTATCTTTGGATTCTGATAATATAGCTTCATCTATGAATGTTGAGAATTCTGTTGCCAAAAGGTCTAGAATTAAAGAAAAATCCTCTTTATTATGGCACAAGTGCTTAGGTCACATTTCTATAGAAATGGTTGAAAGATTAATTAAAGATGATATTTTACCGTCTTTGGATTTTGATGATTTAGGTACTTGTGTGGATTGCATTAGAGAAAAATTTACTAAGACCAAAAAGAATGGTGCAACTAGAAGTTCAAGCCTTTTAGAAATCATTCACACAGACATTAGTGGATCTCTTTCTCCTACAATTTGTGGTAATAGGTTCTTTATCACTTTTATTGATGATTTTTCTCGATATGGTTATCATTATTTAATTAAAGAAAAATATGATGCACTTAAGAAATTCAAAGTGGGAAAAGTGGCCAAGATAGTGAGTTCTGATCGGGGTGGAGAGTACTATGGTAGATATAATGCCACGGGGCAACATATAAGACCATTTGCTAAGTACTTGCACGATTGTGGAATTGTTCCACAATACACCATGCCTGGTAGTCCTGAATAAAATGGTGTGGCCAAAAGACGTAATCGCACACTTAAGGATATGATGAGGAGTATGATGAGTATGTGTAACTTGCCAGAATTTTTATGGGGTAAGGCCTTGAAAACAGCTCTTTACATACTTAACAGAGTTCCCAGTAAGTCCGTCTCAAAAACGCCTTTTGAACTCTGGACAAGTAGAAAACCCAGTTTGAACCATCTTTATGTTTGGGGTTGCCCTGCAGAGGTTAAAATTTATAATCCCTTGGAGAAAAAGACAGACCCCAAAACTAGTCGTTGCTTTTTCATTGGATATCCAGACCGCGCTAAAGGGTACAGGTTCTTTTGTCTTGGTAGAAGTAGTAGAATTGTGGAGTCTATGCATGCTAAGTTTCTGGAGCTTGATGTAGCTGACCCCGTTATTACATCTGATAACACTGATGTTAATTTGCATAAGACCGTTTCTTTGCCTCTACCTATTTTTGATAATACCACCTCATCCACTACTTCTGGAGCTCCTACTACAACTGAGAATGTGGTTAATCCACCAATTGAGAATGTGATTGATCCTCCTGCTGTGGTTGAGGTTGCACAACCTATTGAGCCGGCTGAACAAATTCCTATAAGAAGATCACTTAGACAAAGACGACCTACTATCATTGATGATTTTATAGTCTATCTTAGTGAAGATGCTTATGATATTGGAAATGTTATTGATCCCAAAAATTATCAGGAAGCTATTGTTTGTCCTCAATCTAATATTTGGATAGATGCAATGAATGAAGAAATAAAATCTATGGTTGATAATGGAGTATGGGAGCTTGTTGAATTACCTGAAAATTGTAGACCAATTGGTTGCAAATGGGTTTTCAAAACTAAGAAGGATGCAAAAGGTAAGATTGAGAGATATAAGGCTAGACTTGTGGCTAAGGGCTTCACTCAGAAAGAGGGTATTGACTTCAACGAGACCTTTTTACCCGTATCAACTAAAGATTCCTTTAGAATTGTTATGGCATTTGTAGCTCACTTTGACTTGGAGTTACACCAGATGGATGTCAAAACAGCCTTTTTGAATGGTGATCTCAATGAGGTGGTGTATATGGAACAACCTGAGGGTTTCTTGGCAAGTGGCAATAAGCACTTGGTTTGTAGATTAAAGAAGTCCATTTATGGTTTAAAACAGGCTTCTAGACAGTGGCACTTAAAATTTGATGAGGTAGTGACTTCCTTGGGTTTTGAAGAGAATAAGGTTGATCAATGTATTTACCTCAAGATCAGTAGGCACAAATTCATCTTTCTTGTATTGTATGTGGATGACATATTACTTGCTAGCAATGATCTTGGTTTGCTTCATGAGACCAAGCATATGTTGACTAGGTTCTTTGACATGAAAGATCTTTGCGAAGCATCTTTTGTGTTGGGAATTGAAATTCACAGGGATAGATTGTGTGGTTTGCTTGGGTTGTCTCAAAGGGCTTATATTGATAAAGTCCTAGAAAGATTCAATATGCAGAATTGTAGACCTAGGGATGTTCCGGTTATTAAAGGTGATAAATTCAGCAAAGACCAATGTCCTAAAAATGAGGTTGAGCGAGCAGGGATGAAAGATAAACATTTTGATAGTGCATTGGGTAGTCTAATGTATGCTCAGGTGTGTACTAGACCTGACATTGTTTTTATAGTTGGCGTCTTGGGTAGATACCAGTCTAATCCTGGAAATGATCATTGGATTGCTGCCAAGAAAGTGATGAGATACCTACATAAAACCAAGGATTATATGCTAGTATATCGAAAAGTTGACAACTTAGAGATAATTGGGTATTCTGACTCAGATCTTGCTGGGTACCCTGATGATAGAAAGTCAATTTCTGGCTATATTTTCATGTTAGCTGGAGGAGCGATATCCTGGAAAAGTAAGAAACAGACTCTTGCTGCCTCTTCTACTATGCAGGCAGAATTTGTTGCTTGTTATACTGCTGCTACTCATGCTGTTTGGTTGAAAAATTTAGTGACGGGACTTCGTATTGTAGATTCCATTGCTAGGCTGCTGAAGATTTACTGTGATAACAGTGCTGCTGTGTTTTACACAAAGAATAATAAAACTACTAGTGGTTCTAAGCATTTGGAATTGAAGTATTTGACTGTCAGAGATCTTGTGAAGAATAATGACATAATTGTTGAGTATATTGACACGGATTCTATGCTAGCTGACCCTTTAACCAAAGGACTTAGGCCTATGATGTTTCAAAGGCATGTTGAGAATATGGGTATTGTGAGTTCTTTTGATGTACTTGGTTAGTGGGAGTTTGAGTTTTATGTTGTTTTCTTATCACGTTGGAGCATTTATTTTTGACACTTTTGGTGTTTGGTTGATGTGTACTATTTATTTTGAATAACTGGTAATACATTAAGTTTTGTTATTACACATGTTTGTATATATGTTTGTGCATATCAACTTCAATATTTGGAGCTCGGTGTCGTCGGAACCACTATGCCCGTGGTTGACACCATATTGGAGCTGAGGCATAATGGTTTTTGAAAACCATATAGTTTCTCTGGCTTTAGGGAATTTGAGAGAAATTGTAAGGACTGACAAAGAAAATGGCAATTTAGCTATTGGATCACATTGGCATGTCATTTTCTTGCTACACTTTACACTAATGACTAGTCGACGAAGTCGGTGATATTTGTAACCATAGAAGTCTTGTATCAATAACGGGTATAATGACTACCATGATTCGATATTACTTGGCCTTAGTTGGATGAAGTCATATTCAGATATTGTACATTGGATCATGTGTTTTCTTAAATTGTGGCCATATTATAAAATCAGTTGTTAGCTCGAGAGTCGTTTCCAAACGAATGTTTTTTCTTTTGTTAAAAGAAAAACAGATACAATTGATTTTGCCCAAGTGGGAGAATATTGGAATTATCCAATAATTATTGTGGGCTACAATCAATTGCAATTTTTTGTTTTAATAAAAATAGGCTAATTCATGATCCATATGAAGGTGTATTAAGTAAGCCCACGTATTAATTTAGTGGTCCTCTTGTTGGGCTTGGATATCTGTAACATTGATTGGTGTGGGTAATAGTGTAGGCCTTAACCCATAAGCCCTTGATGGGAAGGCACTAGGGTTAACATATTTTGGCTAGGTCCCCTCTGCATTCATAGACAACAAAAATTACAGTCAGCCGCTCTACAACTTGCCCCATTGAGAGTTGTGAATAGGGAGTGTGAACTACAGAGGAAGCCCTAGTCTTTAAAACGTTGCAGAATTACAGAATCAAGAACGGCAATTATTTTTGATTTGAAATCATGTCTACAACAAGTATGCTTGTTTTTGCTCAATTACCTCACTCTCAAATGTAAATAAAAATGCAAATTCAGATTTCTAAAGTGTTGAGTAAGGAAAATCAAGACAAACTCCCCCAAGTGCAAGGTTTCATTGTAGCACAATTAACTGGTGAGAACCAGGTCATATCCACAGGGATCTAGGGAGCAAAATCATGTTTGAATCAAATGGATTAAAGAGGCAAAACATGGCTCACATGAATGGTAAACATAATTGAAAATCTGGTTTGGAATTTTTGATTAGTTTGGAAATAGATTTTGAAATGAAAACTAAACTTAACTAAAACTTGATATTAAAAAGATGGGCAAGACAATTCCAATGCCTATCCAAATCAATCTCAAAATACCAAGAGTGAATAGATCATCAATTTTAGTTGCTCTAATGTTTGGAGAAAATTAATTTCAAATGATACAAGCCATGGATCAAACAAGTGATGTGCATAAGCTATCATGAAAACTATAGAAGATCTAACTCTAGCAACTCCCATACATATTTGCAATAAGAGTTCTGAATTCAGCACTTCTATGAACTCATTGATAGAATATGTAAACAAGTGTTAATCGGACATTGAACCATTGATTTCGAAAGTAATGAGATACAACTGAGATTGATAACCAAAGAACTCAAAATTAATCCATTAAGAACGGCATCTTGGAAATCATTGGACAGGTCATTATCTTTGCCTTAGCCCAAGAAGAACTAGCCGATCATCTTAAGAAAATGAAGAACAAAAATGAAGAACAGAGGCATGAACTTCAAAGCTGAAAAAATGTAATTCTCTCTTTAACTCCAATTGAAATCTAATTACAAGAATGAAATTAAAATGTGCTGTAGAATTCAAATCTAATTACAATAATTTGAAAATGAAAATCAGATTTGAAAACAAAAATTGCAGAATCCAAAATCAGAGAATGAAGAAGGAAGAAGATGAAGTTCCTCTTTCGCTACCCTTGCTGCCCTCCTCCTCTTTCCTCTCGCTTCTCTCTCTTCTAACCGAATGTTCTGTCCCTTCGTGGGTGTGGGTCGTGTGATGCCATCATTCCCCAGTCTTTCTCTCTCCTCCAGATTGCACCCCCCCCGAATCTGTAAAAATCACGTGGAGTCTGTTTTCTGCCAACGGTCCTAGTATTCGAATACTGCTTGGCTGTATTCGAATATGCATTTCCTCCAGAAATTCTTTGAACTCTTTTTGACAGCATTCGAATGCTTTGGCACTATATTCAAATGTTCTCCTCCTTCCAGAATTCAACTTGTTCAGCAACTGGAAATTCTTCTTCTGCTCCCATGACTTTACTCAACAAATCCATTTCAACAGATGTGCTTCAGCATCTCCTTCTTTGCATTCTTAATTTAGCTCAAATTGCTTCTCTTTATGGCATAATTCAACACATGTTCCATATTCTAAAGATGTGGATAAATTCTGCACAAAACACCTGTCTTATATCAATTATGTCATGTATAAAAGTATATTTAAGTGAACAAATGTGTAACAACTCAAGCCCAATCACACCCCCCAACTTAGACATTGCTAGTCCCTAGCAATGCTTAAAGAAGGAAGTCTACCTTTAAAAACAATCAACATTTTCATGTTATGAAATTGCACATCTGTGAAAGACACATCTAAAAATAGCATCTTCAATTCTAAATGGATAATAAGTCATAACCATGGAATGTTACTCAATACATCAAGCTAAGAAATTTAAGTTAATACTCCTAGAATTATGAAATTAGGTATGGTATGTGAAATTTGCTAAACACTTGATCCAAGCATGAAAATTCAGTTCTTAACCTGTTAACTCAACATAGATCTCCATAATCAAACTCTATCCTGAACTTTGAATCATATTACTTCCCAAAGCTTCAACTTCAAAATCTCACCTTGGAATTCACTCACAAGAAAATGAAGCACACAAGGTTCCCCTCAAGATGCCCCTTTTTGTAAAGAATAAATGTAAATCAAATTCTAAGAGGGTGCATCTACAAGTCAAAAACGTTCAATCCAATAAAGAAAAGGACTTGGCATAACTCCATGAAAGAATAGTGCAGTAAAGTTATTTTAGAATTTACACTATACTCCCCAATTCCTAAATTTCACAATTGAATGATAATTCTTCCAAAGATCAATTAGGACTTGCTTTTGGTTGTAATGGGGCCATGAGGTTTGATGAGGTAGTTGAAAGGAGGATTAAGGAATTCAAAAAGAATTGGAACACTGAAATCAGTTTCTCTTTTTTTTTTTTTTTTTTTTTTTGAAAAATGTATCTAAAAGTCGAAACTCATAATTGAAACAGAGTTTTCTGAATTTGGACATCATCATATCCTCTTATCATTCTTTTCCTTCCATCAATTTTTCTATCTTCACCCCAAAAATCCCAAAATGTTGTTCATTGCTCTTCCTTAATATTTTCAGTGTATTCCAATCTGTTAGGGAGGGCTAAAAAAAGCATTCATAATGGCCAAGGGGATGATGTGGTAAGAATAAAGAAGTATGAATGCTCTAATAAAGCTCAAACTTGGTTCCAAGGATAATGTTCATCAAAGAAGAGGAAAATTTTTTTCTTTTTTAGCTCAACAGATAAGAAAAATGGCCTGATATCATTTCCTTGGTTTCATTTCATTCAACCATAAAAACTAAGAACCAAGAATCAAGTTCAATTCCTCTACAACTTCACAAACACCCAAAGCAAAGTATTGTAATTGGAGTTATTGAAGAAAATGAAGTACAGAAATGTTTAAGCTTTTGACAAGCTCTAGAGTAATTGCATATCTCTCATAAACAAAGCTTAAAGGCTCAAAATCACTTCAGGTTTAAGTCTCCACTATGGCTGGGAAATAATGCAATCCATTGTTCAATCAAGAAACTCATTCACAAATGCCCATGTCTAAGTTGACAAGTTAAGAACTAACTCTATCCATACTAATTCAACCATTAAGCAAATTAAACATAACAACTAATTCAAATTCCAAACTGAAAACTCAAAATCCAGCAATCAGCATCAAGGTACATTCTAAGTTATAGCTTGTCATGCATTTAAAACAAAAGAGCTCATCTCAACGAAGCAGATCACAACACTACCCCAATGCTCAAAATGGATTTCCAACAAAATATCATCCAAATTTAGAGTTCAAAGTCATTCAAATTCAAAGTTAACAAAATCAGAAAATAAAACAAAGGAAACTATTTTCTAAGGACAAAACATGGCTTTAAATTTTCCTAAAATTCATTCACAAATTTTGGCTTTATGGCTCAAGGACAGCAGGCTTCAATGGTCTGGAGGTGTCATATAATCTTCAGGGGCAGCTGGTTCATGTAACCCTTCCAACATTTCCAGCAATTGTTGATGATCAGCATCCTGTTTGTCCTTTAAATTCTTCAGCTCAGCTGCCATCTCCATTTGCTGATCCTTCACCTCCTTCAATAATGCATACAAGCTTTGAAGGGTCACCACTTCAGTTCCTGATTGCTCCTCAGATTGCTGTTCTTTCTGTGAGTCTACTGCTACCTTCCTTGCTAATTGCCCTTTACTCCTCTTCATTGAAGTTTGAGCAATTCGAGTAGCAGGTTTCACTGTCTCCATTCCACTCTTTTCCTTCACCCCATAACCTTGCAGAATTTTAGTTATCAACCCTCCAAAAGGCAAACCAGAATTCACCTCTGGTTTTGCAATTGCTCCAGTGATTATATTCCAAATGTGCTTTGTCAAGTCAATGGGGATATCTAGGAGAAGCCTTCCAATCATCTCAGCTTGTGGTAAAGTCACAGCTGAGACATAGGCATGAGGTAAAATCTTTGAACAGACCAACATGTGCAACACCTTACTCTTGTCTGTAAGATCCCCTTTTGACAATCTAACTCCATTCCATTGAGCTTGAGGGTTTCCAGAAAGCAACTTTACCAAATTTTCTTTTTTAAGTTGTTCTATCCATTCAGCTTGCTGTTCCGGATCAATAACCATAGACTGTCCAAATGGTAATCCAGCATACATTGCAATAGTTTCAGGTGTCAGCAATATTTCCTTCTTCCTCACATTGGTCTTAATCTCAATTTTTCCTTTCTTTCCTTTCACAGCATTAGAATAAAATTCCCTCACCAGAGGTACTACTGCTTTCTGACTCACAATAACCCAATCAGTCCATCCCCTTCTGTTAATCATGTCTACTAATTCATAAGGGGGATCAGAATAGTCTTCAATGTTGATACCCTTCTCACAAAGGACAGCCCTCTTAGAATACCAATTAAGGTATCTATCTTTTGCTACTTCATTGGCAAACCTAGGATTAGAGTAAGGTGTTGTAGAAGTCCCTTCACCAGGAACTTCTGTTCTTGGAATGTCAGCTTCAACATTGACATCCACATTGGTGTCGTCTGGGGGTTGTTCAGGTTCAATGGTTGGTTGGTTTTCATTGATAGGAGGAAGTGTAGGAGATTGGGGTTGGGCACTTAAGTCTACAGGTTCATAGAAAGAAGATTGAACAGACCTGGCACCTCGCATAGCTTCCCTCAATCGCCGACTCCATCGCCTTGGCCCTGGTGCAGTCAACTTCTTCTTCATCCTTATTCCCTCCAAACCTCGGATTGTTCTTCTTCAATCTCCTCAGAAAACCCTAGCCTCGTAACTTCTGTTCTTGAAGGAATCCCAAATCTCTGTTTTGCAACCTTTTTGATTTGAGTAAATGGGGGGAACTTAAGGAGTGTGTGCTTTTAGGGCATTCGGGCATGAATTTCCAAGTATCCGAATGGGAAAAAACCTCATTTAAGTTACTGACCCGCCTCAGCATATTCGAATACCAACAGACCCGATTCGAATACAGTCTCCCATCCAGCAATCCAGTAACTGACCAAAATCTGTGATGAATTCTCAGAGAAATTTAAGCTATGTTTCTGCATATTTTTCTTTTTTTTTTTTTTTTTTTTTAGAAAACTTTGACAAAATTAAATTTGAAAAATTCTGTTGAATTGTTAGCCCACAATTTAATCCAAAAATACATCAATACAACCAATTACAACATGAGCTGTAACAAGTATTCGAATACCACAGCCCATATTCGAATAGGTTGCATCAGAAAATCCCAAACAGTAATTCCAGTGTTCAAATCTGCTAACAATCCCATAGAAATGTTCAAACCTTATTTTGTCACCTGAGTTAAGTTTATTCTCACTAATAACAGCTAAACTCAAAGAAGAACAAAAAGAACAGCTTAAAAAGAAAAAATCAAAGAAAATTTAGAAATTTTTTTTTTTTTTTTTTTTAGAAAATTCTCAGCATTTTAGCTAAATTAAACACACTACTCAAATTTCAATTCATCAAGTATAACAAAGTAGATCAGCAATTTCATTCAGCATATTCCAATCAACACCAATGCATAAGACCAAGAAAAGAACTCTAACTATTTCTCTCCCCCCAACTAGAAACAAGCATTGTCCTCAATGCACAAACAAGTCAATCAATTTGGAATAAAGTGCAAAGGGAAAGAGGTACCTGCTGAGTTTAAGGTTAATATGTTTGAGTGATGTAGACCAGCTGAAACTCCAAGGTATTACCAAAACAGTTGCCCCCCCCAACTTGTTCAATGCAATATTCTCAAAGAAAATGCAAATTAGTAGAACCAAAACAATACAAAATGGGTTGAGTGTAATTAAGGATCAGTGAGGTTTTGCCAAGCATCACAAACAACAAAGATGCAGGAAATCAGTAAATATGCAAGATGGGTTGCTGTTAACAGATGAGATTTTGTGCTAAGATAGCCTATTCAAATGACTGTTCAGCTATTCGAATGAGATGAATTTCCCATCTGATCTGGACTTATAGCAGTACCAGATTTGATCAGTTTTAGTTGCACCTGCTGATGTGACTTGATCCTTAATGAAGCTTGCTCAATTGAAATCCTTTTGCTGCATTCTGAAACACTTTGAAAGCATGTGCTACCCAATTTGGTTAATGCATTATACTCCCAAAACAAATCAAGCAAATGCATTTATTCCATTTGACTCTCAAGTAGTTCCACCACAAGTGATGTTGCTACCTCAAATAGCACATGTCAGTTCCATCCTTTGAAAATTCAAATATCAGTAAAACACAAAGCAGAAATTCTCAATTCTTCATGAAACTTGCTGAAACCAATGTGTTAAAACTTGCAAACTGAAAATTTTTTTTTTAGATGAAAGAAGGAAAATTACAAAAACCAAAGAAAACAGAAAATCAAAAACATAACAGAACCTACACTATTATGATACAAAGTCAGAATCCTTTCTTCATTCAAACAGAATTTGGGGGATCTTCAAGATCCCAACTCTCTACTTCAGCAACAAAATTCTCATGATACTCTTTCAATCTCTGTCCATTCACTCTAAAAACATTTTTGGAGGTTGGATTTTAAATGTCAACAGCCCCAAACTTAGTGATGTTCTGAATCACATATGGACCACTCCATCTTGACTTCAACTTCCCGGGAAACAAATGTAACCTTGAGTCATACAACAAAACCTTTTGACCCACAAACAACTCTCTTTTGAGGATATGTGTATCATGCCATTTCTTCACTCTATTCTTGGTGATTTTAGCATTCTCATATGCATCATTCCTAATCTCCTCAAGCTCATTTAGTTGCAATTTTCTCTGACAACCAGATTCAGTGATGTTTTCATTGAAATGTCTCACTGCCCAAAAGGCCTTGTGTTCAAGTTCCACAGGAAGATGACAAGCTTTTCCATACACTAACCTATAAGGAGACATGCCTAGGATAGTCTTGTAGGCAGTCCTATAAGCCCAAAGTGCATCAACCAATTTCAAAAACCAATCTTTCCTTGTGGGATTCACTGTTTTTTCAATGATTCTCTTGATCTCTCTATTGGCCAACTCGGCTTGTCCACTTGTTTGGGGATGATATGATGTTCCAACCTTATGCACAACCCCATACTTCCTCATCAATAGACCAACATATCTATTGCAAAAATGTGTTCCCCTATCACTTATCATGGCCTTTGGCATTCCAAATCTTGAAAACACATTTTCCTTCAAAAATTTTATCACTACCTTGTGGTCATTGGTCCTAGTTGGTATGGCCTCTACCCACTTTGAAACATAATCCACTGCCACTAAGATATACTCATTGCCAAATGAATTCACAAATGGTCCCATAAAATCCATACCCCAACAATCAAAGACATCAAGCACATAAATGGGGTGAAGTGGCATCATGTTTCTCCTAGTGATCTTACCAAGCCTTTGACACCTATCACAAGCAACACAAAAGGCATGCACATCCCTAAACATGGTAGGCCAAAACAATCCACTCTGTAAAATCTTTGCCACTGTCTTCCTAGCTGAAAAATGACCTCCACATGCAAGAGTATGACAAAAACTAATGACACTTTGGGCTTCACTCTCGGGTATGCATCTCCTTATGACTTGATTTGAGCAATACTTAAACAGATATGGATCATCCCAGAAAAAGTGCCTCACATTCCTGAAAAACTTTTTCTTATCTAACATGGTCCAATGAGAAGGCACCACACCTGAAACCAAATAATTGGCTATGTCTGCAAACCATGGTGTCTCTGAGGAATCTAAATGGAACAACTGCTCATCAGGGAAAGTCTCATTAATAGGTGGCTCAAAAGCTGCTAAGTCCTGATGTGGAAGTCTAGAAAGATGGTCAGCAACTACATTTTCAACTCCCTTTTTATCTCTAATCTCTAAATCAAATTCTTGCAGCAAAAGAATCCACCTAATGAGTCTTGGCTTGGCATCAGATTTAGTCAAAAGATACTTAAGTGCTGCATGATCAGTAAACACAATGACATGAGATCCCACAAGATATGATCTAAACTTATCCAATGCATATACTACTGCTAGCAACTCCTTCTCAGTAGTTGTGTAGTTCTTTTGTGCATCACTAAGGGATTTGCTAGCATAGTATAGCACGTGTGACTTCCTCTCTCTCCTCTGTCCTAGGACTGCACCAATGGCACTATCACTAGCATCACACATGATCTCAAAAGGTAGAGTCCAATCTGGTGTCTGCATAATGGGAGCTGAAGTGAGCAAGTCCTTAAGTCTATCAAATGAAGCCTGACATTCTGATGTCCAATCAAAAGGAACATCCTGGCTTAGGAGATTGCACAAAGGTCTAGAAATGGCACTGAATGATGCAATGAACCTCCTATAGAAACCTGCATGTCCTAAAAATGATCTGACATCCTTGACACATCTAGGGGTAGGAAGTTTTTGAATAATCTCAACTTTTGCTCTATCTACTTCTATCCCCCTAGAAGACACTATGTGACCAAGAACTATCCCCTGAGTTACCATAAAATGGCATTTCTCCCAATTCAACACCAAGTTTTTCTCTTCACATCTTGCCAAAATTTTCTCTAAATTCTCCAAACACAAATCAAAGTCACTCCCATAGACTGAAAAGTCATCCATGAATACTTCAAGAAATTTCTCCACAAAATCACTAAACAAACTAATCATGCACCTCTGAAAAGTAGCAGGAGCATTGCAAAGGCCAAAAGGCATGCGCCTATATGCAAAAGTACCAAATGGGCAAGTAAATGTGGTCTTCTCCTGATCATCTAATGCAATTTCAATTTGATTGTACCCTGAGTATCCATCCAAGAAACAATAGAATGCCTGTCCTGCCACTCTTTCCAATACCTGATCTAGGAATGGAAGAGGGAAATGATCCTTCCTTGTGACTGCATTTAACTTCCTATAATCTATGCACATGCGCCATCCTGTTTGGATGTGCATTGGAACTAGCTCATCCTGTTCATTTTTCACCACAGTCACTCCAGATTTCTTGGGTACTACTTGAGTTGGACTAACCCATTTAGAGTCTGAGATAGGGTAGATAATTCCAGCATCTAATAGCTTAATTACCTCTCCCCTAACCACTTCTTTCATGTTTGGGTTTAGTCTCCTTTGCATTTGCCTAATGGGTTTGGCATCCTCCTCCAAAAATATCCTATGGGTGCAAATCAATGGGCTGATTCCTTGCAGGTCTGCTATGGTCCAGCCCAAGGCTCTTTTATGTTTTCTCAAGACCTCAACAAGTCTATTCTCTTGATCAGAATTCAGCTGAGAAGAAATAACAGCTGGATAGGACTCTCCCTCACCCAAAAACACATATTTCAGCTCACTAGGTAAAAGCTTTCTCTCGGGTATGGGTGGCTTCTCAAAAGATGGCTGAGATTTGACTGTTGGCAGCTCTAAAGACTCAAAAGTGGGCCTCCACTGATTCACTAACATCATTGATTCTTTCATTTCCTCACATTCTCCTCCACCAACATTTTCCAAGTCACAATCATCTAGGAAATCTACTTGGTCACTGTTCACTAAAGCTCTCTCCAGTGGGTCATCTAAGTACTCTCTATCAAAGTGCTCTTGTATGGCTATTTGAATCAAATCCACTTCTTCTATCTCCTCATGGTCACTTGGCTGTTTGGTCACATTAAAGATATTCTTTTCAATTGTCATGTTACCAAAAGACAACTTAATGACTCCAGTCCTACAATTTATCAAAGCATTAGAAGTGGCCAAAAATGGTCGTCCTAGAATGACTGGGACAGCTGGTTGTGGACCTTGAATTGGTTGGGTATCAAGCACTATGAAGTCTACTGGGAAGACAAAATGCTCCACTTGAATTAGGACATCCTCCACAATACCTCTAGGGACTTTGACTGACCTATCTGTTAATTGAAGTGTTGACCGCTCTTTAAATTGGTAGTGGCTCACTCTCAAGTATAAGAGGTCGGTTGTAGTCTTTTCTAGGTGAGTCCTAGGTCATCTCCACAGGGAACAAAAGCGTGCCTAAGTGTTGGGAACCTTGTTTCAAAAACACTTGCAAAAAAAATCTCAAAAAGAAAAGGTGAAAATCTGGTTTTGGGTTTTCGAATAAGTAATTGAAAATTCGATTTGAAAATAATTGAGAAAACGATTTGAAAGTTTAAAAGGAATACACTTAAACTAAGAATGACACCCTAAGAAAGCAACCAATTCAAACACTTAACAGAGTATGTGAATTACTTTAACACTTGGATTAATGGAGATACTCGGTTTTAACCTAGTCCTATAATGTCCTCGAAGGCTTGGACTTGAATATGAAATTAACTTAACCTAACCTTTACACATGTAAGATCAGGCCGAAAAATGCAATGTTAAAGAAAAATCTTATTTCATAAAGAAATTGTAACTCCGAGGTCTTGAAGTCAAGTTCGAAATCACCGGGACATGGAATTAACCTCCGATTCACTTTCGTGTAAACGGGGGTCAATTGTATCACAGGGTTTCGTTTTCGAAAGAAATCAACCTAAAGTTACAATTCTTATGTTATCATTCAAAAGATAATGAATTCAATTCAAATTTGCTCTGTCCAAGTCCAAGGCCTTCAATTTCATTACGAACCTAGGTTAAAACCAAGAAAAGCCCTAGCCTAGCATAGCGATAGTATAAACAGAACAATTCGAAAAGAAAAACATCTTCAATATGCAACAAACCACAAGAACGAAATAAATCGAAAAGGTTTAAAATGATTTTGAAAGCAAATCAATACAAACTAAATCTACGAAACACTACGAAGCAAGCATACCAGACAAAACACTTAAAACACGAGATTTTTATTAAAACGAACTAACAAATCAAAACTTACGCATGAATTGTACTACGAAAACAAGATTGAACTTGAACAATCCAAAGCGAAAGCAATGAGTCCCAATCCTTGGTGCAATTCGAATGTAATTCTTACATTAAAACTCTTAGAAGAGAAAATCTGAACTATTCCTAGGGTTCCGAACCTGTCCTTCTCAAAATTCCACCCTTTTATATTATTACAAAAGTCAAGGGTAGAATGGTAAAATTACACTCTAAATTTCCTGCCGGACTTGTGCTAGAAGGGTACCCATGGGCGCCCATGCTATAGGTGGGGCACCCATGCTTGAGGTGTTTGATGAAGTCCTCAAAGAACAGGCAAAAATCAGCAGGCATAACCCTCCTCTGTGGGCGCCCATCTGATAAAGGGTGGGGCGCCCAAGGTCAGACAGGGGCGCCCATAGGTCTAGGTGGGGCGCCCATGTTGGCCGCTCTCCAACTGTTCGATGAAAGGCCTCTGAGAACCTGCTCCTCTCCCAAAATTGGCTCTCTGTGGGCGCCCATCTGCTGTAGGGTGGGGCGCCCATGCTTCGGGTGGGGCGCCCATGCTTCTGGTGCAGGTTAGCCCACTTTGTTTCCTTGCTCTTTTGACCTTTCTTTTCATCCTCCTTCACCAAGTGAAGCACCAAAACCTGCAAAAGTCCAAAAGCACATAAATTAGCTTCTTTCCTTAAAAGATAAGAGATTTATGTAATTAAAACACCTAAAACCATTCACATTATCATAGTAAATGTGCATTTTATGTGCTCAATCATACCCCCCAACCTAAATATTGCTAGTCCCTAGCAATGTGTGCAATCAAACCATGAGGTGTAAGAACTAATGCAAAGGCACCCACAACATGTAAGCTCTTATTCAAATCGAAATAAGACAAAATAAAAACTAACCAAGGTGATGTCCGTTTTCGTGGGAGACACACGACCACACTTAGCGCGTGAGGCAAGCCCTTTAAACCCCTAGGTTCCCCCTAGTGGACGAGTAAGGTCTCGTGAGGGTTTGCAGTGATGCTACCCACAAACATCTATGGTATGGTCTCAAGGTGTCAAAGAGTGATTAAAGCCAGTAACGAATCAAGTTCAAGCTTAACAAGTCACAAAACTTAAATATCATGTGTAATTCCCAAGTGCTAAGCATGAATGCATACACTATCAAAGTTGGAAAAGCATGTGTGCAAAACAGTGTCATTTATTCAACAAGGTCTCGAGAGCATAATCAGAACTAAGTTTGGACTTCAAAAACTCACAAGGTTGATCACTCAGAAAAAGAAACTCACTCATCAAGGGTTCACTCATACCTATGAGCATAAAATGCTCTCCTAGTTGCACATAACCACACGAATAAGTGAGTGAATTGAATTGAAGTCCCAATGCCATGCAATAGATTACACCACACAACCTACACAAGTCCACTACATGCACACATAAGTATTGTTCACTTAGAATCTGCTAGGTCTTTGATCTGGTTGTAACTTGGCCATAGGTAGAGGCTAACAATGAAAGATATGGAAATCAAAGCACATGTCTTGGGATAAAGATGTTCAAGTACGTACAAGTCCCAAACTACCCATTTCCTTTTTATACCTTAACCAACAACATGAAGCTTATTCACAAACTTACAAACTACTTTTGGGACACTCTTAACAACTGCATTACAAAACATAAATCCCACAATTGAATAAACAAAAGGAATGAGAAAATATTTTTTTCTTTTTTTTTTTCTCTTTTTTTTTTTTTTTTTTTCCATCCCTTTGTTTGTTTTTTTTTTTTTTTTTTTTTTTTTTTGAAATGATGAAGAATGAACTATACAATGTATAAATTCTCATCCCAGCATTCACCCTCAGTTGGCTCTCAAAAGCTTACATTCCCAACCCCACATTCCCAACTTAGACTTTGAGGCACTTTCATAGCCCAAGACATGCGAGGGTCAGGCTTAAAGTGTGTGAATGGGGTGCAGGGGACATTATGTGTGAGGCGAATCAAAAAGAGAATATTTTATATCACACACTTTATTTTGAGGCTTCAAGTGGGTTCCTAGGACACTTTCATATCAAGAAAGGATAAAAAGGCTCAAATTAGCAAAGAGGGCCTAGCATCATGTTCTAAGCTCACAAACAACTCATATGCGCCAAATGACTACTCATGCAAGTGTGTGCGATGCAACAGGGGCATTGAAAACCAAAATAGAGAACAATTGAGCTGAAATAATGTGCAACCCCTCTTGAAAAGAAAAATAGCTCTAAAGCTCACCACTAGAAAGGGTATAAGTCTCTACCTAGTCCAAGGATGCTCAATTGACCAATGTTACATAAAATTCACTCTTAAGCACATAAGTTCTTCCGTGATAGCCAAAAGTGCATAAGGTCATGACACACTCAACTTAAATTAAGTTTCCTATCAAAGCTTGAACAAGACTCACTTATCACTCTCTCACTCAAATTCACAATCAACCAAACCAAAAAAGGGCTAACATGCGAGTACAAATGTGCTAAGTCATGTATGTAAGCTCAAAGATGCTCAAAATTTGAAAATTTTGACAATTTTAGCACAAATGGTCATCATGCGAACTCTACCCCCCAACCTAAACTAAACATTGTCCTCAATGTGAGAACTATGATGCATATGTGGGTCCGTAGTGTGCAAAGTGAGCATGAAGATGATGAGCATAAAAAGCAATCAATATGTAACACATAAGCCAAGCATGCACCCAAAACAAGAATCCCCATAAGCAATAAAGAACACCCCCCAACCTAGTTTCTACAGCACTTCCAACAACAACCAACAACATATAGCCAAGTGTTATGCTCAAAATGTAGAAACAGAAGGTAAAAAGGGTGGATATTACCTCAAGAGCTTCCTTATTTGAAGAAAAACAAACTATACAAGAGAAAAGGTTAGAAAGAAAAGAAAAGAAAAATAAAGGGAAAATAAGACAAGAGAAAGAGTTAGTACAAAAGAAGAAATAAAAATAATAGAAAAGAAAATAACATAAGAAAATACGAAAAAGAAAACTCAAATCTACTATGTACAAAGGCATCAAAGAAGAAGGGCTATCCAACACCCTCGCTATCCTATGCGTCCACAAATCAACGAGCGGAACAAACTACGGGCTGTCCGGGCGATCAAAATATGGATCAGGAGGAGGTGGAGCAGTAGGACCCATAGCACGAAGAGCGACAAGAATCGAATCCAGAGTGGCACCCTGAGATTCCAGAAGACAACGCTGGGCAGCTTGCTCCGCTTCCATATGTTGCAACCTATCATTCATACCCCGAAGAAGATCACGCTGTAACACGACGGCACGGGGACGGGGAGGAATATCCGGCACCGGTGGTGTAGAAGAGGTAGAAGGTCCCGCATCAGAAAAAGACGACTCACGCATACGCAATTGAGCGATGCGCCTGGCACCAGTAGACTCAGAGATCAGGACAGAAGGACAAACAGTGCGAGCGGTCTCATCAATAGTCACGTCGAATTGTGCTAAAAGTTTCGTGATGAGACCACCAAAAGGCAATACAGACCGGCCAGTAGTAACGCCCGCACGCTGAATGATAGTGTCAAAGAGCACGGAAGCAAGGTCAATAGGAACGTCGGTAGCAATAGCATAAAGCAACAATGCCCGCTCACGACTAATCAAATCATCATGGACAAGCGGGAAAATCTGGCTACAAGACAGCTCATGAAGAACACGGTAGAAAGAGCTTAAGTTCTTTTTGGAAAACTGAGGAACAGGGCCCCAAGTCCTAAGAACACCATCAGACAGAGCTCTAGCCAACATGTCACGGGAAGGGCGAGAATCCTCTGGGAAAGGGTACCCGGGGTCAGCCACCCGTGGAATATCTAAGAATGAAGCAATGGTAGATGCTTTGAAACGAAGACGCCGCCCCCGAACCCGCACAAGAATATGTGAAACTCCCGAACCAGAAGGATAAACTTTGACATTAGAATAGAACTCCCGCACAAGCATTGGATCAGCGGAGGCACGGAAGGTCATCGCTCTAAC
Source organism: Vitellaria paradoxa (assembly GCA_019916065.1). Classification (NCBI taxonomy): domain Eukaryota; kingdom Viridiplantae; phylum Streptophyta; class Magnoliopsida; order Ericales; family Sapotaceae; genus Vitellaria; species Vitellaria paradoxa. Next base: position 42,575,781 of record CM034234.1, read on the forward strand.
CCAACCGCGGCCAACGAGGATAGTACGAAGATCAGGAAAATCGGGCAGTCGAATGCCCCGTTCACACAATACGGGCTTGTGGCTCCAATAACTATCAAACCATGCCTGGCGGTTCTGATTTCTAAACCGAGTATGATCAAAAAGCAATTCGTCCTCATCGTTGTCCATTACATCTTCAGAGCTTGAATTTTCAGGAGTAGTGGAGGAAACATTATCAGATGAATTAGCAACAACCTCCTCGGAAAGCTCAACTTCTTCACCCTCTGAAGAAGAAGAAGAAGTAGGTGGTGCAGGAGCATGTCGCCTCTTAAAAGGAACATTACGAGAAGTTCCACCCAAATCCCCCTTACGTGCATGTTTCCTTGCCCGTGGCATAGCTTTAAAACAGCCCAAAATACTCAAGCGCCACAACAACTCCAAGTTTCCAAACCAACAAGGAATGTTCCTCACAAATGCCCAACAAATTAGACTCACCACTTGAGAGTGGCAAAAGATCAAACACGTGGTAGGCTCACGTTGGTTCCACTTGCACACACCTCAAAAATCAAATCTCCAAAGCTAAAAGCAACCTTCTTCCACCCAAAAGCATGTAATTAAGAGCACAACATCAAATAGCAATCTCTACCCGACTTGGGCATTTACCCAAACACTTGATAGGCACCTTGCGAACACACCTTACACAAGAAGCAACTCCATATCCAAACCGCCCAAAATCAGCAAATCAACTCCAAAATCAGTAAATGAGCTGAAACGGAAGTCAAAACTCATAGCCCATGCACCACACAATGAATCTCCAACTTACCTTCAAAAAGGAGAGAAGAAAAAAAACCAAAAAAAACATGACTTCCACCATGCAACACATACCAAAAATAGAAAGAACCAGCTGGTAAAAACAGCTTAGCACCACCAAAAGGAGCAGAAAAGCAGCTGAGATGGAAGAAGAAACATATAGACCAAAAGTGGGAAGATGAAGCTCACGGGTGAAAGGAAAGAGTAGACGCACGGGTGTGTGATGGAATGGCACGGGTGGGTGCTGAAATGAGAGGGAAAGAACAGTTTGATGAAGGTCACGTGACCTTGTAAAGAGGCACATGCCAGCTTGGGCGCCCATATGGGAATGTGGGGCGCCTATCAGGGGACACGGGCGCCCATGCTATAGGTGGGGCGCCCCACTTGAGCTGAAACAGCAAAAAAAATTTTTTTTTTTTTTTTTTTTTTTTAAACCAAAGTATAAAGAAGAGCAAGTCAAGACACGAATTGACACTCATTCATACCAGACTTCAAAACAAAAATTCTCTAATCTAAGACAAAACCAAACAAAACAAAAAGGAAATAAACTACTATTTACAAACTAGGACTCTAGACTTTCATTCGAAAGAAGGTGGGTCGGTCAACTCCCACGTCTCAATCTCAGCCACGAAACTCTCCAAGTATGGCTTGAGACGATGGCCATTCACTTTGAAAATAGTGTTGTTGCGTGGGTTATGCACCTCACACACACCATGCTCTGAAATAGAAGTGATGACAAAGGGCCCCGACCATCTAGACCTTAACTTCCCCGGAAAAAAATGTAACCTCGAGTTGTACAACAAGACTCTTTGGCCCACTTGAAAGGATTTCCTAAGAATGTGTCTATCATGCAAATCCTTCATTTTAGCCTTGGCAATCTTTGCATTCTCGAAAGCATCATTTCGCAATTCATCAAGTTCATTCAATTGAAGCTTCCTAAAAGTGCCGGCATCATCTAGACTTTCATTGAATTGCCGGATTGCCCAGTAGGCTCGATGCTCCATCTCAACGGGTAGATGGCAAGCCTTGCCATAAACAAGACGATAGGGAGACATGCCTAAAATAGTCTTATAAGCCGTACGATATGCCCACAACGCATCAACTAGCCGTAAAGACCAATCTTTACGTGTGGGATTAACCGTTTTCTCAAGAATACCTTTGATCTCCCTATTTGCCAATTCAACCTGGCCACTATTTTGGGGATGATAAGGAGTCCCCACCTTATGAGTTACACCATATCTACGCATTAAGATACCCACAGGCCGATTGCAAAAATGCTTACCACCATCACTAATGATGGCCCGGGGCATCCCAAAACGTGAAAAGATATACTCTTTCAAGAATTTGACCACCACACGATGGTCATTAGTGCGAGTGGCAATGGCTTCTACCCATTTAGAAACATAATCTACAGCCACCAGAATATTCTCAAAACCAAACGATATAGGAAACGGGCCCATAAAGTCTATCCCCCAACAATCAAAAATTTCCAAAATAATGACAGGATTTTGGGGCATTTCATTTCGTTTAGAAAGGGCCCCTAATCGTTGGCATCGGTCACACCTCAAACAGAAGTTATGCACATCCTTGAACATCGAGGGCCAATAAAATCCGCTTTGAAGGATCTTAGCGGTAGTTTTCTTGGCAGAGAAATGACCCCCGCAAGCCAAGGCATGGCAAAACTCAATGACACTAGAAATCTCACTATCCGGAATGCATCGTCTCACAATTTGGTCAGAACAATACTTATAAAGGTAAGGCTCATCCCAAAAGAAACTACGCACATTGCGTAGGAACTTAACTCTGTCAACTTTCGCCCATTGCGAAGGCATCTGGCCAGTCACTAAAAAATTAGCAATGTCTGCATACCAAGGAAGATGATCAGGAGAAGTAGTGCTTATGTGCATGATATGCTCATCAGGGAAATGTTCATTAATTGGGTGGTCACTCGATTCAGACAGATGAAGTGGCAAGCGTGACAAGTGGTCAGCCACCACATTCTCTACTCCTTTCTTATCTTTAATCTCCAAATCAAACTCTTGAAGGAGTAGCATCCATCTAATCAGACGAGGCTTGGCCTCTTTTTTGGCAAGAAGATATTTCAGAGCTGCGTGGTCAGTAAACACTGTGACACGAGATCCCACCAAATATGACCTAAACTTGTCGAGGGCAAATACTACTGCTAGAAGCTCCTTTTCTGTAGTGGTATAATTCACTTGAGCTTCGTTAAGAGTCTTACTAGCATAGTAAATGACAACAGGCTTCCCCTCTCTCCTTTGCCCTAAAACAGCTCCCACTGCGAAATCACTCGCATCACACATAAGCTCGAATGGTAAAGACCAGTCCGGGCTTTGGACAATTGGTGCAGTGGTGAGTAAATGTTTAAGTCTGTCAAATACCTCTTGGCATGAGGTTGTCCACTCAAAAGGAACATCGTTAGCCAACAATGAGCATAAGGACCGGGCAATAGAACTAAAAGACTGGATGAATCGCCGATAAAAGCCGGCATGGCCAAGGAATGATCTCACGTCTTTAACACATCTAGGGGTAGGCAAATTTTGAATCAACTCTACTTTTGCTTTGTCAACCTCGATCCCCCGACATGATACTATATGCCCCAAAACTATCCCTTGTTGTACCATGAAATGGCACTTTTCCCAGTTCAGCACCAAATTACTCTCCTCACAACGCACTAACACCTTTTCAAGGTTGGACAAGCACTCATCAAATGTATCACCATAAACAGAAAAATCATCCATGAACACTTCCAAAAACCGCTCAACCATGTCACTGAAAATGCTCATCACACACCTTTGAAAAGTCGCAGGTGCGTTACATAACCCAAACGGCATGCGTCTATACGCAAATGTGCCGAATGGACATGTGAAAGTAGTCTTTTCTTGGTCCTCTAGTGCTATCTCAACCTGATTATATCCTGAATACCCATCTAAGAAGCAATAGAAGGATTTTCCTGCTATTCTCTCAAGCACCTGGTCTAAAAAGGGAAGTGGAAAATGATCTTTCCGAGTCACTGCATTCAAGCGTCTATAATCAATGCACATACGCCACCCAGTCTGGGTACGTTGAGGCACTAACTCACCTTTCTCATTCTCAACCACAGTGACGCCTGACTTCTTAGGAACAACCTGAGTAGGACTCACCCACTTCGAATCAGAGATGGGGTAAATGATACCCGCATCAAGCAACTTAAGCACCTCCCCTTTTACAACTTCCTTCATATTAGGATTTAGCCGTCTTGGCATTTGCCTCAACGGCTTAGCATCATCTTCGAGGTATATATGATGAGAACATACTAAGGGACTGATACCTCGAAGATCCGCCACAGTCCAACCCAATGCTCGACGGTGAGCACTCAACACTGCTAACAATCTCACTTCCTGTTCTTTCTCCAAACTTGCTGACACTACTACAGGAAATGTCTCACCCTCCCCTAGAAATGCATATTTAAGCTCACTCGGTAATGGTTTCCTAGAGGGGCAAGGGGGACACTCAATTGAAGGTTTGGACTTAATCAAGGAAGGCTCCAAAGACTCAAAAATTGGTACCCAACCACTAGCTACCATGACATTCTCAGTCTCTTCTATCAACTCTCCAGCATACCTACAATTCTCTCCATCCAACATGACACATCTCTCACTCCTCACTAAAGCACACTCCAAAGGGTCCTCCAAGTAAGACTTCTCAAAGTACTCCTCACTCAAGGCATGGATCACATCCACCTCCCTAATATCCTCATACTCTCCCATTTGCTTTCCTACCCGAAAGATATTCATCTCCATGGTCATATTCCCAAACGAAAGTTTCATTACCCCACTTCTACAATTGATCACCGCATTCGATGTAGCAAGAAAGGGTCTACCGAGTATTACCGGAATGGATTGAGTAGGGTTTGAAATGGGTTGAGTGTCCAAAACTATGAAATCAACTGGAAAGTAGAACTTGTCTACTTGAACCAGTACATCCTCCACTACACCCCTAGGCATTTTCACTGAACGGTCAGCCAATTGCAATGTCACTCTGGTGGGTTTCAGCTCACCTAAGCCTAGTTGCTGATAAACAGTGTAAGGCAATAGGTTGACACTAGCACCCAAGTCCAGTAGAGCTCTTTCTACAATGTGATTTCCTATGATGCAAGAAATGGTTGGGCACCCTGGATCCTTATACTTAGGGGGTGTCTCCCGCTGGATTATAGCACTGGCTTGTTCTGTCAGGAAAGCCTTTTCCTTGACATTGAGCCTCCTCTTCACAGTGCACATATCCTTGAGAAACTTAGCATAAGAAGGGTTCTGCTTGATAGCCTCAAGTAACGGGATGTTGATTCTCACTTGTTTGAACATCTCATAAATTTCTGAGTTCAACATCTCATTCTTGCCCTTTGCTAATCTCTGGGGAAAAGGTGGTCTAGGCATGTGCTCAACAGGCTGGTCTATTGGCCTAACCAATGGCCCCTCACTGGTTTCCCCATCGCTCTCTTTTTCAACCTCTCCATTCTCTTTCTCTCCACTCCCAATCTTTTCGACATCTCCACTGTCATTTGAACCCAACTGTTCACTAGGAGTATTGGCTCTAGGGTCAATCGGCTTTTGAATGATTTTACCACTCCGCAAAGTGGTAACAGCTTGAACTTGCTCATGTGAGGTAGCACCCGAGGTCGACGACTCAGTCATGTTCGCCTGGCCTTTCGGGTTGGGAAAATGTTGTGCTGGGAGTTTACCACTCTGAGTGGTACTCATAGCCTGGGTCAACTTAGAGACTTGACCCTTGATGTCATCCAAAGCCCGAGTTACTTGATTGTTGATGTTCAGTTGTTGTTGCATAAATTGATTAAGAGTATCATCAATTGGTCTCTTATGTGGTGGTTGGTATGCAACAGAACTGGGCTGTTGGAATTGGGATGATGGTAAAGGAGGTGGTTGCTGAAATGGTTGTCCCGAATTATCATTCCTCCAGGAGTAACCGGGATGATTCCTCCACCCTGGGGAATAAGCATTTGGAGCTTGGCTTCCACTTTGGTACGGGACATGTCCACTTTGGGTATAAGGAGCATTACTTTGACCCCTATTCGGGAATGGACGATTTGGTGCATTGTTAATGTAGGCTTGACCATAGGCTATCTCCCTAAGCAAAGGCAATTCGGGGCACGAATTTGCATCATGCCCCATTTGATCACAAGCGGCGCAAACCACTTTCTTCTCAACCAACTTTTCCTTGTTCTTCAGTTCAAGGGACTCAAGCTTATGTTGCAAGGCGGATAACCTAGCCCGTAAATCGTCACTCTCGCTCAACTCTAATTGGCGACTAGGTACCGAATACCTATGTTCAGAAGATGAGGGTGGTCCGATTTCCCAATCATTTGAATCTTCGGCTACCATATCAAAGAAATCCATGGCATCCTCCGCAGTCTTATCAAAAAGGGTACCATTGCACATGGTTGAGACAAGTTGTTTGAGACTGGGAGTTAAAGACTCATGAAATATACTCACTAACCTCCATGGCTCAAATCCGTGGTGAGGACAAGCCATCAAGAGGTCCTTAAACCTCTCCCACGCACGACAGAAATTCTCATTAGACTTGCATGAAAAAGTGGTGATCTGTCGCCTATAGTGTTGAGTCTTTTGAGTTGGAAAATACTTCTTTAGAAACTCGGTTTGCATTTCGCGCCAAGTCCCAATGGAACGAGGGCGAAGGGAGCTAAGCCACAGTTTGGCTTTGTCCTTAAGGGAAAATGGGAACAGTTGAAGTCGGACAACATCCTCATTAGCATTCGGGTCTACACAAGTGTTAGATACTTCCTCAAACTCTCTCAAGTGGTTATACGGATTTTCAGAGTCAAGACCATGGAAATTAGGTAGGAGTTGGATGATTCCTGGTCTTAAGGTAAAATTGCCCCTGTTCAAAGGCAAAATGATGCAGGAAGGTGTGGTTTGCCTAACCGGGTTAAGGTGATCCCTAATCCTCCTAATTTCCGGAGCTCCATCATCCCCATTTACACTTCCATCTCCTTCTAAATTTGCCATTAAGTCGGACGATTGGGAGTTTGTGGCTGATGCTAAGGTATGGGGATCTAAAGGCTCACGAATGTAAGAAGGGTTACTATGATCGAGAATGACTTCGACAACCTTTCCTGTCCTCAAAAACATGCAGTGGGTTACTAACCTAAGTCTGTTTGGTTTGTTGTTGTGTTTTTTTTTTTTTTTTTTTTTCAAATCTAAAAGAAGGAAAATCCTAAAATTAGAGAAGAGGAATTAAAATAAAAAAATATGAAATATACAAAAGAATAGAATGGAACGATATCACCTGGAAGTCCAAATGTAACCGCACCAGCAAGTACTTTCGTCCACAAGCTCTCTGAGTTCAGTACACACACACCGTTGTTCCCCGGCAACGGCGCCAAAAACTTGACCGCTCTTTAAATTGGTAGTGGCTCACTCTCAAGTATAAGAGGTCGGTTGTAGTCTTTTCTAGGTGAGTCCTAGGTCATCTCCACAGGGAACAAAAGCGTGCCTAAGTGTTGGGAACCTTGTTTCAAAAACACTTGCAAAAAAAATCTCAAAAAGAAAAGGTGAAAATCTGGTTTTGGGTTTTCGAATAAGTAATTGAAAATTCGATTTGAAAATAATTGGGAAAACGATTTGAAAGTTTAAAAGGAATACACTTAAACTAAGAATGACACCCTAAGAAAGCAACCAATTCAAACACTTAACAGAGTATGTGAATTACTTTAACACTTGGATTAATGGAGATACTCGGTTTTAACCTAGTCCTATAATGTCCTCGAAGGCTTGGACTTGAATATGAAATTAACTTAACCTAACCTTTACACATGTAAGATCAGGCCGAAAAATGCAATGTTAAAGAAAAATCTTATTTCATAAAGAAATTGTAACTCCGAGGTCTTGAAGTCAAGTTCGAAATCACCGGGACATGGAATTAACCTCCGATTCACTTTCGTGTAAACGGGGGTCAATTGTATCACAGGGTTTCGTTTTCGAAAGAAATCAACCTAAAGTTACAATTCTTATGTTATCATTCAAAAGATAATGAATTCAATTCAAATTTGCTCTGTCCAAGTCCAAGGCCTTCAATTTCATTACGAACCTAGGTTAAAACCAAGAAAAGCCCTAGCCTAGCATAGCGATAGTATAAACAGAACAATTCGAAAAGAAAAACATCTTCAATATGCAACAAACCACAAGAACGAAATAAATCGAAAAGGTTTAAAATGATTTTGAAAGCAAATCAATACAAACTAAATCTACGAAACACTACGAAGCAAGCATACCAGACAAAACACTTAAAACACGAGATTTTTATTAAAACGAACTAACAAATCAAAACTTACGCATGAATTGTACTACGAAAACAAGATTGAACTTGAACAATCCAAAGCGAAAGCAATGAGTCCCAATCCTTGGTGCAATTCGAATGTAATTCTTACATTAAAACTCTTAGAAGAGAAAAATCAGCAGGCATAACCCTCCTCTGTGGGCGCCCATCTGATAAAGGGTGGGGCGCCCAAGGTCAGACAGGGGCGCCCATAGGTCTAGGTGGGGCGCCCATGTTGGCTGCTCTCCAACTGTTCGATGAAAGGCCTCTGAGAACCTGCTCCTCTCCCAAAATTGGCTCTCTGTGGGCGCCCATCTGCTGTAGGGTGGGGCGCCCATGCTTCGGGTGGGGCGCCCATGCTTCTGGTGGGGCGCCCATGCTTCTGGTGCAGGTTAGCCCACTTTGTTTCCTTGCTCTTTTGACCTTTCTTTTCATCCTCCTTCACCAAGTGAAGCACCAAAACCTGCAAAAGTCCAAAAGCACATAAATTAGCTTCTTTCCTTAAAAGATAAGAGATTTATGTAATTAAAACACCTAAAACCATTCACATTATCATAGTAAATGTGCATTTTATGTGCTCAATCAAGTGTCACCCTAGTAGGTCTAAGCTCACCTAATCCAAGTTGTTGGTACACAGAAAATGGCAAAAGATTGACACTTGCTCCCAAATCCAACAAAGCTCTATCTACCCTCTTTTCCCCAATGATGCATGCAATTGTAGGACACCCCGGATCTTTATATTTTGGAGGGGTTTTAAATTGCAAAATTGAGCTCACTTGTTCAGTTAAAAATGCTCTCTTTGACATTCATTCTCCTTTTGACAGTGCACAAATCTTTCAAAAACTTTCCATAAGATGGATTTTGTTTAATGGCATCAAGCAAAGGAATGTTTATTCTGACTTGTTTGAAAAGCTCATAAATGTCAGAATTCAGATTTTCTTTCTTTCCTTTGTTCAACCTTTGAGGAAAAGGGATTTTTGGAATGAAATCAGGGCTGTCCAGCTGGTTTTCTTTTGAAATCTTCTCTTTTCCAGAAATTTTTTCACTCTTATCCAGCTTGTTTTTATCAAAATCCTTGGTTTTATTTTCAGAAAACTCAAGTGCATTCTCAGAATTTACCTGATCTTGCTTCTGAATTTTGCTATTCTGCTCAAAATTGTTCAGCTGCTGTTTCTGTGTAGCTTTTCCTATGCTGTCCAAATTTTGTTTCTGTTCATTTTCTGTCCTGTTGTGCAGATTTTGTTCAATTTGTTGCTGTTCCTCAATTTCTTGTTTACTGTGCAGCTGCTGTTTTTGCTCTTTTAGCAGCTGCTTTTGCTGCAATTCAGCTTCTGTTTTAGTGAGCAGCTGTTGTTCAATTGCTTTGTTGCTGCTGCTGCTGTTGTGCTGAATTTCTTCCTCATCTTCCAACATATTTTGCTCATTTGCCTCTTCAATTAGAATATAATCTGGTTTCAAGATCTGTTTCCCACTTCTCAATGTTGAAATAGCTTGCACATGTTCCAAATTCTCATTTGCACTTGAAGAAGATGATTCACTGAAGTGCACTTGCCCAGTGGGATTTGGTTTGGGCTTAGATGAAAGCTTTCCCGATTCTCTCAAAGTTAAGGCTTGAGTGAGTTTTGACAATTGACTCCGAATGTCTTCTATAGCCCTATTAGTTTGATCTTGGAACTTTGAATTTTGGTTGTTGGTTCCAATTTGTCCTTGCATGAATTGTTGCAAGGTGTCTTCCAATGATCTTTTGTGAGGTGGCTGGTAAGAGTTTGTGTTCTGCTGAGGTTGATAAGGCTGGGAATGAAATGGTTGAGGTGGAAAAGGTTGTTGAGGTTGCTGCTGCTGCTGGTGTTGTGCCTCAGCTCTCCAGGATGTATTCGAATGGCCTCTATATCCAGCATTATAAGCATTCGAATATGGCTGATTTCCTGAAGCAAAGTTGTTCACCCCCTGGTTTGAGTTGTAATTTCTTGCAGCTGGTGGGGGATTTACTTGACCATAAAGAACTTCTTTAAAAGCTGGGAGTGTGGGACAATCGTCTGTCTTGTGATCCGAGGTTTCACACAACACACAGTTAACTTCCTTTTTCTTCAATCCTTGCTTCTCTTGCTCCATCAACTCCACTTTCTTTGACAATGCAGCCAATCGAGCACCAAGATCATCAGTGTCACTGAGATGAAACTTTCCTCTTGCACCTATGCTGTCAGAAAACTCAGAAAATGGAGAAACTACCTCCCATTGTTTAGTATTTTCAGCCAATGAATCAAAGAAATGCAAGGCTTCTTCAGCTGTCTTATCATAGAACTCACCATTGCACATTGTTGCAACCAACATTTTCAAGTTTGGAGTTAATGCATTATGAAAGAAGTTGACAATTCTCCAAGACTCAAACCCATGATGTGGACATGCTTGCAACAATTCTCTAAACCTATCCCATGCATGTGCAAATGTTTCATTAGGCTTGCATACAAAATTCATGATTTGTTGTTGAAGTATCACTGTCCTATTGGCTGGAAAATACTTCTTCAAAAACTTTGTTTGCATGTCCCTCCAAGTTCCAATTGATCTAGGCTCCAATGAGTTTAACCACATCTTTGCTTTATCTTTCAATGAAAATGAAAACAACTTAAGCCTAACCATGTCCTCATTTGTATTCCTATCCATGCAAGTCCCACAAACGTCCTCAAATTCTTTCATATGCATGTAAGGATTTTCAGAATCCATTCCATGAAAGGTTGGCAAAAGCTGAATTGTTCCTGGTTTAAAATTGAAATTATGATGGCCAATGGGAAGAACAATGCATGAGGGAGTTGTTTGCCTAGCTGGATGAAGATATTCCCTAAGAGGTCTAAGAAGATTTTGATTGATTCCATCATTCTCTCCAAGTTCACTTCCTTCCGGTAAAACAGGTGGTGGTGGATCCATGTGCACAGATGATTCAGATGATGTGTAAGATGTAGCAAGTTCAATTAATTCAGCTAAAGATGATGGTGAATGCAAATCAGAATTTTTCCCAATAATTCGACCAGACCTTAACAACATGCACAAAAATTCAGCTTCAAAATGACACCCACAAAACCTTAAAACTTCACAACTGAATCACCAATTCACAAAGAGAAATCAGAGCCCTTCTCTAACAACTTACAGCAGAATATACAGCAATTCCATGCAAATTTCCAGCAAGTCAAACAATAATTCAAAGGTGAATTTCAGCCAATGAAATCAGATTTTTCAAAGACAAGATGCAGCAATTTGAATATTGGATGCAACAGATTCGAATCAGAAATTCAGAAAACAGATTGCAGACATCTGATTCAACAACTTGGTTCAAAACTTAACAGCAAAACAGATCAGAATTTCAGAGACAAACCCAGGCATTCAAATATCTCATGCAGCAGATTTGAATATCAAACTTCCAGCAATCAAATTTCAGCAAAGAAAACCAACAACTCAGAAATTTAGATATTCAAAACAAAATAAAACAGTAACTCATATTTTTTTCTTCTCTTTTTTTTTTTCAAAATCAGAAACTACAATTTAACACTACAAATTAAAAACTAAAATCTATAAAAATGAAACTAGAGGTGGAAATAAGAGTGGAACAAAATTACCCAATGCCTTGAGTAGCTTTGTTGTTGAAGATGGTGGTGAGTAATGCTGCCAATCCTTGCTCCAAGAGTTCAAAACACCATTGCTTTTCAAAGATCCCTGGCAACGGCGCCAAAATTGTGCTTGTTTTTGCTCAATTACCTCACTCTCAAATGTAAATAAAAATGCAAATTCAGATTTCTAAAGTGTTGAGTAAGGAAAATCAAGACAAACTCCCCCAAGTGCAAGGTTTCATTGTAGCACAATTAACTGGTGAGAACCAGGTCATATCCACAGGGATTTAGGGAGCAAAATCATATTTGAATCAAATGGATTAAAGAGGCAAAACATGGCTCACATGAATGGTAAACATAATTGAAAATCTGGTTTGGAATTTTTGATTAGTTTGGAAATAGATTTTGAAATGAAAACTAAACTTAACTAAAACTTGATATTAAAAAGATGGGCAAGACAATTCCAATGCCTATCCAAATCAATCTCAAAATACCAAGAGTGAATAGATCATCAATTTTAGTTGCTCTAATGTTTGGAGAAAATTAATTTCAAATGATACAAGCCATGGATCAAACAAGTGATGTGCATAAGCTATCATGAAAACTATAGAAGATCTAACTCTAGCAACTCCCATACATATTTGCAATAAGAGTTCTGAATTCAGCACTTCTATGAACTCATTGATAGAATATGTAAACAAGTGTTAATCGGACATTGAACCATTGATTTCGAAAGTAATGAGATACAACTGAGATTGATAACCAAAGAACTCAAAATTAATCCATTAAGAACGGCATCTTGGAAATCATTGGACAGGTCATTATCTTTGCCTTAGCCCAAGAAGAACTAGCCGATCATCTTAAGAAAATGAAGAACAAAAATGAAGAACAGAGGCATGAACTTCAAAGCTGAAAAAATGTAATTCTCTCTTTAACTCCAATTGAAATCTAATTACAAGAATGAAATTAAAATGTGCTGTAGAATTCAAATCTAATTACAATAATTTGAAAATGAAAATCAGATTTGAAAACAAAAATTGCAGAATCCAAAATCAGAGAATGAAGAAGGAAGAAGATGAAGTTCCTCTTTCGCTACCCTTGCTGCCCTCCTCCTCTTTCCTCTCGCTTCTCTCTCTTCTAACCGAATGTTCTGTCCCTTCGTGGGTGTGGGTCGTGTGATGCCATCATTCCCCAATCTTTCTCTCTCCTCCAGATTGCACCCCCCCGAATCTGTAAAAATCACGTGGAGTCTGTTTTCTGCCAACGGTCCTAGTATTCGAATACTGCTTGGCTGTATTCGAATATGCATTTCCTCCAGAAATTCTCTGAACTCTTTTTGACAGCATTCGAATGCTTTGGCACTATATTCAAATGTTCTCCTCCTTCCAGAATTCAACTTGTTCAGCAACTGGAAATTCTTCTTCTACTCCCATGACTTTACTCAACAAATCCATTTCAACAGATGTGCTTCAGCATCTCCTTCTTTGCATTCTTAATTTAGCTCAAATTGCTTCTCTTTATGGCATAATTCAACACATGTTCCATATTCTAAAGATGTGGATAAATTCTGCACAAAACACCTGTCTTATATCAATTATGTCATGTATAAAAGTATATTTAAGTGAACAAATGTGTAACAACTCAAGCCCAATCAAAGTAAGTTTTAAATATTTTTGGTGTTCTAATTTCATATGATTGCGATCTCGAGTTCATATTTACATACAATGCTACTAACTGCTGAGTCACAATCATGTAGTCAAGGAAATTTGGTAAGCAGCACTCTCAAAAATTCAATGGAGACCACAGAACAAACATTTGGAGTAGACGAGCTATCAACTAGTTGTAGCAATGAATCCACATAGCACTCATCATCAAAGAAGGAGAAGGAGAAAAAGAAGAATCTTCAAAGTAAGGCCTCTCAAGCCAGGTCCTCTCCTAATAAATCCCATAAATGAACATTGCAGCATGGAATATTAGAAGACTTAATAACCCTCTGAAGCAAATGGAAGTCAAGAAGCTTATAGATTCTTACTCTCTTCCTCTTCTGAGTATTATAGAAACCAAAATCAAGAAGTTTAATTTTGATAAAGTTTGCCATAATATTAAGCATTAATTTGACTCTTTTGGTAATTTTGATAGCTCGGATACAGCAAGAATTCTTTTGCTTTAAGATGCCTCCATCATAGATATTACCATCATATCCTCTTTTACACGAAGTATATTCTGTAAAGCTAAGCATAAAGCTCTCTCTATGGATTTCTATGTTACCTTTTTGTATGGTAGTAATGATAGAAGTCAGAGAGCACAGTTATGACAGGAACTAGATAAGCAGAATGATACCATAACCAACAGAAATCCTTGGATTATTGCTGGTGATTTCAATACTATAAAACAGGAGGAGGAAAAGAAATGGGGAAGAAGTATTGACAAGAATTCAGCATAAGACCTGGCAGATTACTTTGAAAAGTTAAATGTTGTTGATCTAAACTACACTGGTTGCTTCTATACTTGGAATAATAGACAAGACAAGGAGCATTTAATCTTCAGCAAGCTTGATAGAGTGATAGTAAATGATGCTTGGCTTGATAAATTCCCTGAATCCATAGCTAACTTCTTACCGCAAGGGATATCAGACCATAGTCTTCCTATGATCATAATCAAAGCTGAAGCTAAAACAGGGAAAAAGCCATTTAAATTCTTCAACTTCTGGATCAAGCACAAGGATTTTGATAAATTAGTTGCAGAAACATGGTCTAAACCAGTCCAAGGTTCACCTATGTCCGGATTATGCAGCAAGCTGAAAGATTTAAAAATAGAGCTGAAGAGATTCAACAATATGCACTATGGAAGCATCTCAGATCGTGTGAAATTAGCTAAATTAACTTTGGAAGCCATTCAAATGAAGCTCAATAAGAATAAAGAAGACCAGAACATCATGCAAGAGGAGATAATTGCTATAAAAAACTATTATGGGCTTGCTATGGCAGAAGAGTCTTTTTTCAAACAAAAAGTAAGGGAAAACTGGATAAAGCTAAGGGATCAGAACACAAGCTACTTCCATAAAAAAGTAAAAGCTCACATATCCAGAAACAAGATCCTCTCTATTGTGGACTCTCAACAAGTAAGGCATGAGGAGTATGAGGAAATCAAAAAGCTCTTCATTGACTACTATAAAAGCCTCCTTGGCACATCTTTCAATTATCCTCCTAATGGAAGAGACAAAGTTGCTAAAGTTATGGATCAAACTCTTAATGATGATTCAGTGTACTACTTAGCTAAGGAGGTTACTGATGAGGAGATAAGAGAAACACTATTCTCTCTTCCTAGCAATAAGGCACCAAGGCCTAATGGTTACCCAGCTCTCTTTTGTAAAAAGATGTGGCCTATAGTTGGTGATGATGTGACTCAAGCAATTCACTACTTTGAAACTAGTAAAATTATAAAGGGTATCAATGCTACAGTTATCACCCTCATTCCCAAGGTCCCTAATCCTAATTATGTGATTGATTTTAGGCCAATATCATGCTGCATTATTGCAAACAGGCTCAAAACTATCTTGCCACAAGTCATTAGCAACTGCCAAACAGCCTTCTTTGCTGGGAGATCAATCTCTGACCAAATATTGATCCAGGAACTTGTAAGGAAGTACTACCGCCAAAGCATTTCTCCAAGAAGTGATCTAAAGGTTGATCTAATGAAAGCTTTTGATTCTGTCTCATGGAATCTGATTTTAGATAACCTCTCTGTTCTTAATCTGCCAGGAAGGTTCATTGATTGGATTAAAGCTTGCATAACTACTCTCCAATTTTCTATATCTATTAATGGAGCTCTTGAAAGATACTTTGCTGGTGCAAGAGGTTTAAGGCAAGGAGACCTATTATCCCCATACCTCTTTATTGTAGCTATGGAATTTTTCTCAAGAATGTTGCAGCAGGAAATTTCATCAGGTGCTTTCACTTACCATCCAAAATGCAAGGAGCTTAACATAAGTCACATATGCTTCGTTGATGACTTGTTCATTGTTTGCTACCCTAATGAGAACACTTATAGAACTGTTAATCAAGCTATCATTAAATTCTACAAATTCTCTGGTCTGCTACCCAATAGAGGAAAAAGCAAAATCTACATTGCAGGGAAGAACCAAGAAGAGAAAGTAAGATTATGCAGCATTTTAGGCTTCAACTGGATGAGCTGCCTGTAAAATACTTGGGTGTTCCCTCATCTCAACTAAGCTCAAGGCTACTGATTGTAAAGAGATCATAGAGAAGATGCTTACTTGGATAAAGAGCTGGGCAAATAAAAGCCTCTAATATGCTAGGAGACTTACTATCACAAAATCTATCATATTTAGCTTGCAGGTATATTGGAGCCTCCATTTAATCTTTCCCAAGAATGTATCCAAAGAAATGGAGCAAACACTAAGGAAATTCCTATGGTCAGGTTTTAAGCTTAGAAAATCATCAAGCAAAGTAGCATGGGAAGACATCTGTTGTCCAAAAAATGAAGGGGGCCTCAGTTTGAAAAACAGTGAAGAATGGAACAAGGCAGTAGTCATGAAACACTTATGGTATATTTGCACAAATAAGAACTCTCTTTGGGTTCAATGGTGCAGAAAATACCCCATCAGGAATAGGAACTTCTGGTCTATTCCCATTCCAAGTGATTGCTCATGGAGTTGGAGGAAGATACTCAAGCTAAGATCTTTGGCAATTCAAATCAGCAGATATAAGATTGGTAATAGGCAAGACACATCACTTTGGTGTTGTAACTGGCATCCCTTAGGCCCCTTAATTCCTAAGTATGGACCTCAAATTGCATATAATGCAAGTTTGACAAAAGATGCAACATGTTTCAGCCATCATTCGAGGCCATCATTCGAGGGAACACATGGAACTGGCATTTTTTTAATTCTCGGGAGCTACAAGAGATCACCAGGTGTCTTTTTGACTACAATCCGCAGCCCAATCAAAGAGATAAATTGATATGGATGGCTTCGAAAAATGGCAACTATAATGCAGCTGAAACTTGGAATAGAATTCGAAATGTTCATTCAAAGGTAACATGGCATAAACTTATCTGGTTTTCAAACAATATTCCAAAGCATTGTTTCATAATGTGGTTGGCCATTGGAAATAGACTAAGCACAAAAGATAAGCTAGCAAGTTGGGGTCTAATAAATAACACTCTGTGCAATCTTTGTAAGGCTAAGAATGAAGACATCAACCATCTTTTCTTTACTTGCCAGTTTTCAAAGGAGCTAAGAGATGCCATATGCAGCCTATGCTTACTTTCACAAGGTCATTGAAACTAGAACAAAGAAATTAGTTAGATGACAGGCAAATTCAGTGTTAAATCTTTTGCAAGCTTCATCAGGAAGTTAGTTTGGTCAGCAATGGTGTATCACCTATGGATGGAAAGAAACAACAGAATTTTCCATGTAATTAAAGAAGAAGTTAGGTGGAAGGCTTTCCAATGTTTAGCTATTAAAAGTACAGATGTTAATGTAAATCTATGTGAAAAATGAGGTATCATTGTTAATAGCTAGTACTACTATGTAAACCCATGAAAAGAGGGTATGCCCTCCATTACTTGTAAATTTTTTCCCTATTAATCGAAATTACCCCTAATTACCAAAAAAAAAAAAAGTTAAATTTTTTATTTTATATTTTAAATTTCTTCTAAACTATAAAAAGTAAATATGTCAAATTAACAAAAAGTTAAAAAATTAACTTTCAAAAAATTAATTTTTTTCTTTCCAAATGCAAAAAATTAGTTTTGTAGTAATTAAATGGTAGTTAGCTGTAAAAAATCTAACTTTTTTCCCAAACTAAGCTATAGTGTCCTTCTGTACAAAATAAAACTTAAAAATCAACTTAAAAGAAATCGATTTGAATCTAGAAATATTTATATAATAAAACATGACGGTTTTTGAAAATATCTCTCACACAAACTAAGATTCCATGCTTAAAAATTATTTTTTCTTTCATTCAACAATTAAGATCATTTTTATATTTTAACTTCCCACTCAATTCCTATTTTAGTGAATCCCACTACTACCTATCTCACAAAACAAATTACGCATGTTAAATTTTACTATATTTTAAGAGTAGAGATCATATGCAAATCAAAATTACTAACTTAAATTGCACCTAATTATGATTTTTAAAAAGTTGAACCTTCCAAATTAAAATATCATAATTTGTGTTTTTTTTAAGGTACTTGTGAAAATTTAATTATAAAGAGAGAAAAAGAGAGAGAGTAAAACATATATAGTAACTGTTAGAGTCTAAAGTTTTAAAAAAAATTAAAACCCATAAATTATAATAATTTTTTCGATTTAAACTTTTTGTCCAAAATTTTAACTATATAAGAAACTTAATACTAATTTTGTTCATAGTGTCATAGGTGCAGGTAATGTTTATACTTAAAATCGAATAAATCCCTTACCAAAATAGAAATAAGGGTTGGTTATGGAATTAAAAGTTAGCTTTTCTGCTTTTTAAGATTTTGTTGTCTTATATCACTTTTTTAATTTGTCAAATTTCAAATTTTTTTTTTATTTAGTCACTTTTAAGCATGTTATTTGTATTTATTAAAAAAATAAAAAAAATCCTTCCAAATAAAAAATTCGTGTAAGTGTAAAAAATTATTATTTTTTTAAAATAGCTTTTTTTAATCTTTATGTGAAAATTTTCAATTTTTTATGAAAATAAATAACATGTATAAAATTTATCAAATAAAAAATTAAATTTTAATTAAAAAAAAAGTCATACAAGGCTAAAAAAAATTCCAAAAAAAACTAAAAAGTCAATTTTTAATTCGCCAACCAACACTAACTTGACTGAGAATAATCAAAATTGCGAACAACTGTATCCTCTTCAAATTGTTCGATGCCTAAAACCTAATTAAGAGAGGAGATAATGACCTCGCTTGTTCCAAAAATCTTATAAAATGCCTCTTACTCGGATGCCCTGAAAATAAATAATGAAGTAGGAAATTTACGTAAATGTAGGATAATTCAAAATGGATATGGACCTCATCAATCCAAATTATAATAGGATGTTCGTAAAGCCTATGTGTTTATCTAAAGCAAAATGAATATCCAATTTTAAAGTTGGTCTTTAAAAGGGGTTTCAGGAGGCTGCAGTAAAAAAAATCCACTGCAAGAGCTGCAGTGAAAAATTAAATGTTAAAATTTGTTTACATTTTATCCAATGGTTTCAATTTAGTTTAATTAAAATTATTTTTAAAATAAAAATAAAAGTTAAAATATTCTAATTGGACCACAATCAATGCAAATGTGAAATGTCACATATAAGTGTCAATAAATAACCCTTAATTTTTCCCTCCTGCAGTAAATTTTTTCACTCAAGCCCCCTTCGGGTTCTAAGGAGCTGCAGTGAAAAAATGCACTGCAGAGGTTGCAGTGAAAATGAATGGTTGAGATTTGTTTGCATTTAATCCAATGGTTTCAATTTATTTTAATTAAAATTATTTTCAAAATAAAAATAGAAGTTTAAAAAATCTAATTAGAGTACAATTAATATGGAATGTCAAATGCCATATGTCATTAAAGTACAAACAAATCTCAGCCATTTATTTTTTCACTACAGCCGCTACAATGGATTTTTTCACTGCAGTCTCCTGGAACCCCCTCCTAAAACCCCTTTAAAAGGGGTTCAAGGGGGCTGCAGTGAAACAAATACTGCAGGGGCAGCAGTGAAAATTTCAGCCATTAGATTTCCTCTAAAAAAAAACTAACAGTCTTTATTTAATTTTAACTAAATTAAATTTTTAATTAAAAAAATGAAAAAAAAAATGAAAAACAAACACTCTGTCTCTCCATCTACTCGGCTTTCTCTCTCCCCGACCCTATTTTACCCTGATTCTCTCTACGCTCCACAGTTCTGGCATCGGTATCCTTTACGCCTCCATCACTTTTTGGGTTAGTTATTCTCTCATAACTTTTCCAGTCTACAACTACAAATTTTCTGGTTACAACAAGGTCAACTCCAAGGTGGAATTTTCAGGTTTGAAATTTGGCTAAGACATTCGAATCATTCGATTGAAGACGAGCAAAGTTTTTAAAAGGGAAATTTGATGACCAAATACCAAACAAACATCAGAATCAACGATTGTACAAACACCAGCATCTGTAATGTAAGGTTTTTTTTAGTGGCAAATCCATACAAAATCTTAAATTAAATATGTTAGATTCGAATATTTCTTAAATTGAAAAGAGAAGAAAATTTGCATGTTTCCTAAATTGAAGATTTTTTAAATTAGCAAATTTTCAAAAGGCCACAATCACAATATTGCAATCTAAGTCTAATTAGAGGTGAAGAAGAAGACTACACAAATTGAGAAACACACGCGTAAAAATTTGATGTACCTTGCAGGCAGCACACAAGGAGCGCGCGGCTGTGCCACATGGGTGCTGGGAGCCCACAAGATGCATGCAAGTTCGACTTTTTAGCAGTAGACCTTACAAGGAGTGCGCTAAGAAACTGATGGTTCGAGTTATAAAAGATTTTGTTTCCATTTAAGAAATTTGTTTATATATTTGAGTCCTAATTGGAATAGAATTTTGTAAGTCTATATATATGCACCCAAGTTTAATGTACAAATAACAATTGGAAGGGGCATATTATAAAGCCTTGTGAGAGAGAGAATTTTTTTTTTTTTTGTAAGCTTATTGGTTTTTCTCTTATTTACTTTAATCTTGGTTGAGTCTGTTCACTTTCTAAGGAGTTAGAAAGTTGGTTTTCAGTTGGTCTAGGTGTGTCGTGGATTCGAGCAAATGCTTGAAAGAAGTCGTGCGATGAGTCGTAGAGATTTCGAGTTGGTACTTGTAACCTAATTATATAGAGGAAGTTTGGGTGGTCTCCGAAATCAGACCCAGAGTTTTACCTTTACTAGTTGGTAAAGGATTTCTTTGTTACCAATCTTGTGTTCATTATTTCTACGATTAGTTGATTGATTTGAGTGATTCAAAAATTTTCATGTAAAATTCACCCCATCCCTGTTATATATATATATATATATATATAACTTTCCATTAAAAAAATCCAGATTTACCAATTCCATTCGACCAATTCCATACTACTAAACTTTGCTAAAACCCCAAAATTTTCTTGGTTTTGTTGAGATCAAACAAAATATTTTCAAGTACTTGTCATTCACTTGTTGAATGTCTTGAATTCTAGTACTTCTCATTCTCCTCTGCAGTTCTTCTTGGAATTAGCTAAGAATCTAGAGATAAGAGAAGGAAAAACAGTGGAAAGATTAAACAACCTTTATTTTCTTAAGAATAACCAAGTAGTGTTTGACATTGTCAATTTTCTCTCTTCAAAGCTCAGAATTACTCCATAACAAAAGGAAAAAACAAAGCTTTCGTTTTGCAAAATCATCTTTGAAATGAATGCTTCACAAAATGGCCACCCTCTCATCTTTTTCTTTTTTTGGGTCTGGCTTTGCTGTACATTCATATAAATTGTTGTTGATAGAATTTTTTTTAACAATTTATGATTTAAATGTATGTGTAGCCTGGGATATATATATATTTGAGATACCAATTAAGAATTTTCAAAACTTTGAAAGAAACTGATTATATATTTTTATTTTATATTATATCTTAAATTAGAAAAATAATGTTTTTAATTTTGAATTTTAGGATTGTGGGAAAATGTTTCAAGAGAACAGCAAACCAATCTCCGAACCTTCTCTCTCCTTGACTCATTTTTTTGACATGGACAGTGAGCCAATCTCCTTTGAGTTCTCGGCTCCAATAATGGTAAGTTTTTTTTATCTTTATAGTTTAGAGTTTTGTTTGTATGTTAATATTATAGAAATTTATGATTTTCTTGTATGTTTGTATGAGTTTCTTATATATTTTATCAATATAATTGGGTAATTATTAGGACTGTTTCAAACTAGTTGTGGGCCTAAGGCCATAAAAGCTTTTTTTTTTTTGTTTATTTTTATAGGGCACTGGTGAGATTAGTGAGAAAGAAGATGATGAAAAAGCTAAAGTTGGGATGGAGTTTGATAATTAGATGAAGCTTGGGAATTTTGGAAGAAGTATGGAGAATCCGTAGGTTTCGATGTATGAAAACACTATGCCAATCGAAGTACAAAAGATAATGTGATAACTTATGTAGTTTATATCTGTTGCAAACAAGGCAAAAGAGAAGAGGATAAACGAAAGATTGACAATGTTCATCGTTGGGAAGTAAGATCATAGTGCAAAGTAAAGTTGAACCTAGTTTTTGATAGATAGAAAGTGAAATACAAAAAATTTTGTCGAAGAACACAATCATGAACTTGAGCCTCCAGAGACTCGTCACATGTTAAGATTATATAGAGAAGTAAGTGGACCTTATGGCTTGGCAATTGAGTTGGCTAGTGATTCAAGACTTAATCCTAGAGTAACACATGAGTTATTATGTAAAGAAGCAGGGGGGAGGGCAAAGCTTAGGTTCATCATGGAAGATCAAATGAATTACTTGTGGTCAAAGAGAGGAAAAAAATATGGCGTATCGCGAGTTGGAAAATATTTTGAAGAGCAAAAAATGAAAGATCCTGAATTTTTTTATTCAATGCAATTTGATAATGATGAATTAGTCACCAATATATTTTGGGCTGATTCAAGAATGATTGTTGATTATGTTGATTTCGGAGATGTAGTAACTTTTGACACTACATATGACACCAACAAAGAATTAAGACCATTGGGTGCTTTTGTTGGTTTTAACCATCACAAAAAAAATGATGATTTTTGGGGGTGCTCTTATGTATGATGAGACTGTAGATTCATTTGTTTGGTTGTTTTAAACTTTCTTGAAGGCTCATTGTAATAAGAGGCCTCAAACAATTTTTACAGATCAAGATGCTGCTGTGGCAAATGCATTGCAGTGAGTGTGGCCTGATACGAGACATGGGTTATGCACTTGGCATTTAAATCAAAATGGGATTAAACATTTGGGTTGGCGAATGAAAGAAGGAGACTGAATTTGAAAAAGAATGGGAAAATTTGCTTGATAAGTATAATTTGAGGGACAATGAATGGTTGCTTCGTATATATAATTTGAAGGAGAAATGGGATATGCATTCACATTAGGCATAAGAAACACACAATTCAGTGAAAGCTTGAATAGCGATTTGAAAGATTACTTGAAGTGTGATTTGAGTATAACTCATTTTTTAAAAAATTTTGATAGAGTCATTGATCAAAAGCATGAGAAAGAGTTGGAGGCAGAGTTTAAAACTTGACAAAAAGTACCTCTAGTGTAATGCTTAGATTCTCCTCTTTTACAGCAAGCATCTCAAAGGTATAATACACCACCAATTTTTGAACTTTTTCAAACTTAGCTTCGGGGTGCATTAAAAGTGATGCTAGTCAAGAATGACTCATCCGTATACGAATGTCGTACGTAAAGCCAGAATGCCATTACAAGATTTGAATCTTCCACACTGTGGTCCCTCTCATAGCTTTCTTCATAGTGGTCCCTAGATTTTTTGTTTTGGATATTATTATTAGACCGATAAGACTATGTAAAGTCTTTTGACTTTTTCTTCCTTATGAATATGGTACACAAATTATTTTGGATTTGATTTCTTATGAATGATAGGTAGAATAATGGTAGACAGCAAGTATTTTGGTTAATTTTTGCTCAATGATGAAAACCCATCTATATGTTGTCTCCTTTTGTATTTTGCGAAATTAAATTCTATCATTTTGTTCAATGTGGTCATTTCAATGGAGATCTTTAATTGGTTAATTATGCATTTTTAGATTGTGTTATTTTTAATTTTACAATTTTGACCCCTACATTTTGATTTGTTTGTTTTTGCCTAAACATGTACGTAAAAATTTGGGTGTTTATCTGATTTTCTACTGTAGGCTTTGTTTTTCCCCCCCTCTCTAATAGAAGTTTTGAGTAATTACTGTTGTTTGCAAGTGGAAAGTTTGTTAGTTTGATGGACAAAAAAGAGAAAAAAGAAGAAAGTGCATAGCTAACATCCTTTTGTGATATTCTTATAAGGGAGAATTAAAAAAAAATAGAATGAAATTTTATTCTAATCGAAAACTTGAAATTTCAAAATACTTAAATTTTTATTGCTCCCAACTGTATGCAAAAACCAATCACATCAGGAAAATATATGAATATATATATATTTGGAAATTTCCTTCCTTAGTATTATGTTTTTTTTTTTTTTTTTTTTTGTGATTTCTAGAATTATTTACTTGGGTAAAGCTAGCCCTTTGAAAAGTAAGCCTACCCTTTCCTTTGAGCAGAAGAAATAATGAAGTTAGGATTTACTTTGGGTGATACTTTGATTATTATATTGGGGTTGCCATTATGGTTTTGATGGGATTTGTGTATAGTCTGTGAACAAAGTTCCAAAACACTTTCGATCTTTTGCATTAAGTCAATGAAGAAGATTATAATTACTCTATTCTGTATGACATGTTGGATCTCAATCTACTGATATCAAATGTCAATTCATTGCCATTTCTACTAAATCAATGGACCAAAACTGTTCACTCCATTTATCCCTCAAACATTTTCAACACAGCATTAACGATTTCATAATTAAATATTAAAAAGATACAAGAACGAAAAATATGATCATAAATTCTGGAGTCACAGGCCTCCCAAAAAATTAAAAAAAAAAAAAAGAAAAAAGCTTCACAAGACATAATCCCAATTACAAAAATAAAATGTCTCCCAAGAATACTATCTAATTCAAACATGCTTCTAAATATTCTTCTTGGCCTCTTTAAAGTTGGCTGTTGCGAGAAATTTTTGCCCTTTACAGATCAAGGTTCCAAGCTACATGCTATACTATCTGATTGCAAAATACTACCATGTGACTTGGTTTACTCTGCTTGAGAACTTCTTGGCGCACAAGCTTGTAATTTCGAGCTTGATTTCACATGGCTACCTTGTCCACTGGTGGTGATATTATCCTGAAAAATTTATTAAAAATTAATCTTTGCTACCTCTAAAACAATTTTTAGTAAAATGTGAAAAATATCAAAAAATTCCAAAAATGAATATTTGTTTACTGGTGAAGAAGTAAATGATGTAAAAAGCTTGAAAATATTGAGAAGAATATGAACATTTCCTAAATGAAAGTGAATTGTTTGAAAATGTTCATTATGAACTTTTATCTTTCAATTAGATAGAAAAAATGAAGTAGATATTAATAACTGTATGACCTTATTTAACAATTAGCTCAATTGAAACAAACAGAGAAGACAATTTGTACCATGGGTACTCTAATAAGCTTAAGCTTATGCTTGTATATACAGATAGTATAATATGTAAAGGTAATAGCTACAAACTTTTCAGACTATAGGTGAATAAACATAGTGATTAATAACCATGTGCGGAAGTATCGACAAAACAAATGACAAAACAACATTGAGAAAAGTACAAAGTAGCGATTTAGAAATTTGTAAAGAAAGATGTCCAAAGAGGAATTCTTCATTTTGATAGGATGGAAAATTGATACACTCATATGGAAAACCAACAATAATTCTGTAATATATTTGGGGTCATGTTCCTGAATAAATGATGCAACTACACTTAAGATGCAATAACAGAATGTACATTCAGCTCAAATACACGAAAATGACTACTATAAATAAACAGTAACAAAAATGAAAATGATGATTTTAATGCTGCCATTTGTCTTTACCCCATTTATAATATCGTTCATCATTCTTCTAGAAAAATAAAGGCAAGCTAATGAAGTAGCATTATATCTAATTAAAAAAAATGATTTTATTCCATATACTAAGAAAACACTTCTTCCTCTATGGAAGCTGGGAGTTCTAACCACAGATTCAAAATAATTCAAATATCAGAGCATGGGAAGAGTTGAAACCGTAAACAAACCTCGTGAATAGGAGGATACATTAAATTTATGCAAATAGGACACTCGAGCAAATCATGTATGCCATTTAACAGAGGCATTCCATTGAACAATGATTGTCAACTCTAATCTAACCATCTTACTCGACCAAATGTTCCTTATTTTTATGTATATTTAGCAAACACAAAGAACTCCAAATTTCACTTCCAAATCAATAATCGAGGAATTCTAAATCTAGGATGATAACAATAAAATAAACAAATACCAACTAAAGTATTCAACGTTACTTTCAAACAATCAAGATTGAAGTACATAATATTGATGGATGCAGCAAACTAAATCCATAAAATCTGCACTCCAGAAGATGAAGAAGTTACCAGTAAGTCTAGGATTCTAAAAAATGGGGCAGTTTTTCAAGCTTTGTTCCATGATTGGAACTGAATGATAAGGTCGGATGTCATCGATTTGATCTCAACAAGAATAAGAAAATTTTGGCGTTTTAGCAAAGTTTGGTAGTATGGAATTTTAGTATGGAATCGATAAATCTGGGTTTTATTAACGAAAAGTTATATATATATATATATGCGTGTGTGTGTATAAGATTGTTGTAGGGATGGGGGGAATTTTACAGATACTGGTGTTTGTACAATCGTTGATTTTAGATGTTTGTTTGGTATGTGGTCATTAAATTTCCCTTTTAAAAACTTTGCTCGTCTTTAATTGAATGATTCGAATGTCTTGGCCAAATTTCAAACCCAGATATTCCACCTTGCGGGTGACCTTGTTGTAAGCAGAAAATTTGTAGTTGTGACTACAAAAGTTGTGAGAAAATAACTAACCTGAAAAGTAACAGACGCGTAAAAGATGTCGGTGCCGGAACTATGGAGCATAGAGAGAATCGGGGTGAATGCAGGTGCCGAAACTGTGAAGTGTAAAGAGAATCGGGGTGAGAAAGGGTCTGGGAGAGAGAAAGCCGAGTAGATAGAGAGATAAAGTGTTTGTTTTTCTTTTTTTTTAATTAAAAATTTAATTTAGTTAAAATTAAATAAAGACCGTTAAATTTTTTTAGAGGAAATCTAAAGGCTGAAATTTTCACTGCAGCCCTCACAGTATTTTTTTCATTATAGCCCCCTTAACCCCTTCAAAAGTTGCCATTTTTCAACCAAACCCAATCAAAAGAGGACTTTGTGTTAAATTTATACGCAGGAGCAATTAAACTTGAGTTTAAATTACATGGGAAATGAAAAATCACATTACTGCATTAGAAATTAAAGAAAGTGTCGACTTTGTAGTAATAATGACAAGACGAAGTATAAGGTTAACAAGGCACATTAACTTTTTATTCATGAAAAAGCGCACGTACATATATATGTATATATGCTTTAGGTCCAATAGTCTTCAATTTGAAATAACACCCAAAATGGGATCGAGTTATAATATATTTATACATCACTTGCAAGGCCAGGCTCCAGCAAACCGCCACAGGCTCAAGCAACCATGCATCTTCATTTTTAAGCTCTCTCACATATGCTAAACATTAACCTAAACATTGACATGAACATTCTTAGGCTAGGTAGACAGGATTGATAAGGTACGTACTGACTAAAAATACGTATATATGGTGGGATCGATATACAAAAAGGTATATATGTTCTCTGATTTTCCCTCTATCCCCCCCCCCCCAATTCCAAGCTACCTAGCTAGCTACAAGCAGCTTGTAGGCTTAACTAAACCAGAAGCAGTTCCATCAGCATTAGTACACGAAGCTTGGGCTGGTTGATTCTTATACGTGAGATTTACATCTTGTAATCTTATCCTGCTGCATGGATATTTTTTACTACAATCAAATTTCACCGCGACTTGTGTTGCTGATGATCCATGAATGTCCTGATATGTCACACCACTAATCTTAACACCCGAGACCTGCACGCCAAACAGTAATTAAATTAGCACTTCAAGTTCTTAATGAGAAGAAGGAAGATATGTGCTCTCCCTGCTCAACTACTTATTGCTAATTATATATGTGGATCAAGCCAACCTAGAATATATAATTTTTGGTATTCCTAAACCAAAAACAAATAAAGAAATCAATATATATATATATATATATATGTCTACCTGGTTGGGGCAATTGTTGTTGTCTGGGCAGTAATTTTGGTCAATGATGAGAGGATTTTGGACATTGACCATGGTAATATGTTGGAAGAGCACACCCCTCACAAATCCATTGCTGGGCTTTCCCCATGTCTTTATCCTCATACCATTCTGCGTGGCTCTAAATGTAACCGTTTTAACTGTCACATTTTGCACACCAGCTTCTTGTATGTCCCAGCCTAGACTCCCAATGCTGCACCAACCCCAACCATACAAATTAATACATAATATATATACATATATTATTCAGTGATTGAAATTGTATATAATTCATATACATATATATATATATATATGTGTGTGTGGAGGTCACATGCATATACCTAATACCATGGCCAGGGCCGCAGGCAATGTTCTCGACCCACAAATTGGAAGTTCCCGGACCCATTGAGATGCAATCGTCTCCAGTAGCAAACCCGGAGTTCAAAATGGTGACACCTGAAGAAGCTGAAACATGGATGCCATCAGTGTTTGGGCTGTTGCCTGGTGCCAACGCCTTCACTCCTTGCACCTTCACATTTTTGCAACCATTGATGGCCATGTGGAACGCTTGGCTGTTTAAGGTAGTTAATCCGCTTACCAAGATGTTGTTCGAATTGCTAAATTCCAGTGTCTGCACGCATATTTTAGTTGTACAATTAACTACTAAATAGAAACGCAATCATCTACAAAT
Organism: Vitellaria paradoxa; assembly: GCA_019916065.1. Lineage (NCBI taxonomy): Eukaryota > Viridiplantae > Streptophyta > Magnoliopsida > Ericales > Sapotaceae > Vitellaria > Vitellaria paradoxa. The sequence continues at coordinate 42,604,227 of CM034234.1, forward strand.
TAAAATCAAAAATAGCTAGCTAGAAGTGCCTACAAAGTGCCATTTAATTTCTAATTTGGTGACTTTTGATCCCAGAACTACATCAAGTGATCGTATAATTTTATTATATTATACTCCATGAACTGATTCCTTTAAGCACATGAAATTGCTATGACCCCAAAGGGAAGCTAACAAGGCCAAGCTATATATATATATATATACATATGCAAATGTTTGACCTTTATATAACCCCTTAATGTGTATGCGTTATATATATTTATAATTATATATATATATACATACGGTGGCTCCAGCGGGGCAACTTTTGCCGGAGGACTTGCAAGCCCACAAACCGGTTCCGCGAGCATCGAGGGTTCCACCAAAAATGGAAAGACCAGCGACACGCTGAAACATGATCCAGTTCCGTGCATTTCCTAGGGCACGGAAATTAGAGGGAGCGAGGAGAGTTCCGTCAATTCGAAAGGTGATGGCCCGGTTCTTGCACGTCTGCCCATCAAAGATTAAGGTTTTGCCGATCAAGTACCTTCCCCTCGGCACGTAAATCGTGGCGGCCGTCGCCGAGGCACAAGCTGCAGACCATGCACTCAGGAAGGACTTGGTGGAGTCCGAGTTTCCATCACCTCTGGCTCCTAAACTAGCCACATTGTATGTTGCTGCATTTGCTTCTTGTAGCAGTGATTGATGGTAGAACAAGAACAGGATGAGAAGTGAATAACTCTTGGGCTGCCACATTTTCACCAGAGCTAGCCCCAGAGAGAGAGAGAGAGAGAGGATAATTTATAAAGGAGAAGGTGAAGGTGAAGGAGAAGGAGAAGAAGTGGAGATAGTGGTGAGCAGTTATAAGAAGTTGAAACAGTTTGTGGGGTTATTTATAGGCTATAAACATGCCATTCTTGAAAATAATTTATAAATATTAATAATAATAAAAAGAAGTATCAATACAACTGAATTTCCTAAAATGACCTTAATTACCATGTGAACATCATGCCACGTTCATACCATATATCATAACACAGTTTTATTTTTGATCCCTAAAAAAGGGGCCCCCCGCCCCCGGGGGAGGGGGGGATTAATAAGCATTATCGTTTCTAGAGGATGGATGCATGCATGAAGAGCGGGTTTCTTATCTAAGTCCAATCATTGGCCGTATGTGTGTGTGTATATATATATATATTCGTCTCCACGACTTCAAGGCATGATTTGAGGTGGCTTCTCTCGCTCAATTACAAGTAGCAGAATGATTTGGCTCATAATTAACCTAGCTAGGCTAAACTATGCTTCAATCATGGAAAGTCATGTGCGCCAAGAATTAACCAAATAAAAATGAAAATAAAAAAGTAAAAGAGCTAGAAATGGGAAAACGGAAAGGCACACTTTGATTAGTTCCTTGCAATTGCCAACCATTCTTCGATTGGATTTTAGTTAAGCATTGTTTTGCCCCTCTGGTTAGGAATTAAAATCAGTTTCAACCAATTTACTTTTACGATTTTTTTCCCTTTAATTAGTAAGAAAATTCATATTCATTATTGTTTCAACCAATTTACTAAATTTATTGACAATCTTCTTAATTAATAATTTACTTCTTTGTCAATAAGCATTACTCTCATGCGAGAAATGCTATGTTTACAATATTTCAAAATGACGACGTTTTGTACAAAAAGAAATAAGGAAAAAAAACTTAAATCTGACAAATGTGACAACTGACTCAAGTCCGATTAGATCTGGACTTTGAATCGTCTCGTGCAAGGACCGTTACGAGATCCGCTTTGAGAATCCCAACTCCGACAACCTTTTCGCCACCTGCTTCGTCCACCTTGGTATAAGAGAGACCTCCGTAGAGTTCGTCCTTGACTCTTTCTGCTACTTCGCTCTCCAGACAAAGGACAACACAGGCAAGCACGCCTTCATCGAGCTGGATTTAATGAACAAAACGAGGCGTTCGATTTTAGTGTAGCCTTGTTTGATCACGAGAAGCATGTGAAGAGGGAGAACGAAAAGGAGGCCGATGAATCTAGCGAAGAGAAGGAGGCCAAGTGAATACAACGACGTGATGACTCAAAGTCGGCCTATTTAGATCAATTGGAGTCACTCGCTGCACTTGTCAAATTTACTTTTTTTTTTCTTTTTTTTTTTTTATTTGTCTGAAACGATATCGTTTTAGAATGTTATAAAAAATAAAAAATATTGTAAAATAATGTTGTAAACGTAGCATTTATGCCCTCATGCATGTGACTCCATTTCCATGAAATATAAAGAACTTCATTTCCAAAACAATCTGGCAGTTACAAATTTATTTCAGACAATAACACACCCATTGTTGCTTTGATAATTGTGACAGTACACATATTTCTTAATTTATCATTCCAAGCTACGCACGCAATTACGTACATTGGTATAAAACCCAGAATATTTTTGTTAAAAGCTCTTATTTATAATATATATATATATATATATATATATATATATTCTAATATTGATTGTTAATATATATATTATATCACTTAATTGTTATAATATGATGCTTAAGAATTAGATCATACCATGTCTATATATTAAATGGTGATCCTTACAGGAGTTGAAAAACTTCATGTCTGTTAAATTGCATTTTTTTAAGAGAATACGAATTTGAGTTGATAATTAATAACTAAAATTTAGAAGAGAGGAAAAAAGAAAATTAATTTTTAATTTCTACTCTGAAGTGCCTGTGATTGGCGTGTGTTAGCATTTTTGAAACAAAATTATAATTAATGTATATTGAATTATAATATTGGGAAAAAATAGTATTTAGATGTTTGTCTATGTCATGTTTAGATAGTATTTAGATGTTTCCCTGATATCATTTATTTTAAATGTTCGGTGATTTTAACATTAAATTTTACACATAATTTAATTCCAAATTTCAGTTTTCAGTTAGACTGATTCTTTGGAATATATTGTTAATAATAAATTTGTCCCAACTAAAAACTTTAGGTACAAAATTAAAACGGAATGTGCATTATTAATATAGGAACGTACTACCAATATAATTGGATATATAGTTTCAAAAAAATTATTGAACGTGTTGTGTAATTTAGCAATTACATATTTGAATGCTACTTTTAGTTTATAAAAACTTGTCCCTAATTTTTTTCAATATTCTTAATTACCTCCTTATATATGATTTTCAGTTTTGGGAGTGTTTAGCTGGCAATAATTTAGCTAAAAAATACAATAAAAATATATAGATTTGATGTAAAAGTGATATGTGATAAAATTGGATTAGAAGAAAGTATAAAAAATTGGTAAAAGTTGGTAGATTTTAATTAATTTTGGCCAACCAAACACCCCCTTATTGTCACAAATATTAAATACTGACTTTGAACTAAGGTTTTTACCATAATTTCAAATATAAGAAATCTATATATGAATACATATATCTTAGGGCCTGTTTGGTGCACAAAAATCTAATAGAAATTTCTAAAAATTTCTATTACATTTTTACACATTCTTACATTCTCAAAGTTCAAAAAAAAATTCAATACCTTTTAAAAAAAAAGTCGATAACTAAAATTCGATTAATCAAATAGTAAAAATTTTTTTGCCATTCTCACCATGAATTCACAAGTTACCAAATATCATTCACTTTTGACTATTTTTCCTGGGATCGTAAAAACAATTTTGATATATTGTAGAAATCATTCAAACGGATTCGCACAGTTAACTTCCATTCAAACGGATTGTCAAACCGTTTCGACAGATTATAGTGTAAATAAATAATGATTGATACAAAATTTTGAATCCGTTCAAACAGAAATTCAACCCGTCGGAATAAAAATTTTACTGTTCATCTCTAAAAAAATGTGATTTGAGATGTGTATACCAAACATAAAAGATTTCCTTAAATCACATTTTATCTCACTTTTTATCACTTCAAAAACACGCTTAACAAGTTCATGCATGTGATCATTACAATAGTGAATTCATTTCACAAACTAGGTCAACGAAAGGATAGATAATTGGATGATCGTGGTTAGCCCTCAACTCCACCTTCAATAAGTAATAGCCATACGCAATTGCTTAATTGGCCGCCCTTTGTTAATTTATTCATAACCTTATAGGTCAAGTCCCATGTGCACATCAATGATAAGGGGAATGAATGGCACATAGACTTTGCTTAATGTGCCGATTGTCGTTTAATAAAATGTACGTACCTTGACTTGTTTAATCACTTCAATCGTTAATTATTTTATGTACTTTCAATGATTGTGACTTTAATGCTGAGAATTTAGGCTTTTGTTTAGGGGTGGAAGGGGAACGGAAGAGAAGAGAAGGGAAATGGGCTTGCTAATTTAGATGGAATCGGGGAAAATAAAAGGAAGGAAAGGAAATGAATATTAATTATTATTATTATTATTATTATTATTTTGTTGTTTAAAAGAGATTGAAAGAGAAAAATAGGTGAATAAGACAAATAATATCATTAAAAATATCGTTATACTTTTTAAACTAAAATATATTTATTTGCGACAAATATTTGTAAAAATAATGAAACATATTAAAGACAATATAGAAAAACATAATTTAAAACTATTTTACACTCAAAATTATGAGCGAATAAGAATATTAATAAATAGAATATTATTAAACGGAGGTGAATTGGTCAGCTACATTCTTTTTCATTCACCTATCAAACAAAATAAATCTTTTCATCCTCTCTCATTTTCTCCCTCCGCCCCCAAAATTCAATCTACCTCCTCCTAAAAAAATATTAAGGGGTATATAAATCTTGTAGTCTACTAAGATTAGGATATATAAATCTCATTATTTATTTTTTTTTTAATAAGAGATTTATAAAATTAAAAATCTCTATATCGTTGTTATATATATATGAACGATGATCTATTGATGGCAACTGCTGTACCTCTACTATTCATTCATTTGTTTATCTATTTATTTGTCAAATACACAATTAATTTTTAGATTTATTAGGTTAACACTCTCAAAATCAAATTAAAACTCATAATTTGGAACGCAATCTCAATAACATTAATTTTGAACAAAAGAAGTGAATTTTTTCTCTTTTGGATATCTCAACTCCCTATATTATCAATTTCTTAAAAAAGAAAAAAAGAATATGCAAGAATTTTTTTCAAAGATTATTAGTTATTTATTTAGATAATTTTGTCTACTGAATTTTTTTTTTTTAACATTCTTTTAATACGCTTTCATACTATATGTTAAAAAAAGTATATATATATATATATGTATATATATTATATGTAATTGTAAAAGTGATAATGAGTAGTACATACCTACCTCTATTGTATTTCAGATACAATGCATGTCTTCTTTTATGTGTTGAGAATGTACCTTTAATTTCTTAGGGAGCTGCCTTGTTTCAGGTAACTTTTGTTTGTCAAAGTGGTTTATCTTATTTGTTTGACTTCTTGTAATATACCTATATATTTTTATTACAAGCACATGACATCTATAAACAAACTGTTTTGGATAATTAATTGGTTCTGTTTTGTTAATGCATGCAACGTTTTGCAGAGATATATATATATATATATATTAATTGTAAATAGAGTCGGTTTGAGCCTTAGACAATTTAGATAGCCGCTTAATTTCTCAAATGAAAAGAAGACCCTCGATGATATATACACTTGGAAATCGATGATTTTGATTTATTTTTGAAATTCAAATTGTTAAAAAAGATTAAAAATATAAATTAATACTATCATCAATATATTCAATTATGTAAAAGAGTTGAATTATGTTGATTATAGAATATTATTGACAGTATCAATATATCTGTTTTTATTTAAAGAAATTTTTTAAAATTAAAATTAAAATTAACAAAATTTTATGTAAAATCAACACTTTTGATTTCGAATGTATATACGAGGATCTTCTTTTCACTTGGCCAGTCGCCTTAGGCCCAAACCAGCCATGTCTCCGGTGTATGTTTGTTGTGTCGAAAAGATAATTAAATCTATCCTTCATTAAATAATTCCTTTTGAAAACAGAATTTAAGCATATTTTTAAATACTAGAAAACACTAGAATTAAATTATATCTACTTACATATCCAAATTGTTGATATATATAAATATATAAATAAGCATAGTTTACTGAATTAATTTGTGCACTTAAATTGAATTATGTATGTGCTTGGTTGCGCGTAGACTAAATTTATTCCTTATCTGATTGATCTAACAATAAAATTTTAAGAAGAAAATAATTTTTTTTAATTAATTACCTACAAAAGTAATATGTATAAATAATTTTATTTTTCATATTCTTTCTCTATTTTTGATAAATATAAAACTGAAACATAACATAATATAATATAGGTCTCGTTTGGAGTAAAAAAAAATAAGGGGGTGTTTGGTTGAAAAAAAGTTGCCCAAAAAGTACAATAAAAGTTCAAAGATTTGATGTAAAAGGTGATATGTGGCAAAATTTAATTGGAAGAAAGTACAAATTTTTTGTAACTTTTGGTGAGTTTTGGTATTTGAAAGTTGGCCAAATAGCCCAATATAAATTGAGATAAAATGTGGTCTGAGATTAATTTTGGTGCCTTTTTTCTGAATAGTAGTAAACCGTAGGAATAATTTTTCAAATCTGTTTCCTTTGATTCAAAAAAATTCACATAAAATAGCGACAATGGTACTCGTTTGAAAACTTTCGACACGAAGAATATGATTGTAAAAAAAATTTATGCATTCGATTAACTTACTTCCAGATTTTTTGTTTTTAAGCGAAATATTGAAACTTTTTGAATTTAGTAATGGCGGAAAAATTAGAGGTATAAGGATTGTTGGAGATTTATAGTGTTTGTTAGGGATGCCAAACGGGGCCATAATTAAAGACAATTTTTCTAGAATCTATTAACGTAGGCAATAGGTATAAGGTTCTAAACTTTAATTAATCTGAACGCATGCAACAAGTATAGTTCTATTTTCTAGGATGCGTGGGTCTGGCCCAACTAATTAAGCCCATTGGGCCCGAATCGATCTATTTTGCTTGGGCTTAGAGAAAATTTCCTAGCCTATAGTTAAGTATCCAGACCGGGCTTCAGATGGACACACTGGCTTGAGTATGGCCCAGCCCGAACATTTAAAATTGTATATGTTTCTTTATATTTTAGGTATTAATATATTATTTTATTTGTATTTTTCATTAAAAAAAATACATAAAACATAAATAAATTTTTGCAGATGCGCTTGTGATTAAAATTAGATTCGATTTTTTTTCTTAATAAGTCAAATTTAATCTGGCCTGGATATAATTTATTTACCCTTAGTCTAATCTCACTTGCCAATTGATCCAAAAACATCTAATGTAAGTTCCCTGAATCTTCAATTTTTAAAATTTCAGGTAATTTTTTTTTACTTAATGATATAAAAATGAAAAACTATTTAATTTGTTGAGAAACGTATTCTAACTTTTTATATTTTATGACTTAACTAAATGTGCGTTTAGCGCACTGATTTTTTGTGAAAATTTCTGAAAATCTCTAAAAGTAATTCACCTTTTATCTCATTTTACGAATTACGAACTCACAACTTATCTCGTTTTATCTCGCTTTTTATTACTCCAAACACACCTTAAATATATAAGAACTTATGTTGAAGATTTTATAATATTTTTCTCTTTTTTCAATGCTTATTTTTTCTTTTAGTTTTTTCCATGTTAAATCTTTAATATAAAGAGTTAAATAAATTTTAATAACACAAAAAAAAAAGAATTTGACCTCGAGAGATTCACTCTTTAGGCCAAAACTCTAGAGAGTGAGGTTTGGCCAAAATAATGAATCTCTTTTAGTTTGTGTCACACATACTGGCCCCTCAATATGTGCAGCGGTTAATCGTGAACTCGCGTAGCGGTGGGGAGTCAAACCTATACCTAAGAACTGGATATGGTTCATTCAGTTAAGAAGACCTCTCCTACCAACTTTTACTATGTTTGTACCCGAGAGACTGACCTCAAGTTTTTGATAGAAATGAGACTTAAACTTGATATCTTAGAATGATAACAATACGTTTAAACCAATTCAGAATGTTTAAAGTTTACACAAAATGGAAGTGACCGAAAATTAGCTCAGTTATTTTCCTAGATATATATTTTCTCAGTTGAATTTTCAGAAAATTAATGAAAAATGTTGGTTGAGAAGATTGCTTTCTTTTGAAATGGCTGATGTGGCAAGCAATGATTAGCGTGGGGCACCCACTTAAAGCGGTGGTGGCCGCGTAATTTCTGGCTAGTCCACGGGGACAGCAAAAGAATAGGAGAACATCCTGCCTTTATGTGCTCCGTGTTTGCTCCACGTGTCACATGTCAAGTTCTGGGCTATACGTGCAGCACACGTGATAATTATTCATCCGCTGAAGCAAGCTCTCACGCACGGTACCGTTTGGCACAGCACACAACGTAAGAACCATGGTAGGAGTGCGTTTGGGATGGTAAAAAAATTTTAAAAAATAATAAAAAATTATTAAAAATTATTTATTTTTATTTTACTGTACGAATTATGAATTCACAATTTATCTCACTTTATCTTATTATATCTTATTTTTTGTTACTTCAAACGCATACATGTGCGCTCTTCGTTAAAAAAATATAATTTGGATAATTTATTTGGTGTTTGGAACTCACTAAATCACGTTTTTTTTTTAAATGAATAGTGTCATTTGAACGGATTTTTGTCCTTCCAACGAATTTTGACATAAACTTTTTTAGTTTTCTATCAAAAGTTTTTAAAAGTTATAAAAATTTCATTGGGATTTATAAAAAAAAAAATTATTGAAATTTATAAAAATTTGTTAACATTTTTAGATGTATATAAATTTATAGAACTTTATATATATTAATATAGTTCAAAGTGAAAAAAAAAATTGATATAAAATTGTAGAACTTTTTTAAATTTTTTGGTACTCCAAGCAAGCCCTACACTAATAATTTTTATTGGTGCATTGACAATTTTAGGGCCATTTATGTACTATGTTTGGATTTATAATTGAGTGAATGAATATATTTCTATTATAAATATTTAATATTGTTTAAAAAAATATTAAAAATTATATCCTCATAAGCTCTTGTTGGTTGTTAAGTTTCCTATGCATTAAAAATAAATAAATAATTTATGCCACTTATAAATGATTAAGCTTAGCTTGTTAATCTTAAATAATTAGGACTTAGTTGCATTCATAATTTAAACTCAAAAATGAAATTCGGCTCAATTAAGGTTACGTTTAAAGTCCAAAATTCTTTTTTAAAAATTTTAAAAGTTCTAAACTTTCTGCAATTAAATTTTACCACGTGTCACTCCTACATCATTTCAACATCTTTTAATTTATTTTTGAACTTTTTTCAAAACTCCAAACTTCCCCTAAGTTTTTAATTTTATAAAGGTATTTACGCTCAAACGTTAATATTTTAAAATATATAATTTGTTGATCGAATCTACGGGATTTTAAATTTTGCTAATTAAAATGAATTAATTTTAAAAATAAGTCCCTTCACATGTACGTCTATGTGCGTAAAAAACTTGTTCACGGTACATATATATAGTTTTAAATTTTCCAATCATACCGTACCGTACTTTAGATATCTCCGCTGACTCCGTAAGTTTGAAAATTCTTTGCGGATCAAATTTAACTTATGACTAATAATATTTAATTAAACGAAAGTGAGCTAGGCTTAAGGCCTTACATGGCATTGACTTATCTCACATGTCACCGTACATATCATAACTTCCACTGGAAGAAGGAGAAGCTGGCTGCCACGTGCAACTTGTAGAGTCCTAATTAAATTTCTTTGTATTATAGTAATTAATTGAGTACGGCAACAACAATCTAGCGGAACGGCACCTGGTTTCAAACCCACATCACATAATTGCAGTATACGTATTACATACATGTAAATACATACACATATATATATATATATATATAAGTCCTTCTGTATGCCTGTTTTATATGAATATGTAATAAGTTGTACCATGCATATATATATATATATATATATAAATCCAAGGGTGGGGGGTGAAGGGACAACTCTCTGGCTATAGATAGCTATCTTTGTGATAAATAATAATATGGCTAAGGTGGTGGTTTCTTCACTTGTCTTGATCCTTTTCACGGCCTTGTTTTGGGTTTCATCAAATGGAGCTACGTATAATTACAATGTGGTGAGTTTGGGTGCAACAACAGATGGGAAGTCAGACTCGACAAGGGCATTCCTAGAGGCATGGGCAAGGGCATGCAACTCTGGTGGGGCGGCGGCAGTGATGATTGTACCAAAGGGGAGGTTCTTGTTGAAGGCAGTGGTGTTTAAAGGGCCGTGCAAGACCAAGAAAATCCAGGTTCGCATAGATGGAACCCTGGTGGCTCCATCCACTTATATTGCCAACTCTGGCTACTGGATATTGTTCCTTAAGGTCGACGGGGTTACCCTCATTGGTGGCACCCTTGATGCTAGGGGACCTACCTTCTGGGCTTGCCGCCGCAGCCGGACTTCCCACCGGAATTGCCCCGTCGGAGCTAGGGTTAGTACTAACCCCCCCCCCCCAATCCGCATACATTAATATAATTCACTACAAACGTATGTTTATAATAACTGTTAAAGTATATATGGCAGTGTTTGATTTGTTAAAAATTAATAAAAAAATTTAAAATATTTAAAACTCTGTAATACATTTCTTTGGATAACATAGTACCTCGAAAAATTTTTATAAATCTTTATATATATCTACATATTCTAACAATTTTTTACAAATCTCAATAATTTTTTCACAAAATCTAATAACTTTTTAATAAATTTCAATAAATTTGACTTAAATATATGAGAACGGATTGAAAAAATGTTTCTAGTGTTTCTCTTTTCAATTTTTTTTTTGACGCAAAAGTTAAAAAATTCAATAACTTTAAAAAAAATCTGATATAAATTTGTGAAAACGGATTCAAAAAACCATCTATTTCCATAGTTTCTTTCTCAAATTTTTTACCACAAAAATTCAAAAGTTACACTATTTATCTCAAAAAAACATGATTTAGATTAAAAATATCAAATATTAAAAATTATCTCAAATTACATTTTTTCTTGATTTTTTTTTTTTTTTTTACCATTCCAAACGTTACCTATATATACGTAACAATATTCAATGCAATATTCACAAGTGAGTACAACTTAATTTATTTTAAGTTTGAATATATATTATAAAATTTATTTTAATTGCAAAATTAATAAAAATGTAATTTAATTACTGGACGGGATCCAAATTAACGTGCAGTCGATAACGTTCAATTGGGCAAACAACATTGTGATGAGCGGGTTAACCTCAATCAACAGCCAGCTAAGTCACCTGGTGATCAACAGCTGCAGCAATGTGATGGTTCGTAACGTGAAGATTATGGCGCCGGACCAGAGCCCCAACACCGAAGGAATTCACGTGCAGGGGTCGACTGGAGTGACAATCGCCGGCAGCAGCATAAGGACCGGAGACGACTGCATCTCAATCGGTCCTGGGACTAGGAATTTGTGGATGGAAAGGATACAGTGTGGTCCTGGGCATGGGGTCAGGTACATCTTCTTCTCTGTGTGTATATATATATATATATATATAGATCGTTTGGATGGTTAAAATTTTTCAAAAGATGCCAAAATTTCTGAAAAGTTTTCAAATTATTTTAATTAAATTTCATTACGCATCACTTTTACATCACATCAATACAAATTCTTATTTTTTCTTAATTTTTTTACACTTCAACACTCCTCTATAAATATATATATATATATATATATTTTATTGATTCCTTAATTTTGTCCGTCCATCGTATGGATACCAATATGTTTGGGCCTACCAGTCTCAGCCAAGCCCGAGTTTCTGGGTCCGTTTGTCGTCAATTAAATCCCCTGTTGTTTGGGGCAAACAAAGACTAGCAGTACAACTTAATTAATCAATATTTATACATGTGGCCTCTAATTGCAGCATTGGCAGTCTGGCAAAGGAGATGAATGAGGAGGGAGTCGAGAATGTAACCCTTACAAATTCAATTTTCAGTGGTTCGGATAATGGTGTGAGGATAAAGTCGTGGGCTAGACCTAGCAAAGGGTTTGTAAGAGGCATTGCATTTCGGAACATCTTGATGAGGAATGTCCAAAACCCCATCATTGTTGATCAAAATTACTGCCCCAACAACCACGGATGTCCTGGACAGGTATGTGTGTGTGTGTGTGTTTGTGTTTTAAAATATATATATATATATTGTTGAATCCACCTCCTTGTATATCTTTGTATATTATTATATATAGCGTGGTGGATCTTTTTTTTTTTTTTTAATTTCCAAATTTCATAGGTGAATTCATGAATGGTTTAATTCCGATTATCTATATATCTTGGCTAAATATATATATATATATATATATATATATAATTTGAAATGAATTAGCAGAGTTCGGGGGTGAAGATTAGTGGAGTGACATACAAGAATATACAAGGATCATCAGCAACACAAGTTGCAGTGATATTTGATTGCAGTCCAAGCAACCCATGCAAGGGGATCAGATTGCAAGACATAAAGCTCACTTATCGCAACAAACCAGCAAAAGCATCATGCAAGCATGTACGTGGAACTTATAAGGGTGTTATGGTCCCACCAAGTTGTTTTTAATTTACTTATCCATCATCTAATAATGCCATTTAATTTGTGGAATAATTTTTCACTAAAATGTTAAATAATAACTTGTTCGGTCATTGGTCAAAGTTCCCTTATTTAGGTCATAAATATCTTAGGTTGAACTCAATACTCGATGATTTAATCTACTCTCACTGTTCTTTTCTTCTGCACTAATCACCGCTCAGCTAATTTATACTGGTAACTATCCGTATTGATCAGTACATTTTATTCAAAATTATCATAGTCGTAAGATGATATTTTCTATTTGAAAATCAACAATGAAAACATAAGTTGTGAAAGATGCAGAGTAATTATGTAGTGGTAGCAGTCGAACTGATACTCGATTTTCTCCCTCCTTATATATATATATATACATATTTGTGTGTGTTAAAAAAAAAGGAAAAAAAAAAAGAAAAAGAAAAATAGTGAAAGACTTTGACGGGTAATGACAATTGAGAAAGTCAGAGAGGGATTTTTTTTTTTTTTCGAATATATTCTTTTGTATAAAATTCAAGGGGATTTGTGGGAAGAAGTCACCAGTGCTGTGTTTAATTGAATGAGCACTTGGAGTACTGTTAATTAATTTTCCCTTCATGGATAATATTATTCAGTGTTTTTAATTATTTACTGTTATGTTAATTATGACAACTTTTTTTTTTGGGTTAGAAAGCAGCAATTAGCTAGCTAGTCACAGTACTATTGATGCAGAATAACCATTTATGTATATCACTAATGAGAGCAAGTGCATGCATCGTAGATGTGAAAAACTTGAAATTTTGTACCAAAAATAACAGTCAAAAATGAAAAGGCGAATCGATATATATATATAGTATTTAATAACAATGCATGTCATACTATGATATTTAAGTAAGAGAAACCCTTTGGTCGTCAGAACTTATAAATGTTTCGTGTATATAATAGACTGGCAATTGACAATACATGCATGCTATTCACGGATACAATCAATATATTGAAAAATATCTAGCTGAGTCATTTGAAAGATGCTTTGATCTCCCTAATTAATATGCTAAGAAAAAGATGGGAATGAGAAAGAAGAAACTTGCAAAAAGAAAAGCAGGTCAATACATACAAGCACTAAAAACATGGATGGATGGTGACTACTAATCCATATTTTTCTCATGGGCCCTGTCCGTCTCTTTCTTCATTTATAGCTTTATGGGTGCATTTTGAGCGTAAAAACAACTAAAAATAACCAAAAAAATGTGATTTAAATAATTTTCTAACATCTGATTTGTAGTTACTAAATTACGTTATTAAGGAATGAATAGTATAACTTTTTGACATTTGTGTTAAAATGTTAGAGATAGATAGAAATCGTTCTAATAGATTTTTTGGTCCGTTCCGATGAGTTTATGCTAGAATTTTTTTAAAAGTTGGTTAAACTTTTGGATTTTTACATCAAAATATTGGAGAGAGAAACCGTTCTGATGGATTTTTTGGTCTGTTTCGACAGATTTTTGTCAAATTCTTTGAAAGTTGTTGAAAAAATTTTAGAATTCGTAAAAAAGTTATTAGGATTTGTGGAATTGTTATTGAGATTTATAAAAAAAATTATTGAAATTTGTAAAAATTTGTTGGGATATGTAGATATGTATAAATTTATTAAAATTTCATGAGGTACGAGAACAACAAAATGTGTTAAAGGGTTTTAGAAATTTATCCACTTTTTAACAGATCAAACACACCCTATATGTTGTTGCTTTGTGGATGATCAACAAACTGTTGTTTTAGTGTCACATAATTACTGTCGCGAGCTTGGCTCTCTGATCCCGTTCAGCAGAGAAAAAAATAAAAATAAAATTAACTTTTTATACTTTAAGATTGCGTTTGGTAACGTTTTCGTTTTCTATTTTTTTGTTTATATTTTTAAAATTTTGTAAACTCGCAACAGAAACATATTTGATAAACTTGTTTAGGTTTTTTAATTTCCAAAATAAATGAAAACATAAACAGAAAAAATGTATTTTCACTCTGGTTTTTTTTTCTGTTGCCAATATTTTGTCAATTTTAAAACTTTGTCTGTTTTTGTTATATTACATAAAAATAAATTATTTTATTCAAATATTTTATTAAAATAAGTTATTTTAATAAATAACATAATTAAATTCAATAAATTAAATTAATTATATAAATTAATATATATTATTTTTAATAAATAATAAAACTAAATTAATTAATTTAATTCAATAATTAATTATTGCTAAAATATCTAAAATAAATATCATAATTAATTTATTTAATTTAATAATTAAATTAATTTATATGAAATAATTAATAATAAATAATTAAATTACATTAATTTTTAATTTAATTTAATTTAATAATTATTATTAAATTATTTTAAATAAATATCATAATTAAATTAAATTATTTATGATTTAATTAATTTAATTTATATAAAATATATTTTATTAAATTATTTTAATAAATAATTTTAATTAATTTAAAAATAAATAATTTAATTTAATAATTAATCTAATTTAATTATTTATTTAATATGAAATATATTTTATCAAATTATTTTTAATAAATATTATATTTTATATTTATTGAATTAAATGATTTTAATAAATAATTTACTATAATAAATGATTTTAATAAATAATTAAATGATTTTAATTAATATAATTAATTAAATTAAATTAATATAAAATATATTTTATTAAGTTCTATTAATTTTTTTAAACTAATAAAATTAAATATATTTTAAAATAAAAAATTAATAATTATAAACAAACTTGCATTTCCAAATGCAGTTTCAGTTTTCATTTAAGAAAAAATAAATGGCAACAAAAAAAATTAGAAAACGGTAACAGAACAACAACAACAAAAAAACGATAGCGTTGTCAAACGGCCCCTAAGTGTTTAACAAAACACAAAAGTTGTCAATAATCTTATATAACAAATTGTCAACGTACACTAACTTTTGCTGAGTTGGTGAAGGTATAATGGTCATTTTATTTTAACATAAATCAAAAGTTATTAAAAATTTTATCAAACACATAAAAAGTTGCTAAAAGTTATTAAAAATTTTATATTTATTTTACTAGACACGTCAAAAGTTTACCTACCAACTTTTATAAAACAAATACCGAAAGTTGATTGAAAATTGGATGTCCAAACGAGGCCTGTATTGAAACCGCCACGTGACATGTAGTTTGATATCAATAGACAATTGTACATGGCTTGGACACCCTTTTTTTGAATTTTCTTGAATTGTAAGCAAAAAAGAAAGTAAAATAAAATAAACTAGATTTTTTAATTTTTAATGAGCAGATCAAGATCGTCACCCACTAAAATAAAACTCACCAGATTTACTAATTTTTAAGTGAGATAAATAAACTTAATAAGATTTAACATTAAACTAACACTCCCAGTAAATTTGTTATTTTACATGTAGAACCATTGCACTTCATGAAAACGGTCTTAACTTTTTCTATAGAACTTGAAATTAGGTAAGATTTGCAACATTGAAAACTAAATTTAAAAACTTTCCAACTATATAAATATCTAGCAATTTGATAATTTGTATATGATAAGTCAAAATTACCAAAAAAAAAAAAAGAAAAAATTTGAACTGCAGTTGGGCAATTCATTGCTCAGAGACTTAATTGAAAAATATTTTAGGTGTTTATTATTTATTTATTTATTTTTATTATTATTATTATTTATTTTTTGGATAGCCAAGCAAAAGAAACACCATCCTTTTTCTACACAAGCAAATAATAAATATATATTTATTAACTAATTTTCTGGCATAACTGAACAAAAGAAAAGAATTTAACCTCTCTTATCCTTTATATTATGGTATCCTTTTCTCTTCAATTCCTTGTTGAAAAAACAATTTGATTAAAAAATTATAGTTGCCACAAACATGAGAGAACTGATCTGGCTGTAAGTAGAAATTAATATTATTAATTATTATATAAATACATTGATGTGTTTTCCTCCCAAAATCAAATATTATTGTAAACCTAGCATGAATTAAAGTTGACAATTACGGCCAAAAACGAGTACCCTCATAACCAATTCTTTTCAATTTTACATTTATTTTTTATTTTTTCTGCTAGTTATATGTGTTTAAGGAGTGTTTGGCTGGTCAAAATTAATCAAAATCTACAAATTTTTACTAATTTTTTTACACTTTCTTCCAATCAAATTTTATCACATATCACTTTTACATCGAATTTTTATACTTTTACTGCACTTTTTTTGCTAAACTTTTATTAACCAAACTTTTAAATTCCATGACTAGCATGAACATGGTTATTTGGGGGAGGAATTGAATTAGTGGAGGATTTTAGAATTCCTTGTTTATAGTGAAGCCTAATGCAAAGAAAAAAGAATCATCTTTTGTAAGGGATTTATTCCAAGGTGAACTTACATTGATTTTTTGTGAAAAAGTAAAAATTCATGGTTAAAAGTACGAGTTTTCATAATAAAATAATTTATTCACTGAAAGATATGTTTACATTAACCTTAAATATTCCCACCATCACTAATAAAAAAAATTTCGCTAGCTAATTAGTTTTTTTTTTTAAGGTGAATTTATGTTAATATGTGTATATATAATGGTATTTGATTCGTAAAAAAAATATATAGTTAGTGTTAAAATGACACGTAATGAAATTTAATTAAAAATTTAAAAAATTTTAATAAAAGTTTAATTTTTTTTATTTTGTGAATAAATTAAACACTCCATAAATAAAATTAACATACTATTAATAAATAAACTTGCACACGATAGCATTAATGGTTTGGATTTTGGGAGCTTACATTCATCTCAAATTATGGCAGCCAAGTCGAGGTATTTTCTTGCAGTGTTTTCAATGCTTTGACGACTTTTGTGAATACGGGCACAATTTTTTAAAAAAAGAATATTAATTTTTTTATTTTTAGGCTCGGTTTGGGGGTTAAAAAATTGACAATTTATAACTTTTTGTGCATTTAGTAGAGTTACAAATTTTCTCACTTTTTTACTTTGTTACAGTAAAAAATAAAATCAAAAGTTTTACCAAACACATAAAATTATCACTTTTTTACTTTGTTATAGTAAAAAAATTTACCAAACACTTAAAAGTTACATAAAATGCTAAAAATTATACTTTATTCTACCAAACACACAAAAAAATAATTAAAAAAACACATAAAAACTACCAAAAGTTGAGGTTTTTTACTTTTTTTTGAACATCCAAACGGCCTCTTAATTGTTTAGCAAATCATCAATATTTGTTATTTTTCTGCTGAGTTACAATAATTTGTCAACTCAAAAATCACTTCAAGTTATTAAAAATTGTTAAAAATTATTAAAAGTTACCAATAATTATCAAAAATTATCAAAAATTTTACCAAAAACCTAAAAATTGTAAAAAATTATTAAAAATTACTACTTATTTCACTAAATATACCAAAAATTATAACTAATAATTTTTGACAAAATATACTAAAAATTATGCCTTTAAACACCCCGTAAACTTTTCTAAGACTAACTGTGATTGGAAAAATTGTTGAATAGTCGTTTTTTCTAGTCCAAATCAAAGTAACGTACTTAAATCACATAACTTTAATGTTTTGAGGACCAACTGTTGTTGTGAAAGACTATTTGATATCTAGTCTAAATCAATTAAGTACCCAAATCAAAACTTTCAATTTGTTGTTTGGCCATCTTCTTCGCCATTTACTTGCATTCTGCGTGTGATAATTGACAATTTTGACTCAATCATTGAGTTTCAATCCCCAGCTTACTATGAACCCATTTTCTAATTAATAAACTTACTTTTTTTACTATTTAAAGTCACTGTCCTCGGTGCCAAATTTTTACATTACTTGTGGATAAGATTTGACAACTTGACTCAATTATTAAAGTCTCAAACATATATATTTTAATTATATAATCCTAATTTTCTAACAATGGATTTATTTTTTTATTTTATTTTTGAATACTTTACTTAGAACACAACTTAGGGCCTGTTTGAAAGCTAAAAAACTAGTAAAAAAATACTAAAAATTGTATTTTGTAATTTTTGGTGCGTTTGGTAGAATCACAATTTTTTTTTTTCACTTTTTTGATTTGCTACAGTAAAAAATAAAACAAAAAGTTACCACTTTTTTTATTTGTTACAGTAAAAAATATAACAAATATACAAAAAGTTATTACTTTTTTGATTTGTTACAGTAAAAAGTTTACCAAATACCTAAAAGTTATAAAAAAATACTAAAGAATACATTTTGTTCCACCAAACACACAAAAAAATGTAACTAAAAAAATACATAAAAAGTTACCAAAAGGTTCACTTTTTTTTTTCTTGTTTTTGAACCACCAAACGGCCTCTTAATTTGGTCAATTGTTAAGGAACACAGGTAAAAAGTTTATCTCTATTTGGGAAAATTATTGCGTGTAATAATCATTATAAAATAACTTTATCTATAATTAACATATATCGTCGTATGCTAAAACCGTAAAATTCATGTGATAATTATTATAAATGCACGGTAATAGCTAAGGAGACTTCATTTAAAAATTAAAGGTAAATTACATTAATTATATCTGAAGTTTGATAAAAATACATAAAGTATTTATGAGATAATCATCTGTTGGTTTGATTCCCTTAATCGATATATACTCATGTTTGATTAATAATCAAGAATTAAATATGTGTTCTTTTGATGATTTTAAATTATTTTGACTATAGGATTGTCACTAGTGTAAGTTTGTGGAATACTTAATCACCATTTGAAATTTGTAAATTATAATGTTTAAGATGTATGGTAAAATTTCACCCGATTATATAATTAAGTATATATATTTTTAATTGAGGTTTATATTTACAATTAATGATTAAAACTCTCTAAGGGGTTGTTTGGAGTAAAAAAAGTGAGATAAATTGAGATAAATTGTGGTTTGGAGAGAGTTCGTAGTGCGTGCAGTGAGAGAAAAAATTGATGTGATATAAAGTTAATAGAGATTTATAAAATTTTTTGAAAAAATTTAGCGAACCAAACGATCCCTAAATCATGTTCGGGTTACCATAGTATTAACCCTATGTAACAGAATCACTTGGTGTAAATTTAATAGTGAGATTTTTATGTTTTTATGTTAAAAAAATAAAATAAAATAATTTATATATGTGTTCGCTTTTTCAAAAGTATCCAATAATAATAATAATAATAATAATAATAATTGGTTTTACAAATTTATGTTTTTTTTTAACATAAACAAAATAGTTAGAGGTAAGTTTAACTTTTTTTAGAAGTTTTTTTAATTAAAAACATAAAAATAATATGATTTGTTTTTTGCGTATATTTATTTATCTTCACCATTCCCGTGTTTAATTTATGTTTTCGCTGCTTCAAGCAAATCCAGTTTGCTGGTTGATATGGGATGCTTTCGTAAGGGGTGTTTGGATAGTAAAAAATATACGAAAAAGTTTACAAAAAAATTAATATAAAAGTAAAATGTTGTAACATTTAATTAGAAAAGCTAATAATATTTTTTTGATAATTTTTAATAATTATTTTCTGTTTTTTTATAGCCCAAACAACCCGGCCGCAATACTGGATCACCCGATTGGGCTTTCCCATCACTGGTGGTGAGGGTAGGGTGGTTTTCACCCAATAATGGCTTGTCAAGCTAGCTGCCAACCGACTCCAGAGGTACTATTTTGTCATTTTGTCCTCGAGTAATTATGACGTGTACGAAAGTCTTTCTAATTTAATTAACAGTACTTTCTAGTTTAATTTTTTTAGTTTAATTAAGGTTTGTTTGGAGTAAGAAAAAATTAGATAAATTGAGATAAATTGTGGTTTGGGAAGAGTTCGTAATGCGTACAGTGAGAGAAAAAAGTTGATGTGATACAAAATTAACAGAGATTTATAAAGATTTTCAGAGATTTTCAGTAAAATATTACACGCCAAACGCAGCCTTAATGGTACAATATGCTAATTGATAAAAGCACTTTAAATTCTTATACGATTGTTATTGTATCTTAATAAATTTATAAAGTCACAATTCCATTCATATGATATAGTATTATTTCATTTAGGCTTCGATATGCATGGCTTTAAAATATGTTATGCATAGCCCACATCAATTTTATATATGTAGCATATTTTCTCATTACATTCAAAAAATGTAACAGAAGAAATTTGATCGCACTTTTTCAATATCTTGATAGTCTTTCATTAATCTTGCTTACACATAATTCATCTATCATAGAAAATATATTTTAGAGTATATAATTTTTTTATTATCTTAAATTCATATAATTAACTAAATTTCGTTAAAAATATATGAATATTAGGTGAAGAAAAAGATACAATGTTATAACTTTTTTTTATTTTATGTTATTTTTTTTATGAGGATTTGGGGTAGGCTTACAAGGTAGTGTATATCCCTTTAAAATATATGATGAAGTGAAATTCGACTTAACTAAAAAAAATGTTAAAATACAATTTAACAAAAAATAAAATTTTAAATAACTTTTGAGAAAGACCTCCTCTTAAAATGTTAGTATAATAAATTAATAATTGCTAAATAATTTTGCTTTTTACAAGGATAATAATGAAGATGTGAAGGGGGGGGGGGGGGCAAGTAGTAACTACGTTGGGCCACGGGCGGTGGGTGCTGCAAGATTAGATTAGAATTAGATTCCCCTTGTCTCAACTCAACTCAATGGTGGCCGCCCTCTGCTTTCCTTCGTTTGCTTAGCTTTCCCGACCTTCTTTTTACAAATTTGGGACCATTCTCTCTCTCTCTCTCTCTCTCTCTCTCTCACACACACAGTAGTAAGGTGGGGTCCAAGCTTTGGGTCCCAAACCCCCCTTCATCATCACTCCCACCCACCAGACGAAATTGCCATGCCCGTTTCTGCCCTCAGCCTCTGCTTGTTGGGGGCTGCATTCTGACGTTACCAGCAATGATCAACGGACCCAAAAGGAAAGTAATATTTTAATAGAATTTAAATACTATTTTTTCGTAACAGGGATTAACAAAGAGAAACAAACAAACAAACAAAAGGAAAGAAAGGGAAAAAAAAAAAAAAAAAAAACTTTATTTATCAGTGTAGTAGTATTTTATCTGTACCGCATGTGGTTGGGATGGTCTCTTCCCCTCTTCTTCTTTTTGTTGCTCTTGGCATTTGGAGAAACTGTTTGTTTGTTGTTTGCTTTTGGCCTTTTTGGGGGGGAGCAATCTGGGTGGGTTTGGTCTGCTTCTGTGGTTTTCTGAATTTGATGAGCTTCTGGGTTTGATCCAACAGAGGTTTTGAGCTCTGAATCTGGTGAAATAATTTGGCAGTTCTTGCGGGTTGTCATCGTGTCACTGCAATTTTGAATCTTTTTGGTATGTTTCTTGCTCTGCTTTTGAATTGAAATGATGGCCTCTGCACAGCTTTGGAGTGGGTGTGAATTTGAGCTTTGATTTGTTGATGAAACCAAACCAGGATATTTATCTTTCACTTCTTTTTGAGCCCTACATGTAACTGTGATAGGGTTTCCATTAATATAATAACCCAATAATATCATCTCGGATTAGCTGATTTATCCCACGGATCATTTTGAGAATTGGGTGGTTTTTATTGATCTTTGCTGAAATATCTGGAAAAATTACATCTGATCGAGGCAAAACTAAAGCAGTTTCTCATCTTTTGAATCTCCCAAAAAAAAATAATAATAAATAATAAAAATATCCAGTCCTCCAAATTAAGGGGAAGAAGTATTTTGTTGGGATTTTTTGAGATTTCTGTGAGGCTTGTGCATGATCATGGAGAAACAGACTAGTTTTCGTGGTGCGACTGTGGAGAAACAGCAAAGTTTTCGTGGGGTGATGGAAAAACAGCAGAGTTTTCGTGGTGGGGGAATGGAGAAGCAGAAAAGCTTTCGTGGGTTGATGGAGAAACAGAAGAGCTTTCGGTTGGCAATGGAAAGGCAACTCAGTTTTGGTGGAGAAAGAAAGAGGGGCAAAGAGTCCC
Source organism: Vitellaria paradoxa (assembly GCA_019916065.1). Lineage (NCBI taxonomy): Eukaryota > Viridiplantae > Streptophyta > Magnoliopsida > Ericales > Sapotaceae > Vitellaria > Vitellaria paradoxa. The sequence goes on from CM034234.1 coordinate 42,626,877, forward strand.
CGGGAAAACGAGGTGACTCTCCCCTTCATTTGGCTGTGAGAGCTGGGAATTTGAGTAAAGTGAGAGATATTTTACAGAGGTTTGATGATAATGGTGTGAAAGAATTGCTATCAAAGCAGAACCTGGAGGGTGAGACTGCTTTGTATGTGGCTGCGGAGAATGGGCATGCTCATGTTGTTGGTGAATTCTTGAAACATTCAGACCTCCAAACTGCATCCATTCCTGCCAGGAATGGCTTTGATCCTTTTCATATTGCAGCTAAGCAGGGTCATCTTGGTAAGATTTCATTTTCATTCTTTTCTTGTCCAATTTAGTGTATGCTTCCTTTGTTGTTTGGAAATGGAAGGGATTGAAAGTTTCTTGACTTGAGTTATGTTGGCTTTTAGATGAAAGAAAGTCTCCTGTCAGCATTTGCATTACTTTGCTTCCTTGAGAACAATGATTTAACTGCTCAATGATGCTTGAGATGTGTTGATGAAATGTCTGCAATTTTTCAACTACAAATTGCCTAATTTACTTACTTATTCTATATTCTAAAAAGATTGATAGCTCTCCCTGGCTTGGTAACTCTGATGACTTGTCATTCTTTTCTCTCCCACTTTACAATGACTCCATCATTGATGAATTACTTTCTCCCATTACATGTTTACAAGCTCATAGTTCTAAATCATAGAAACTTTCTGCCTTGCCCCTCCTAAGCTATTCTTTTTTAAAGTATTCATTCGGTAGTGCCACAAGAAATGTATGTTTCAGACATATCCAAAGAAAATCTTTTCTGCAATGTCAGAGCTACAAGATGATTTCTGAAAGTTTTTACTGAACTTATTACCACTTTCCTCTGTTCAAATCTATTGAAGACCTTGCTATTAATTGTATCTTCTCTTTATCCTGCTTTGCATATTTTGCGTACAAGTACTATAAAATAAAACCGGGTCACCTTTCTTGAATCTCCACGCTAGTAGAATCTCTGGCACTGCTTCAGCATCTCTTGATTCGTTTATTACCAGCATGCATTGATCATTACTAGAGTCTAAATACCTTACAAAATGGAAATTTATGATTGCCCAAATTTTGGGAATAGTTAGGCTTTTCACATCACATGTTGTTTTTCTTTTTGGGTGGGAGATTAAATGGCCTCCATTATGCCTGGAAAAAACTGATGAAAAATATCAGCTGGGAATGAGTTGATAGTGACTCCTGAAAATGGTTAGATGAAATAATTGTGTGTGACTGATCAACATGTTTTGCACTCTTGGAAAATGTACCTCTATCGAGTGGCCAAGTTTTCCTAGTTTGAGGTCATTAGTCCTTGATGAATGTTGTCTGGTTAATCACCATTTTAATGTTTAGACTCCCATGCATTTTTCACTTCATCTTTTATGTATTCCGTAAAGTATTATTCTGTTTTCAAAAAGAAAGAAAAAGTGAAAAGGATATAGATTAAAGATGGATGTTGTATTTGGAGTGCACTTTGAAGAAGACTGGCCTGACTTATTAATTGTAATCATCTCATACTATGCAAATTGTTTGCTAATACAAAATTAGACATGCTATAAGTACAGTAACGTGCAGTCTGATGCCTTACAATGGACATTGTTTATTCCATGATATTGATAGATTATGTAATCATTTTCATTCATTTTGCATTATTCAATTCTGATATAACTCTTGTGACTGATTTAGACAGCTTTAAATGCCCTTACGTATGAGTTGATGTTATATTTTCCTGAGCATTTGGTGAACTGAAACTTGCTTAAATATCAAATCCATAAAAAAAAAAAAAAAAAAAAAAAAAAAAAAAACATTGAGAAAAATGCTGATGATGTCAATTGTTAAAACTGAATTGGTCTTTTAAATGAAAGTTATTTGCTTATTTCAAATGCAATAAAGGCATAAAATTGCTTCATTTCTTGTATAAATCATGAGGGAATTAAGGATGGGTTGTCCATATGTATCCATATATATATTTGAGACAGTCTCAATGTAATTAAAAGAAGTAACAAGTAACATAAAACATAATTCTAGTAACTTATAATATAATCTTAATAAATAGTCCAAATTCTAAAATTAACAGGAATAAGATGAAATAACGGGCAATGCTAAACACGCTCTACTTTTAGCTTCTCACACTCTATCCCTTCATACAATAAATAATGCATTTTGTACTGTGAGAAGCCAAAGACAGTGTGCAATTTGCATTCTCTAAAACAGACAAAATTAATTCAATATTCCATTAAATAAATAAACTATTATTCCATCCTATCTTTTCCTTTCATTTCTGTGTAGTATGAAGATTAGATTTCGTTTAGGTTGCCATCTTTTACGATCCTAATCGCGAATGAACTGCAAATAGGGTTGCATGATCTGGATCATGGTTCCATAGGGGATGGGTGATCCTGGTAACTGTGGTAGACACATCTAATTGTAGACCTACACAAAACGTGTTCAATGTGATTCTCATGCGTTGCAGGATAGAATGTGATATAGTGAGATAGAGTTTGATGGGGGTTGTAAAATCGGTTAGGCATAATCTGTTAACCGAGATGACTGAACTGATCGGTTCGGTTTCGATTAATTGTCTAAGGTATTGGTGTCATACAGTTAGTTGAAAGCTAAGGCCCGTTTAGTAAGGCCCCGTTTGGTAACGTTTTTGTTTTCTGTTTTTCTGTTTCCGTTTTCAAAATTTTGTAAACTGACAACAGAAACATGTTTGTTAAATCTGTTTTCGTTTTTTTGTTTCCAAAAAAAATAAAAACGGAAACAGAAAAATGAAAACAGAAAAAAGGTGTTTTCACTCTGGTTTTCTTTTCTGTTGCCAATAATTTGCTAATTTTAAAATTTTGTTTATTTTTGTTACATTACATAAAAATAAATTATTTTATTCAAATATTTTATTAAAATAAGTTATTTTAATAAATAATATAATTAAATTCAAAAATTAAATTAATTATATAAATTACTATAAATTATTTTTAATAAATAATAAAACTAAATTAATTTAATTGAATTTAATAATTAATTATTGCTAAATTATTTGAAATAAATATCATAATTAATTTATTTAATTTAATAATTAAATTAATTTATATAAAATAATTAATAATAAATAATTAAATTACATTAATTTTTAATTTAATTTAATAATAATTATTAAATTATTTTAAATAAATATCATAATTAAATTAAATTATTTATGATTTAATTAATTTAATTTATATAAAATATATTTTATTAAATTATTTTAATAATTAATTAATTTAATTTAATTAATTTAAAAATAAATAATTTAATTTAATAATTAATCTAATTTAATCATTTATTTAATATGAAATATATTTTATTAAATTATTTTTAATAAATAATATAATTTAATATATTTTATATTTATTGATTAAATGATTTTAATAAATAATTTACTGTATTAATTTAATTAATTATATTAATTAAATTAAATTAATATAAAATATATTTTATTAAGTTCTATTAATTTTTTAAAACTAATAAAATTAAATATTTTCTAATATAAAAAATTAATAATTCTAAACAAATTTGTATTTCCAAACACAGTTTCAGTTTTCATTTCGGAAAAAATAAACGGCAACAGAAAACAAAAAACAGAAAACGACAACAGAAAAACAACAGCAAAAAAACGACAGCGTTGCCAAACGGGCCCTAACCATTTCGTTTTCAATTTTTTGTTTTTGTTTTCATTTATTTTGAAAACTGAACACGAAAACGCGTTTGGTAGATTTGTTTTCAGTTTTCAGTTTTCAAAAAAATAAAAATTGTTTTCAAAATTTTTTAAAATTTTGAAAACATAGAAAATTTGTTTTATCAAGTTTTCATTTTAAGTTTTCAATTTCTTATATAACTACTACTAGTTACAACCATCAATTACTATCATCCACTAGTTGTTACCAATATTCAGCCACCGCCGCCACTACCTTCCACTCATCTTTGGTTACCACCAAATATATTATTATTTAATATAAAAATATTAAATTAATATATTAAATATATTAATATATTAAATTATATTAATATATAAAATTAATAATATTTTATTTTTATTTATGTAAAAATATATTAATTAACCAAATTATATTAATTATAATTGAATTTAATTTGTTAAATTAATATAAAATTATTTTATTAAATTATATTTAATTAATAATATAATAAACTATATTTAATATATTTTATTTTTATTGAATTAAATTATTTTAATAAAGATATAATTAAAATAAATACGTTTAGTTAATTTAAATTAAATTAATTATATAATTAAATTTAATTAATAAATTAGTATAAAAATAATTTAATATAAATTGTTTTTAATAGATAATATAATTAAATTATATTGCATATATTTTATTTTATTTTTATTGAATCAAATTATTTTGAAAAAAATAATATAATTAAAATAATTAAATCTAATTAATATAATTAATTAATTAAATCAATTAAATTTAAGTAATTAAATTAAATGAAATTAAGTTAATTAAATTAATTACTTTAATTAACATGAAATATATTCTATTAAATTGTTTTTAAAAATAATTATAATAAATTATGTTTATTATATTTTTTTTATAGAATTAAATTATTTTTAATAATTAAAATAATTAAATTTATTGAATTTAATTGATTAACAACTGTAACTACTAACTAACAATTATCGTTGTCAAACGTGTTTTCAAGTTTTTGTTTTCTTTTCCTACTATGTAAATGAAAACAAAAAATTAAAAATTGAACACAAACAAAAAACTAACAACTTTATCAAACGGGCCCTAGGATTTTCGGTTTTAGTTAGTGGCTTAACCATTTTCGGTAATATTGAAACTGAACTGGTTAGACAAAAAACACTTAACTTCTATTTAGGAGTGGAAGAAAGTCGATGTTTGATCAGTTAACTGACAGTAGTGACATCCTTGGTTCAGTTTCAGTTAATTAGGTAAAGTATTAGTGTCGGTATTGGTTAGTAAAAGGTAAAAATTTTGGTTTCAGTTTCAGTATTTACTCCTAATAGATTCTGTTAGTGTCCGTTAGTAAAATTTTGTCAGTTTAGTAACCAATAATGAACCGATTTCACCCCTAGAGTTTGATGTTGCGTTTGTATTTATGGATTTGAAATCTAGGGAAAATTACTTAAATACAAATTTATTGGTTTAGATATGAATTTCATCATGAATTTAACCACAAAAAAAGTAGTTATTTGAAATCTTTCATGGTATTTGACTCTGTTTTAGGGAGCAGTGGCCGCAATACTCCAATAGTAATTATTAGAAATATTACATGTATTTCTGAGACTATATTATGATGCATCCTAAAGTAAGGAAATGCACCTCAGAGCTGTATATATTACTGGTCCACGTTGATTAACCAGAGAAGAAAATCCCAACATTCTTCTCTTATCTTTTTCACTTCAAATTGTCAATGAAAATTTATTCTTCTATTCTCTTCATTTATCAAGCAGGGTTTTCTAAAATTCTATTGCTTTAGTTTACCAGTCACTGGGGCTAAACTGAGCATCAATAGACTCAAATCATATAAAAGCCTATGTCTTACTTGATAAGTGAAGAAAACAACTTTGTTTGTCTTAACATTTTGTTGCAAGCAGATAAAACTAGTTTGGATCTGAAGCTTGCTGATGGATTTGTTCTTGCACTCAAGCAATATGTATCAAAGATTCTTTCCTTTTTGGCTCTTTTTTCCCTCTAGCTTAAGCCCGCTCTTGGCATGATTTGCAGAGGTACTAAAGGAACTTTTGCATTATTTCCCCAACCTGGTCATGACCACTGATTCATCCAATTCTACTGCCTTACACACCGCTGCAGCTCAAGACCATATTGATGTAGTCAATCTGCTTCTGGAAACTGACTCAAACCTTGCCAAGATAGCCCGAAACAATGGGAAGACTGTGCTCCATACTGCAGCAAGGATGGGCCGCTTACAAGTGGTAAAATCCCTTTTAAGGAAGGATTCAAGCATTGGTTTTAGAACTGATAAAAAAGGCCAAAATGCATTGCACATGGCTGTGAAAGGGCAGAGTGCGGAGGTTGTTCTTGAATTAATAAAACCTAACCCCTCAGTTTTGGGCTTTGAAGATAATAAGGGAAACACACCGCTGCATATTGCAACTAAGAAGGGCAAAGCTGAGGTGATTCCACATTTACTGTCTGATTTTTTTTTTATATATCTTGTCTAGTTTGCCTTAGATCTTTCTGCAGGTGGTTATTTCAATTACCTTTTTAGAGTTTCCCATGCATGTGATGTGAAATTCTCCATGTTCTTGAAATGAACAAGTTTTGTGGAGTATAACTGAGGTCTAGACATTGTTGTGTCCATAAGATTCTTACATCTTCAAATCCATACAAGAACTTTGATGTTGGCTTTGCAGCATTTATTATTTTTCCCATGCATATTGTCCTTCTTATATGGCAGGTAGTATTTCCTCTGGCTATCTTAAAAAATGGAAGTCATTCTTGCATATATTCCCATGCATTTTGTGATTTTCTCAACAATCAACATCTGCTACTCATATTTTTTCCATGAATGCAAGTAGTTGATTGGTGAAGGAAGAGAATCTCAAAGCACAATCATGGCGAGGAATTCATGCAGAAGAGTAAAATATGCAGTTTTTAGGTTGCAGGATATCTGCCATAAAAATTCACCTGAGTGCATAGTGGGATTCTATAATGTTATAAGAGATCTAGTGTAAAGATCTGGAATTAATTTTACTGAAAAAATTATATGATTGCAGATTGTTCGTTGCCTACTTTCAGTTGAAGGGGTTAACATCAATGCAATGAATAAGGCTGGAGAGTCCCCCCTTGACATTGCGGAAAAGTTTGGGACTCCAGAACTAGTCACGATTTTAAAAGAATCTGGAGCCACAAATTCTAAAGATTGTGGAAAACCCCCAAACGCAGGAAAGCAACTCAAGCAGACCGTGAGTGACATAAAACATGATATGCAGTCCCAACTCCAACAGACCCGTCAGACTGGTGTCAGGGTCCGGAAGATTGCAAAGAAGATAAAGAAGCTCCACAGCAGTGGCCTCAACAATGCCATTAATTCAGCTACTGTTGTTGCTGTCCTTATTGCTACTGTTGCTTTTGCAGCCATCTTTACTATACCTGGCCAGTATGTTGAGAATAAAACCCCAGGATTCTCACTTGGGCAAGCCCACATAGCAACAAACGCTGCTTTCATCGTTTTCTTTATGTCTGACAGTGCTGCACTATTCATTTCCCTCGCTGTTGTTGTAGTCCAGACATCTGTGGTGGTGATAGAGCATAAGGCGAAGAAGCAACTTGTGTTTGTGATTAACAAGCTCATGTGGTTGGCTTGCCTCTCCATTTCAATTGCCTTCATTTCTCTCAGCTATGTGGTGGTGGGATCAAAAGAAAGATGGCTTGCTGTGTCTACCACACTAATTGGTGGCTTAATCATGCTCACTACTATTGGCTCAATGTGCTTCTGTGTGATTCGGCACAGAATGGAAGAGACAAAGTTGAGGAACATAAGGAGGAATGAAACCCTATCCCGCTCATTCTCGATGTCTATGGCATCAGATGCTGATATACTGAATGAAAACTACAAGAGGATGTATGCAGTTTGAGAGCAAAGTGGAATTTTGGAGCGGCAGGGTGGTGAACAGAAGAAGATTGAACAGCCTCTTTGTTTTCTATCTTTTATCTTACAATAACTAGTTGCTCTTTAGCTCTGTTGGCTATTGTAGATTGTAAGATCTTATGGCATCCCAACAGCGAGGATACCTTGGTGCTCTTCACCCTCTTAAGTATTCGATTATACTAGGCCTGTGAGGAAGCCAGATTGGGTTTCACATTTGGTTGATCAATTATGATAACCTACAAGTCAAGTTGGGAACTCGACAGCAGACAAGAAAGTGCCTATGATTGATGTAATCGAATCTGCATGTAAGTCTACATAAATGTGGAAATGTTATTATGGTGATTGATGTTTATAATGTAGTTTAACATATATGTCTATTTACCATGATATTCCTGTTCTTATTCTGTTACTCTAGCCCTTTTCTGTCGTACTAGTTTGATTTGGTTACAGCATTTGTTCGAGTCACAATTTTGTTGAATTGGTGTGTATATTAAGGAGCAGAGATCAACAAGACTCTGCAAGAAATTAACTCCTGAACTTACATACAGCTAATATAAACCTCGGGATCATGCTCTGGAGTAGCATTTCTTTTAGCTAGAAGAGGCTCAAGAAAGATGGTCATAACATGCATTGTGCCGAAGAAAATTTCAAATTAACATCCAGGATAAAAGAAGAAAATGAGGAAGACACACGGAGAAGCAATACTTGGAGGCTAGAAGAAAAGGCAAGAGAAGAATTGTGACTTGGGAGAAATGCAGCACGTAATGAATTAGAAGAGTATAATTGGGATTAAGCAACGATTTCATCAAAACAAAACCTGCTCGCATGCACAGGCACAATGACATGACTTGCTAATATAGCACATTACATGGTAGAAGATGTATATTGGTATCACCATTTCCAGCTCACACAATCATTTCTAACTTATATCACTCGTATGTGGAGAAAGGACCTAATTCTGTCCATTTACCAACCCTTTTTGACCCCCTAGAAAGCATATTAAACACCAAGCAGCTTCCTTCTGCTGCATCTTATGTAGATTGTCCCTTTACATTATTGAACAAATGTTCTTGTCCAAAGAAATTACAATGTGTATTGCCTCGATAGCTTGCAGACAAAAAAAATTGGACCTGATGCTAACCAAAAGAAATGGAGAAGAGAGAACAGCTCGGTTGTCTCAATTAACCCACTACTAGTATTTACATCAACATTCTTACCACTGTTGTCTGCTGAGGAAAATGAACAAGTTGGCAACAGATAACATTCAGTCACCACTCACCCAATGTGGTTCTTCCTTTTCTTGCCTTATTTTGAGTATTTGTATAGCTTCAAAGACCATGTAGACTTCGATTCTCATCACCCAAATCCGAGGCACTACCAACATGCCGATTCCCGGATCGTTGACGGGCAGTGCTTTGGCTTCTTCTAGAACTGTTATTTTTCGAGTCTATGCGGACTGTCTGGGCTGAATAGCAATAACGCACGTTAACTTTGTGAATTCTTGTCTCAATTGAGCAACTGCCTCGTACACTCACCAACAAAATTACTTCCTTATCTCGGGTGTCTTCAGACCACCAGCTTTGCGGGACCCCATCAACAAAGTCTTCCAGGATATGAGATTCTTCACGACGTACTGAGACCTCCACAACTTGATCAGGTTTGATTATACCCCCTGCTGGTGAGACCTAAACCACAAATGTAAAATAATTAAACTACCACAATAGAGAGGGAGATCTTCTCGAACAGGACACCAAAAAGAACTCTTGGACTGATATTTGTTGCTAAATGCTGGCACTGAATGGGAAAAGAAATACACGTCTTTTTTAGATACACATGATGCTTGACTCATAAGCATTTTAGCAAAGGCCGATCTTCTAATATTGCTTTTAAAATTGGAGCATGTAAACCAAGTTTTTGAGTTGACGGTGGTATCAGCATCAAATATAGAAGTAGTGTTACAGGAAGGTAGGTTGTGTTCCTTCAACACTTTGGTTGCAATTAAGTTTGAGACAAAAGCAGCACTACCATCCAATAGAAAACGGGAAACATTACCTCAAGCCAACGGGGAAAACCAAAAGAACCTCTAGGCCGATACTCTGATGGTCGTTCATCCTCCTTGGTAGTGGACTCACCTTCACATATGATTTGAAATACAGCATTATCTGCCCCACTTCTGTTGGTGATTTTTAGAATGGATGTGTCGTGGTTTTGAAGGGTTATGCTGCTGGTACTAACAACCGTTTCAGGAACATAACATAATTCTTGAAGCAAAGACCTGATTTTTTCATTGGATTGCATGATGTTTCCGAACTCTTTTCTTCTCACTGACCTATCAACACATGCAATGTCAACATCGAGCTTGCACCTTACTGGTTTGTGATCGCTTTCTGTCACATCCATGCAAGCCTCATACCTGTCAACATAGGAAATAGCTAGTGTTGAGGCAGGAAAAAAAAACCCACCCCTCAACAGGTGCACACATGCACAAAGAGAAGGAAAAGAAAATAAATGTAAGGAAAGAACCCTACTGTAATATTGAAGATACTACGGGGCACTCTAAACTACACTCTGATGTTGAAGCTGCACGGCTATCACGATATAGTATCCTGTCACACCAAGCAGGTATACGCTTCTTCTCCCCGGAATCATATCCTGGAAAGGTTAGGCACAAAACAAAAAGGTCCAGACATCAATGCATTTCGGGCAAGCCATGAAACAGGAGCAACCTTTTCAAAGATGAAAAATTGATCCTTCCTATCTAACAACTTCCGTAACTACACTCACTTCAACTAAAAATAAATAAATAAATAAGGCAAATATTATACCACTAGTGCATCGTACCTCCCAAACCTGCTTTTCCCCTTTCAAATTTGTATGTCGGAGGAAATCTGATAAGTGCCTCATGCATTCCTTGAAAAACTCTACCAGCTTTCATCTCTGCTCTAAGTTGATCCTTTTCTCTAAGCCAGTCAAAGCTTCTTTGTGAAACAAAGTCCCTTGCTTCATCATAAGATATTCCAAATAGGCGATAATTAAAATCACCCAGAAATATGACCAGATCAGCTTCAGCTAAATCAGGTCTTCCCTCTTCAGGATTGATCCCCCCAGCCTGTCAAGCAGAAAAAAGATTTTACATGAAAACCAGTGATTGGGAAAAAGAGAACTGACTCGAATGGCAAATCACAATATTCACATACATTTGCACCACGAAGCACTGGAGCAGCAGTTGAGACACCTGCTACAACACACAGGACCAATGGCAACCCAGAAGAATAAAGCAGCCAAAATAAATATGTGGAGAATGCAAGAGAGCAAGACAAAAACAGGTATCGCACCATACCAGCAACAGTATTGAGGAGGTTAGATGACCGGCTGAAGACCATTGTTCGATAAATATGATCAAAGTCTGCATTGCGACGATTAACTGCTTCCAAATGTGCAGCCAAGTGGCAATTCACAAAGCACATTATGCGATCATACACTCTCAACCTCAAACCTACACCCCCCTGGTCAGAGAAATATAGCCTTGTAAATCAAAGTTTAACAAGGAATGATGAAAAGGAAGAAGAGAACGAAAAAGAATAACGAACTGGCTAATCAAGCACAAAGATAGTTTTCCGCCCTTATTAACTTGGATTGACGATTTTTTTTTTTTTTTTTGGCAAACAACTTCGGTTTCGGAGCAACATTTTTCTCTTGCAAGAAAAATATATTTGCATGTATCCATGTATACATGTGTGTTTGTGTCCATGCATATACACAGCGACGTATGGGCCACAAGTGAAAGAAAAATTTGAACGATGAGTATCTTGTCCATCATATAAGTCATACAATTGAGAGAAGGTTGGAACCCCAAGAAGTAATTTTCAACAAAAATATCTTGCTATCGTCAATGTATCATTGACATTCAACTTATTTTGTAAACAGGATACTCTCTCGTGTCACAAAAACAAGACCAAAGCCTGACATTTATGGCCAAGGAAAACCCTTAGCAAGTTAACCGTCTTGCACTCATTATCTCGTAACCACATTTTTTTCCAACTCGTGTATATCCTACTCTCATTAATGTCACACTACCCCACTTATCATCACCCAACAATTACAGTTAATTTTTTATAACTAAAACCAGATGCTGCACCATATCACAAACAGCCAGAAGATAAAACTAAACACAATACAACGTCTTGCTTAACAAAAATGTTTCATAGGCCCGAGCACATTTGTAATGTGTAACAACTTCGTGGCTGTTATGATTTATTGACTCTAGAGTACCGTCTCATTATTTCAGCAAATCAGAGAAAATTAAAAAAAATAAAAGTATGCTTCCTAGGGTTTCAATTGAAGGACAGATAAACAAATGAGGACTATTTTTGGCAAGTGTTTCAGATTAAGAAAAGAAAAAGTATAAGAAAAGAGAAAAGAATGAGCTTTCCGCAGAGACAGTGATCAATTTTACCATATTAGAAGACATCTCAACAATCCTTATGATGTACAATCTCAATAGCTCAAACAGTCAAGTTAAGGTTGCTATTAGATGAAGTAAAAATGGTGAAATAGTACTCCAGAATTCAGATGATTCAAACTCTGACAAACGAATAACCTTACCCATTCAATAACTATGTCTATCACTGTATCCGTTAAATTTCCAGCCTAGTTCACTGGCTGACTGAAAGGGGGGCATGATAAAACTGTTGGGGACATAGGCATGCTGGCCAGCGTCTCTAAATCTAAGACCAGGAGAACTAATGAAGCTAATACTACATTACAATAAATTAAAATAGATGCAAGTCAAATATTCTTCAAAACACTGTATCTCAGTTTCAAACTTTCAGGTTCTTGTACCAAATTGCTTAGAATGACAGAAAAACTGGGCAGTACAAGAGTCTGAGCAATTAGGCAGGATGGAATTGTAGGATAGCAATTAGCAACATGCCAGCTACACACATTATTATTATTATTATTATTATTATTATTATTTTGACAACCATGCATTTTATCATGTTATGACTTCAAAAGAAAATGGAAAACAAAAATGACACGATAGATTTCCAAGCCTGACTTTCTCATTTTCTTCAGCAAAAAAGGCCACCCAAAATCAACTTCCCATTACAAATAAGCACGGTAAAGAAAGCTACACCTTATTACCAATTGCACGACCTAAGCCACAAGCAACAGCTGCAACATCAAGGTCTCCAACATGTGTTCTAACAGTCTTTCTTACCCTGAGGCAAGGAATAGCATAAGAGACAAAAAGTGAAAACGGAAGGAACCCAAAGTACTGCATGTAACACGTTTGATCCCTCATCGTGAAAATGAAACCAGATCATCCAGTGATCTTCATTTTTGTTTATTTTTTATTTTTATTTTTTATTTTCCCCCCGGGGGGGGGGGGGGTTGTTTGGGGGAGGGTTGGAGAGACACTTACCAGATAGCAATCACCAAGGCAGCCAGCTGCCTGGAACCAACACGTTCAAAAGTTGATCCTTCATCCAAGGTCTTTCCTATTGCATCCAGCCACCATTGGCCAACGGAACTCCCTTCAAGTCCTACCTACAATTGGTACAGAAACCATTAAGAAAATCATTTGTGTGATTGATATTGGGAGTGTTTGGAGTTATTTAAATTTGTAAATGTTACAGTGTCATAATTTGTGCAATGAGTAGAAAATTTTCTCGTAATTTGTGTAGTGAGTAAAAAATTTAAATTTTGAAGAGATTTGAAGGGGGGGGGGGGGAAGTGCTCCAAACGGAGCCATTATAATTTATATGCACAGGTAGACACTAGACAGTGTCTACTGCATCTTGTCATGAACTCATCATAATGATCAAAATTTGGACAGCGTAAATTATAATGGTCAAAGTTCAAAATTTGGCACTGCATCTTTTAACAATACAAAAACTAATTAGCATGAAATAATAGGAAATTTTGGAAGAGAATTTGTTACATGGACCCTTTCTTTCCTGCTTTTGTCATTTGGAGGATAGAATCCTTTTTCTCCACATCACATTAAATTTAATTCTATTTGAATATGTTATATAAAACATGAGCAGGAACAGGGAGTATTTTAGACGCCATAGATACAACTTTTGGAAGCATTTGAAGCCATGTCCACCTATTCAAGATGTAGGACTCGAGGTGTTTCAGCCACACACCCCAAACAATTTGTATTGGATTCCACATAAAAAAGTACAGTGCATATAAAAAAGAACTCAAATAACAATGTTAGAAATTACCAAAATAACACAAAATAAAGAACCAAATATGTAATCTTGTCTACCAAATATTTATGAACTCAGTTGATTGAACGACAGTATAGGAACTTACGGTAGAGCTTAAATATTTGTGATAAAAATAAATGAAATAAAAAACACCAAGGGAATTTCTAGTGCTAGAGAAAACTGGCTGTTTCCAGAGAAACGTGCAAAAGCAACTGTGGCATGTACAATAGCTCAACAAGAGCAACCACTGCTGCACTATTGATGGCACAGTTTGGCACTTCTCTATAAAAAGAAACGCATGGAGCTTGGGAAGCTTGTCAGAAGAATGGGTTAGATTTGACAAGTTACAGGTTAAACAGCCAAAAGAATTATTTTTTAGCATATCACTTTCTTCAGTCAGGACTGACTTTCCAAAATGATGTTTTTTTCTTAGAACACCTTCAAGACTACAAGTTCTAGCCCAGAACCCCCTTGCATGTTGAAAGTGCCCCAGTTAAGTGAGAATGGTAGACTAACTTAACAATAGAGTAATATGACTGCGTAATTTGACCTCCGATAGCTAGGAAGATGTGCCAACTAGGCATCATTGGAGGCATAAGGTCATATGACATGCAAGACTGTCCACAACCTTGAAGCAAAAAACATGTTTGAAATTTTATATCGCTCTTCTTCAGAAAACATCTTAAACTGAGTTCTTCCACAATGAGATTACCAACATGCACAAAAAAAAAAAAAAAAAAAAAAAGGAGTATCTTACAGTTTCTTTTGCTGCAGACATCGCCAAGAAACCTGCCCCCATTTCCACTTCTTGCAACCCGACAACAACAATGCCAACATCTGATGCTACAGAACCCAACCATGACATAAGTGCATCATGAGAGGCTCTGCCTTGGCCAACATTCCATGTGCCAACTAATAGTTTAACATTTTCTCGTCTTGTGTAAACTAGTTCTTTTCCAGCCAAATCCGACCGCAGTATGTTGTCTAGTGGTCCTGGGGATGAGATGCTCCATCCACGTATACCGCCATGATTAGCCAAGCTAAAAACACAACCTCCCCCAACTACTAATTTTATCACAGGACTACTATGAGAAACCCAACCTGCAATCAGATTTCCCTCCAGATCGAGCACTTGAACCATACCGCTCAAATAGCCGACCCAAATTCGTGAACCCAAAGTGCAAAAGCATTGAACAGCACAAGGATGATGATGGAAATCTTGCAAGCGATTTCCATTTCCATCCCACTGCACGAGCAAGCCATTTGAACATCCACTCCATATCATTCCATCGGCAGTAATCACTAGGGCCTCTGTTCTTTTATTCTCGTCTGAAAATGCCCCTGCACCCTTTGCGACCCGGCGAACAGCATCTGCAGCTCCCAATATTGCATTACGCGAGCGTTGCAGAAAGCTACTTCCTTGGGATTTCTCCTTTTTTGATTTAGAAACAAACTTTACATTCATCTCATCTTCAACTGCTTGATCTTGAGCCGATGGCATGTCAACTCGATTCTCAATATGACCATCTATATTATATACTTTTAAAAGTTCCCTTGTACGGGCATCCCTGCAGTTTACCAACTATCAGAACAATTAAGATTGACAAATGGTGTACAAAATTTCCTTTAGAAGTAACAAGATGTTAAAAAAGCTATGCTTTTCCATAATTTTTCAAGTTAGAATCAATGGATCAAAGTTGTTAAAATAAAAAAAAGGAAAAAATGCAGAGGAAAGTAAGCTTTTCCTTGCAAATACCTAGTGAAAAAAGAGAGAGAGAGAAGGAAAAGAAAAGAAAAGAAATAAAAAAAGCAATAAAGCAATAACAGGGGGTCCACAACAATTATACTCTATCCACAGACCCTTCCCTTTCAACCTGGGCGCTCCCCGTGTCGAGGTGCAGTCCAAGTTCTGTGGATTTAGCATCTCTAAACAAGAGTCAAGGTCAACAACTTGCTGGATCATCAATGTCAAGTGCAGCATTAGATAAATCTAGGGATTACAATGTATAAAGTGCAAACCTACCATAATGAGAAGGATAAGGACGCAGCTGCCCACACCTTAGCTCTAACATTGTCAGATAACAAGCACTTCACATCTGAGGAAGATATACTACAGACACCATTAATTGTAACTTGGCTTTTAAGGTCAATTGATGATCTCTCCACCAATAAAGCAGCCATATGTCTTTCCTCGGGTGAGAGAGAGAGTGATTTTTCAATTGCTTCCCATGGCCAAATCTTTATAACTCCACCCTCAAAACCTGTCCATAGGTCACCTGAATCCAAGCGACAAGAAATTTCAGGAAAATATATATATATACACAACAGTTACTGAAAGCTATTTGTCATGTAAGTATGCACTTACTACTCTCAACATGCCCCTTAACATAGAGCAAGACTATCCTCTTTTTTTTTTTTTTTTCCAACAGGACCAAACATGAGCAACAATTGAGCATCAGGTGGCATCATTATTCATGTTATTACTTACTACTCTCAATATGCCCCTTCACATATAGCAGGACTAGCTTTTACTTATTTATTATTATTATTTATTTTGGTTACAAGACCAAACATGTGCAATAATTGAGCATCAAGTAGCAGTGAGATTTGCATTCAAGACACTCGTCTACTCTAATACCGTATTAGAGTGTTAGTCACCATTTCACTAAAAACTTAAGCTATTAAGGAGAGGAGTCATTTTTATAATTTATATTATTATTTTATACTCTCAACAATAATATCAAAGAAAAACCAGCTCACCTAGTTCACACCATGAACTGTTTCAAGATTGCTAAAAAATGGGGTTAATATGTAATGTATCTCAATAAGCATGCATGCAAACTATAGTAAAGACAAAGAAAGTTTGATTTGGTTTCACATGTTTCTAATAGCAATTAACAGAACCATGCATTTATGTCAAATATTTGAACAGGTAAGCAATGACAACATTATGGTGATAAAAAATGCAATGTTCCGAGGTTTAGTACAATACAGTGTCCAAATTCTGAAGGAAACAGCAAATAATTAAAAAGTCTAGCTTCCCTCCTCTAGCTAAGCTTTCTATTTTAATAAAGACCTACGGCAGGATATCCCCCAGTCAAGGAGGTCTCTATGATCAAGTTGTTGATAATGCACAGACTGTACCATAGGCCAGTTCCTGTTGCATGGTACTGATTAACCAAGGCTTTCTTGATTGTACATGAGACTTGATGTTGGTTAGGTCTCTATATGTCAAGAGAGGAAACACGCTGTATTTACTGTGAATGATCAAGCCAAAGCCACCAGAGCAATCACCAATATGAAGGACAGATAAGGAGCTGATACAGTACGTGACCCCATAACATCATGTAGTGCTTATAACCAACTTTCATATCATTAATCCAGCTGATAGTTGTCATTGAAGTGATGTTAGATAAAATGAGTCAATGGGTTTTTTTTTTTTTTCTTTTTTCTTTTTTTTTTTTTTTTTTGTGTGAGGTCATGGAGTCAATGCTTTTAAATTATATAAATTGCCTACGTAAGTACAAGAATGGAAGAGGAGGATAGATGAAATAAATCTCTTATCGGACATGCTAACTACATACAATCAAATTTGTTTTTTTGACTAAACATATAAACCAAACCAAACCAAGCCTTTTCCCACTAGGTGGGGTCGGCTATATGGATTTGTCAACGTCAATTAGATCTGTTTAGGGTACATGTCCTCCGATAGAAAGAGGCTAATTAAAAAGACTTTATTACGGATGATTGAATTTGTTTTGTTGACGAATCATATAAAGAGGCTAATTAAAAAGGCTTGACTCAGTCTTATATCCATCACAAACAACAAATGTGAACAAATACATCTCAAGTAAACAAATTATTGTTAAGGAAGTTCAATGCATTTGATGTGGAGAGAAAACAGGCACTTCAACCACAAATGAAGGGAGCATGCATATAAACACTTGATACATTATTTTCCAGCATAATATATATATATATATATGCGTGTGTGTATTGGGTTGGGAAGAGGGGTTACCATGAGAAGTTATAACCATGGAAAGAATGGGAGCGCGGTGAGCCTGCCAACAGAGACCTTCCTTGAAAGGAGTATCATCTAAAGGCTGATCGATCTTCCAAGACCTAATCCTACCATCCTTGTGGCCAGACCATACCAATTTACTACCAGAGTCGGAAATCAGACATATTGTGGGCGAAGTGTTGCAAGACTCGTAGAATGGTGCAGCGTCCTCGTCCCCTCTCCGAGCCCTACCCCCTATTCCTATCCCGAGTTCGTACGCATCGGCCAGGTTCCAGACCCTGACGCCGGACTCTTGCCCCGCCCAAAGCTGACTGTCCGTACAAGCGATGGTTCTCAAGAACTTGCCAACCTGCGTCTCCCTCAGCGGGTGCGGCCTCAGCTCCAAGCACGTCGGACGGCCGGGATGTACGCCGGCGCGAATAGGGACCTTGAAGATTCCGGTGGAGCCGCTGGCGACGAACTCGGGCAAGGGCTGGGGGGAATCGCCGGTGCCTTCGACGGAGAGGCAATGGTCGAGCCTCTGGGAGGGAAGACGGCCGTCGGAGGCGGTGGAGGTGGCGTAGGGGTAGAATTCTTCGTCTTCGGAGTCATAGTAGGTCTGGATTCGGTCGTCGTCGAGGCTGTGCTTGCGGACAACGTGGTGGCGCTTGTAATGGCCGCCGGTGTTGGTGCGGAATTGATGGCTGTAAGAATGAACCTTGCGGGCAGGCGGCGTGTCAGCCAGCGAGGCCAACGCCTCTTTGTCGCCTTCTTCGAGGCGTTCACCCATTGTTTGTTCGAGAAGAGAAAGAGAGAGAAGAAAGCGCGCGCGTGTGTTTTAGAACTTGAAAGATTGAAACAAAACCATTGAAGAGAGTACGAATCTGTGAAAGAGAGGAAGTGAGACAGACAGAGAGAGAGAGAGAGAGAAAGGAAAGAGTCAAAATGGAGATCCGGAGGCCAAGGAAGAGAGGCAGACATTGGCCGGCGGGGGACGAAAGCGCGGGGAGTATGGCGAACCTTGCTTGGCTTCCTACGGATGCCAAAATTACCAATCTTCGTTCGTTTCTTTTTTTTTTTTTTTTTTAACAAATTATACTAAATTCCAGTAAGATTTTCTTGAAATACATATAAAATTGCATTTATATTTATAAGAAAAATTATTTAGATATAATTTTATTAGTTTATGTAAAGAAAATTTATGATTTATTTGAGCGATTTAATTTAACAAATTATGATAAATTTAAAATTATTAAAAAAATAATTTTTAAAATTTTTTCATCATATTGACACCACTACTTGATAGTAAATTTTTAAGTATCATTAAATAAATTTATACGCTCCCTTATCTCTTAACTCAATTTAATTTCAAAATTATTAATTTAAAATCCATAGCTATTCAAACAGGACATTTTCACTCCCTCATATATTAAAAATTCCACTAATATTCCTTATTTTTTCAATTTTGCACAATAGACTTTTTCCATCAAAACATAATAGATTCTCTTTTCGTCAAAAAACCGTTAGGCCAATTAACTAAAGTTGACTTTAGAAAATATGCGTTGCGATCCATTGAGTATTTTAAAAAATAATAAAAAAATATACCCCCGACTTCCTCAAGTATTAAAAATTATACAGAGCACCCCTTACCTTTAGGGTTGCATGAAAAATTCATGATTTAGCAACTAACGAAAATTCCTAACTAAAACACTAATATTCTATTTAAAAACATACGTCTCTTAGGAGGACTGATTTGATTTTAAAATAAAGAATTGATTTGATTTAATTGGTCAATAAAATTTTATGTTTGGAACACATTTTTAATTTAAGAATTGAATTTTATTTGACTTAAAAAAATATCAAATTAATAGAAAATGAAAAATATAATATATGAGAATAAATTTATCTACTTATTTAAATAACTTGAGAAAATAGTAAATTCTTATCAAATTATGTTGTTTTGGATTGAATTTCAAATGATTTAAAATTTTCATAATTTAAGTTATGAAATGAAATTAAATTCAACTTTTAAAATTTTATTTTAATTTCAAACATAAGGATTGGTGAGAATTCTCATCAAATGACATAAAATTCTGTCAAATCCATGGTTTTAAACGGAATGTAGTGGGTTTAGTAACATTCCGTTTAGAAACATTTCACTATTAAAATTAATTTCATTTTAAAATAGAGAATTACTTTGATTTGGTTTGATTTAGTAAATAAAATTTTGTATTCGAAACACATTTTGAATTTAAGAATTTAATTGATTTAGTTTAAGTAAAATACTAAGTTTGATCATCTGAATAAAAAATAAAAAATATGACAAACGTGATATAAGAGGATAAGTTTGTCCATTCACTTATATTGCTTACGAAAGTAATGGATTCTCGTCAAATCCTATTGTTTTTATTAAATTTTAAATTCTATAAAAATTTCAAATTTTAGATTATGAAATAAAATCAAATCAAATCTAACTCATAAAATTTTATTTTAGTTCCAAACATAATAAATGATGGGAATTCTTATTAAATAAAATCAAATTCCATTAGATCCAACATTCTAAACGGAGTGTAAAAATTTTAATTAATAATAAATTAAAATAAATGTATTGATTAAAATAATTTATATTGATTTGAAAGCATACCAACAATTAAAAGGTTCTAATTTAAGTAAAAGCTTAACTGAGGGACGCGAGTTGATCTCAATTTGCACCGTTGTTCTTAATCAAATGAACAATTTCATTGTCAACTAGCGCAATTGCGTTTCCAGGAACCTAATTGCGCTACCAGGAACCTGATTTAGGTTCTGTTTGATTTGTTGTAAAACTTTAAAAATTTTTAAAAAACTCTAAAAATCTAGAAATTATTCATTTTTTATTTCACTGCATGAAGTACAAACTCATAATTTATCTAATTTTTATCTTACTTTTTATCATTTCAAACACACCCTTATATATAACATATATAATATGATATATAGTAGCCGAAAACCACGGAGCTCTTGGCAAAATAATTGTTTGGTATGTCTTTAAGATTGTTTTAACCAGAGGCAGTCAAGAGCATTAACCAAATAGGAACAAGAGGCATTTTAGCATCAATCACAAGATGATAGTAATGGTCAAATTCGAACAAATTCTAGTTTGCAAAATGTATTTGATGGATGTGTCAGTAAACAAAAATAAATAAATAAATAAAACCAACAAAAGGATCACCTCACTTAAACAATTTCATTTCCATCTAGTAATCACCCATTTATTGAAACTAAAAACGGATCCAATAATAACCCTAGCACAGCCAATTGAGCTGATTCCTTCAAACATTTCAATCTTGACATAAATAATATCCCTCCCATCTAATGTACAAAATAAAGAAATGATGTACCTCTTTCTCAAACAATGTATATATATAGACAGAGCAGACACAAAATGGGCCAAGTCGAAGCTCCACCATATTAATCTAGGTAAAAGAGCGTCACAATCTTTCTGAGATTCTTAGCTTCTTGGCATGTTTCCATAAGCAATCTGCTATCGTGGAACGCAAAGCAAATGACTTGCTGCACATGTGAAATGATGTCCATGTTGCATAGCCTGCACTCTCACAATAAACTGGAATCAAATTAAATCCCCTGGATGCAACTATATCAGAAGTAAAATCAAAGCTCAGTGGGTCATCCAATTTTAGTCATAACAAGATGTCAAAGTCGACATTGGAAGTTCCCAATTCATGCACTGTTGAAAAACTGTTAACAGATTGTTGAGTACGTTTACCATTCTAAGGGCCAGTTTAGAGTAACAAAAGCCGAGATAAAACCAGGTTTGGGTTATTTTTTGGCGTTTAAAGTGTAAACCACAAAAAATAGATAAGAATAGTTTCGTTCAATCGGATTTGAGCAAAAACTTTTTGACTTTTCTATCATAACTTTTTGAAATTTGAGGAAATGTTACTGGAATTTGTAAGAATTTGTTGCGATTGGTGGACATATATAAATTTATAGAGATTTATAGATATTCACATAATTCGAGGTGAGAAAATTTTATAGAGAACTATAGAGTTTTTCAAAGTTTTTTGATGTTTTTCAGTGCTCAAAATGGCCCCTAAATGAGAGGGGCACCAACTCAAAAAAGAATAGACTCGACATTCCAAAATGAGCCCAAATGTCAAAAAACCGTACCCCATCAGATTTCTTAAATGAATCTACTACTCTCGAACCACAAAGGAAGCAAAAGAGCGAGTGAAGTAGGTGAGATTATTCATACCTAGCCATGATAAGAAAGCTGCAGCTACCCCCACTTTAAATTTGCTCCACCATGGAGCTTACATTGGCCCAGAGAAGTTTTGGGGATTCACATACAAATTCAAAAGGACCAGAAGTTGTGGTAGGTCATTCTTTAGCAGTTAGCAAAGCTCTGAACTCGCACAATTTCAATTTGAGTCATCCTCAACACATTAATCAGCCCATAGGCAATTAAAATTTTCAGCTAATGTTATATTAGACCACTAACTACTAGTCCAATAACAAGATGAATATTGCCACAATTTTACTTGCTTTCCTTTTGTACACATTCTATGTCAATGTATAGGGAACTTCCAAAGTCAGAAATTGCCCCACAAAGAGCACACGGATTAGACACCATATAGGCTCACTATAAGAGTAGATTTCAATTCATATTGCCCTCAATTGAGATAGGTTCCCAGTCAGAAGGAATGCACATGGAGGTAGGTTTCACTGTATGATAATATATATGTTAAAAAAAAATGAAAAAAAGTGTAGTGGAACCCGAAAAACAATCAGGACAGAAAAGGAGAGTTCGAACATAAAAATGAGAAAAAATGCTTAGCAGCCTTTCTTACTTACCTGCTGGCTTCTATCAATGGTAGATGGTCATTGTGAGGCTTCTCTATTACATTCTTCACCTGAAAATCCAAAGGCCAGTAGATATTATTGTACCCAGAAAGAAATTTTGAAGCAACAAGCTTCTAATTGAATGAGGCACATTCATGTTTCACACATCATCAGAAGTAATTGGATTCAATTTTGTCACCATTGCCAATCTACACAGCCTACAAGGATAGCTAATTTAAGGGATATGTTAACAACCCATCCCTACTCCCTTCAACATTGTACGGTGACTAGTAAAATTAATAATAATAAATGATCCAGCAGCATGGACCATTTTGCATGGACCACCTCACCGACCATAGTCAAAGCTTAAAGTGTGAGAAGTGGAAAATCGCCACTCAACACCCTCCCCCTCCCCCCCCCCCCCCAAAAAAAAAAATAAATAAATAAATAAACAAAGACAAAAGGCAGGGATGGAGGGGGAGGTTCAACTAATAATTCTTATTTTCATCTTTCTACCAACAATACACAGCTTAGAAAGGAACCAATTTAGCAACAAGCCACATTCATGACTGAAGAACATAATCAAGAAGCCAAACAAAATCTAATAATATCAAAAATACAAAATATGACTTATAACACTTACAGGTCAAGTGAATGAAAGTAAATATTGTTTGTGTGTGCGCGCCAAAAACTTTAACAAGAAAAGATGGCAGCAAACTGGCAACTATTGGAAAGGTTCCAAATAACAATACATAGACCATAAATGGCAAAAGGATAAATACAACATTACAACTCGATTCTTTTTCATGATTAACATAATATTGCCAGGTTCTTCTTAACAACCCCCCCCCCAAAAAAAAAAAGACAATACAAATAAATTCTTACTTTTGCCAGTAATTCCTGGCTCTCAGGAGGTTGTTTTTTCAAACTTTGAGGCAATATCACTGTTAGCAGCTCTGGTTTCTCTGCCCTTAAAGCACCTCTAATAACAGCTGCATTAGTCCCCGATGCACCAGATGTAAAAATGTGGTTTTTCTACAACAAAATAAAAGATGGAGGAGAAATTTACGGAACACGATAATCTACACGCAACGGCAAAAACTGGCACAAAGTATACGTCCAGTACTTCTTTAGTTTTTGCCAACAAGAACAAAAAGTTTCATGCACAGAAAAAGAACTAAGTTAAGTATTGTACCGTTATCACCATTGCATAGCTGAGAATCTCAATAAGTTCTTGATGCATGAATCCCATATTCCGTGTCCCGAAAAAGCCAATAGCTCTTGGCCCTTGTTGTTGAATCGCTATTAGCTCCTAAATGGGGACACATGCCAAAAAATAGATTTCAAGTGGTATAAACCAAATGCTGAGTCCATTCCAATCAAGATAAATTGGTTAAAAAGATTCTTACAAATTAAATCTCCAATAAACACCCCAGCCTAACATAGCATGTATATATATAATATATATATATATATATTTATAAATGATACCTTCCACAATATAAACTTGCATAGGAGATTCTCATAACTCACAGCACTTGTTGTGTCAACTAAAATCGTGTGGAAAAGATAGACTAGCTTTTTCTTTTTCCCTTTCTTTTTTTTTTTTTTTTGGGGGGGGGGGGGGGGGGGGGAGGGACATGGACTAGCTTTAACAGAAGAATTCATTAAAAATAAGCATGCTGTCCGAAAATATATGAAGTAGAACACAATCACAACTGGCCTTGTATGCAAAATGTTACTGTTTGTTCTCACAACCACGACGTTAGGGGGGCAAAACTCTTGAAATGAGCTAATTGTAAATTCAAATTTACTTGTGACTCAAGAAGATAATAAACCTGTATATAATCTACATCAGGCACAGGTTTATATTCTGACACCAGAACTTCCCCTGATCCTTTTACAACAGATTGGGCTTGGCTAGGAATCTGAGTGGTGAAGTCATCATCTGAGCCAAGCATCTGCAGCCTGATTTCATCTTCATCTCCCCCACTATCAATGCTTTGATCTCTTTTGGTATATCCAGAAAGCCACTATACCAGTACATAAAACAGAGGCCCCTGGTAGTAAATCATTAGTGAAAACCAACCAGGAATAAAAGACATGAATTCAAGTTCAATTTAAAAATTATATGAGACACATAAAAAGTGCTACGGCCTAAACTGGCATGATTCATGTCCTGAAAAGCACATTTTGAAATTTAGTTAACTTACAGTGGGCATATTCCATTTGTTCCCCTTTTTTTAATTATCAAGCAATGATAAAAGGAAATAGCAGGTACAGGATATTTGAAATCTAAAACCTTGAAATCAATTATGATCCACACATCTGTATAAACTAAGTAATGATAACGTAAGTGTGCAAGAGCAGTGGCCCATCACCTGAAGTTGTGGTCAAGAAACGTTTTAACGTGATATACTTTCACTTAAGTAATTTTTTAAAGAAAGAACAAATGAAGAGCACATCATATATTCATTGGGTTTAGATTTATATGCCAACAATTCTAGAAGCACTATTATTCAATATATCATATTCAAAAGGTCCACTAAAATAGTACTCGATAGAACTTCCCCATTATAAGTGAAAACCCTGGAATTAATAAAAATGGGCAATTCTAAGCCAAACCATGTCTTCGAAAATAAACAAAGATTCAAAAAAATGAAAACAAAAAAATAAAAAGCATAGATGCAGAGTGCCATAGACTCAATGGAAGCTGTTTTAACAAATGGAAATGACAAACTCTAGTTAAACTAAGCAAAACTGGCATCTCCCTTTTTTTTTCCAATATGGCGTGTGCGCACATCAGAAAACCTGCATCTTATTGAGAAGGAATTAAATGAATTTTCTTTTATTTTAGGCCCACAAAAAGAGAGAGAGAGATCCTAGCTTCAGCGATTCAATGGAAGGAAATTCCATCATAAGCCTCGTAGACTACATAAACTATTTGCAACACGTTTTAGAAGTAATAAAAACTAAAATGGTAAGCAAACTTGTAAAATGAAGACTTAAACCCTTTTTGAAGCTCACAATTAACAAGTTTAAATTCAGAAATCATTTGCAGGCTTTGTTACTAATTCATTTGTCACAAAAAAGGAAAAAGAAAAAGATGAAATCATCTCAAGTGACCAAGTCAAGCGTTGTTAAAATGAACAAAAAGAGAATCAACTTCAATCCAAACTCCTTCAAAATCGTTTCTCTTTAATATCCTACAAAAGATTCATGTTATTCAAATTACAATTTAAAAAAAAAAAATCATAATCAACAATTTCTATAGTTATAGTCTTCTAATAGATCACATTATTACAAAAGATGAAGTAAAGAAGAAATACTGCTAATTTTTTTTTTTCCTTTTGAAGAATGCCCATGTTTCCCCAGCTACTTAAATTCCATAATTACCATTTGAATAATCGTGCACCTCTTGTTGCGGAGTGTAATCCTATGTCTATCTATCGAATTTCAATCCAAACAATTCACATGTAATCCAGTGTTGGTAAAATCACCCCAAGCACTCAGGAGAGGCCAGGCCTGAGCACCTAACATGCATCTAGGTGAGGCGTTGCTAGTAAAGTAAGACCCAAGTCAGCGCCGTGGCCCAAGCAAAAAGTACTTGAGGCATCACTCTTTCATGTTATGAATATTTCGATTCTTTTAGGCCTAAATGCAAGGCTCATTCATTATTTTGGACAAGATGGTTAATAATATAATAGTGGGAAAAGCTTTGAAGACCAAAAGAGATTTAGGCCCAAGAAAAAAGAAGAAGAAGAAATGAAAGATCTGGCCACACATCATAAAGAGCAGAGACAATGACGATGCTGACGATGTAATGGATGAAGATTAAAGCAACATAGAACCTTTTATTTATTTATTTATTTATTTATTATTATTATTATTATTATTATTATTATTATTATTATTATTATTATTATTATTATTTATTAGTTTAAGTAGACAAGATTATATTTCTGTAATGAACTTATATCTTTTGCAAAAATTACTTACTATTATTACATGATAAATGATATACTTTTAGTTCATTGTGTAGTTTACCTAATTGGAAAAATATCATGGTGGTTTTTTAGAAAATAAATAGTAATGAATACAGAAGTTTCTATTTGAGGATTTTTAGAATGTTTGGAGCATTCATTTGTTTTTCGTTTTCTTTTCCCCCCTCTAAAGAAACACACCACCTTACTTAGGCAAGAGCTTTGTGCGCCAAGGAGTCTTTGCGTCTTAGGGGTGCCTAGGGCTTTCAATAACATTGACGAAATCAAATGGATGCACATGCAGAATCTTCAACTACAAGGAATGCAAAATTGGCATGGTTAAGAGTTGTTACAATTTACAACAGAAACATTCAATTATTTTCTATTTCTGAAGGGAGAGTCCAGGAGAGGCAATGTTGTCTTCTTGTTTAATATGATATCATGGATAACATTGGCCCTTTAGAACCTACATGTCATCTAAATTATACATCTTAAAATAACTATCATAAAATACCACAATTATTCTAGTGCTGCCATTTGGCTATAATTGTACAATGTCCATCAAATCCAAAACAAAAGGGAAAACTTAATTTCTTTATATTCATCCCTAGAAGAAGATGTCCAATTTCAAGTTAAAGCAAATGTAACAATCCTTTCAAATCTGCAGATAAATTTTTCAATAAACAAAATGAACTCCTTGACACTGTCATTTTTTACCACAGATAAATTTTTAACACAAAATTGTGTGACAACAGGTACATGACCAAAAGAAAGTAAATCAAAATCCATTATGCCTAAAATGGAAAAAAAATCAATTCCATATTAACATGGCGAGGAAAATTAAAAATAAAACAAATAATTGGCGAATATTTTGTGTTTGTGGCAATGCTTCTACGATTCAATGCAGGCATTTAGATAGATATAACAAAATTGATAACGTCACATTTGAGGTCAAATATTTAATAGCTAAATTCTAAATATAATATGAAAGCACATACCACTATATCATACTACAATACTATATGAGATACAATCTATTTAAATTCGCAAGCTGTGTCCAGCACCCCACCCCGTGATACTCGTCTTGGACTCTAGTTGTGCTGAAATTTGAGGTTTAGGCAGGTGCAACAACCACAATCACTGCTCATTTCCACTTTCAAGAACATGTCACATAATTGGGCAATGTTTGTTTTGTTTTTTAATAAGCCTCTGCATAAGTAAAATAGTGATATTTTTTCATTATGACCCACTAATTATCACATCAACTTGTAGCACGAATAAGCACCATCGCATCACATGCCCTCCCCACCTCTCCCCTTTCCACCCCAGGCCAACATCCCCACCTGTTTGACGAGGGAAATCCAATTATTAACGTTTACTGCAGTCATTTACTGCTTGATTGCAGACAGACACGATTATTAAACACCCAGCTCTTTATTGAGGTTAATCCTGTTATCCAAGGCAGACCTACATTGGGGCTGCCCTGGGCTGTAGCTGGGGCAGCCTGGCCCAAAAAATTAAAAACAAAAATTTTAGTTCAATTTTTTTCCCAAATTTAGCCCATCCTAAAATTTTTTTAGTCCACCCCACTCTATCTTTAAATCCTTTGTTCAGTTTAAATTTTTGTACCCCCCATCCACTCTATTTAGACCCTTCATTCAGCCCAGACCTGATGAACCCCAAATCCTGGGTCTGCCGCTATTGTTATCAAAATTTACCCAGAACATAAAATAAACTCAATCAATCATCCAGTTGTATGTATGCTGTTTACTATTACATCCAAAAATTGAAATGGGTTTGCCCCAATATAAGAAAGAAAATTCAAAACTGACCAAAATCTCAAACCAGATACCTCTCCAGGACCCAATCAACATAAAAATGAGCAAACAGGAGAAACCCACATTTTAGTTCACTATATGTAGGTGTATTTGGGGTGAAAAAAGTAAGATAAAATGAGATAAATTGGGATAATTGGTAGTTTCAAAATTCATAAAAAGTAAATAAAAATTTTCAGAGAGATTTTCAGAGTTTATCAGCGGTTTTTAGCAAATCAAACGCGCCGTTATAAACAAGGATAGAATCCTATAAAACCATCTTCTATTTGAGAAAACTTCAAGAACAGCCCATCTCAAAACTTGGGGAAAAGTTGTATCTTGAAGATAAGACTTCATTTTATATCACAAAAGAGATGACTACATGCATCAAAAACATCAATACATTAAGAATACATATATATATATATATATATATAGTTGAGAGAGAGAGCGAGAGGAGTACCGTCTGTCTTGAAGAAAGATTGAATAAGCTGCGGAAGGATGTGCTTGAACCAACACATGGTCTGTGAGAGTGAGATGATGACGATGTAGAAGACGAAGGGAGAGATTGGAAACCGTTGGAGGGAACTATGTTTGCAGTGTGGAAGAGATTGGAGGAATCTGAACGGCCTAAAGCAGAGGGAAGAGGCAGCGACAATATTCTCAAAGAGTGTGGTGTTGTCATCATTATCTCACTCTTACTTACTATTATGGCTTCTGCTGCTGCTGCTCTACTTTTTTCCCCCCGGCAAAAAAACCCAATACCCTCACAGATAATGTTCGAGTCAGCCCTTCTCTAACCCTCCTTTTCTCTTTTCTCTGCGCCTTTCCATCGTGCGAATAGAGAGATAATAATGAGATATGGTTGGAAGCTTGAGAAGAAAGGGTTTTCTCTTTTTGGCTTTTCTTTTTTTGATTCCCTTGTATATATTTATATATTTTTTGTTATTAATTCAAAAGTCAAAAAGAATAAAAAGTATGATACGGTCAATTTGGATAACTTACATTTACCTCCCCTTTCTCTTTTATATTTATATGTTTGGTTATTAATTCAAAAGTTAAGAAGAAAAAAAAAGTTATATAATATAGGATGAGTTTGGCACACCAAAAAGTGATAAAAAAAGAGATAAAATATAATTTAGAGAAATTTTTTGTGTTTGGTACGCACCGTTCAAACCGTATTTTTTGAAGATGAATAGTAAAATTTCGTTCCGACTGATCGAATTTCCGTTTAAACGAATTCAAAATTTTAGACAGTCATTACTTTTTTACACTATAATCCGTCCAACGGATTGTAGAAACCGTTTGGACGAAAGTTACTCGCGCGATTCTGTCGGAACGATTTCTACAATCCGTTGAAACGGTTTTAAAAACGCCACAAAAAATAGTCAAAGTAGATGTCATTTGGTAGCGTGAAAGTCCATAGTGAGAATGGCGAAAAAATTTTTGCTATTGGATTAACCGAATTCTAATTATCGACTTTTTTTGGACTTTTTTAAATTTTAAGAAGGTGGAAATGTGTAAAATTTTATAGAAATTTTCAAAAATTTTTAGAAATTTTCATCAACTTTTTATGCACCAAATGCAGCCATAGTCATTTTTTAATAAATAACATTTATTTCCCCATAATATTTAGTTAATCTTAAGTAATTACTCTCAATATTTCAAATGTATAATAACACATATTATTCTATAATATATGTCATAATTAAATCTGATTGTCAATTTTTATTTTAAAATCTTTGTTGCAATTAAATTCTTTTATTTTTCTAGCCGTCAATACTAGACGAAAAATAGTCTAATTTTGTAAAAAAAAATCATATAAAATGTCTTTTTTACCTATTTAAATTAAAAAAATTGTCTAAAACATCATTAAGATTTCCAAACATTAAGAAAATAACATTATGTAAAATAAGTAATTAATAATATTTTTACTTTATTTTATCATTTTTCATTTCCAAACATTCGTTCACTTTTAGAGGTAGATCTGAATTACAATTGATAAAATAAAGGCCTATTTTTTTTTTAAGTTTGAACCTCTCGATGATATTTTTTTAATATTTTTTATAGTTTAAAGAGGGTAAATAAACATCTGATGTGATTGCTCACATGACTGCACTATTTTTTTATCGAAAACTAACAATCAAACAAATAGAATAATTTTGTTGTAATAGACGTTTCAAAATAAATTTGAAATTTGAAGGGAGTTATTTGTATTTAGTAAAATGTTAAGGAAAAATAATTCTAATTTATCTTCTTTTTTTTTTTTCCAATTGAATGAGTTTGAACTCTTCTAATGAAATCTTAACAAATTTGAATGATAAGGATAGTTAATTACAATTTTATCAAAAAGAAAAAAAAAAAAAAAAACTTTCGTCTTAATCTATTTTTTCAACTTCTTCAAATAAAATTTTGTTACGTATTATTTTTACATAAATTTTTATTTTTATTTGTTTTGCCTTTCAAACAGCACCTTAAGGAATTATCGTGAGATTAAAACATTAGTCCACCAAAGGCCGCAAATTTACCAGTTACCACGAACAAAAAGAGCAGCCCCCCGCCGGGGGGTTGGGTGCGGGGTTTATAAGTGAAGTTAAATTCTAACTCTAATAATTGAAGAAAATTAATTGTTCAATTTGTTATTATTTTTATTTAAAGTAAATTACATTGAGATCGTGTGTGTTTTACACTCAATTTTTCTCAAATATCGAAAATTACTCTGATATTCTTAAATTGTGTTTGGATGAAAAAAAATGGTATAAAAGAGGGTGAGAATAAATGTTCTTCTCCATTAACTTTCTCTACTCCATAATAGTTTTAGTGAGAAAGAATAATATGAAGTGGAGAAAATTAATAGAGGAATGCATTTATTATTTCTTAACATATAACAAAATTTAATTAAAGAAAGTTAAAACAATTAATAACTTTTTATAATTTTTTGTGAAATTTAATGTCCCAGATACCATCTCAGTAAGAGGTTGTTTAGAATAAGAAAAAGTGAGATAAATTGAGAGTTCGTAATACGTGCAATAAAAAAATATTAATGTAATATAAAATTAACAGAGATTTATAAATTTTTTTTTTCAAATCAAACGAACCCTAAAGGTTCAAATAACATAGCCTCTTTTAAGGACCACTGTGAGTTTGATTAGCCCCATTTCAGCAGTTAACTAATAAGGGTTTGTTTAGCTTGGTAAAAAATAAAAAAAAACAGTGAAAATGTAGTTTAGAAAACTTTTGGACATTTGGTGCGCATCCATCGAGCTACATTTTTCAGAGATAAATAGTGAAATTTTTTTATTCTTGCATCAACTTTTTGAAGAAAGAAATTATCCGTATAGTTTTTTGGTTCCGTTGAAACAGTTTTATGTTAGAATTTATTAAAAATTGTTAAAAAGATTTTGGAATTTGTAGAAAAGTTTTTGGAATTTGTGAAATGTAATTGGGGTTTACAAAAAATTTATTGGAATTTGTAAAAACTTGTTGGGACTTGCATATATATAGAAAATTTTACAAAATATATAAAGTATAAAATGTATTTAAAAATTTTAAAAATTTTTAAGAATTTTCAGAAATTTTTTTTATTATGCCAAGTGGACACTAAGTCTCTCGGCTTCTCGCCAGCAAGCTCAATGGTGTAGATGTGAACTATTTCAGGATAGGTACCAGGCACTCTTTTAGGATCCCCCCCCCCCCCCCTCTCTCTGCATGATAAATTAAATTAAGGCACCATTTGGAATTCTAAAAAATAACATAAGAATTAACATGCCCAAATTTGAAAGCTTAAAAAAATTAAAATTTAATTAAAAAAATTATGCAAGACGAAAATAAGCTTAAAAAAAAAAAGAAAGAAAACCCAAAACTTGGTTTTGTAGACAATAAGAAAATAGTTTCGTTTAGCATTTACCTTTTATTAGTGGACTCCTTTTCATTATGGATGGCCCGTGGGTTCACATATTGGGCTCCCAACTAAGGCATTCCCATGTTCCTATTCCTCCCATCACCAAGCATATAGTTGCAAAAATCCACATGAAGTGTTTCAATAGAAAAATAAAATTAGATTAACAAGAAGATAAGATGTAAATTACTTCAATAATTTAAAAAAATACGTTTTTTTATTGAAAAAATGAAAAACCACATTTAAAAACCCAAAAAAAAAAACATATTTAAATTTTGATTTAAAACGCTAGAGAAAAGAAAACCACTTAAAATCCAATAAAAATTGCTCCAGATAAGGGTTTGTTTGGTTAAAAAAATTTAAAAAAAAAAAAAAGCAAACCAACCTGGTTTTTCAAAATAGAAAACAAGTTTTTGAGTTTCTTACCAAACAAACCCTTTATTTATTTATTTATTATTTTTTTTTTCCGATGACAACCACGCGGAATAATTTGTCTCGACCACTGCATCCAAGGAAGAAGGGACAAGCCTTATGTCGGCACATTGATTTATTTAACTAACGAGTCTTTTTTACTAATATATATATTTATATATATATTAAGAAAAAAAAAAACTGAAACAAGGTTGGCACGTGGGTCGAAATAGGTTAGGCACATGCAAGACCTAAATCACGGATAAATTGCATTGAAGAAATGAGAGATAAGATTCAACTTTGACCGGTTTTAGGCTTCATTTGGTATCGGTAGCTATTAGTCAAGTTAAATGTTAGCTTTAACAATGGTTAGTCAAATTTATCTTTTTACATTTTAATTTTCTTTTAAATTTTTAAGGGTAAAAATATCAAATTAACAAAAATTAAAAATCCACTTCAAAAAAATCTATGTTTTTTTTTTTTCCCAAACACAAAAATAGTTAGCTTATATTTAGCTAGCTGGTAGTTAGTTAAAAATATGCTAGCTAAATTTCTTCTCGAACCAAGCCTTAGTTGAACAAATTTAAATAAATATGGACAAGTCACGTGCTTATTATTGCCTAGGGTTATGGGCCTCTACGGCTAAATAAAATTAACAAACCCTTGGGGTTGGTCCAGCGGCTTGAGGGAGCATTTCTCACATAGTTTGCCTGGGTTCGATTCCAATGGCCACCTACCACAAGCGTAAACTTGTGACTTATCTGGTCGGCGGGTTTGTGGGGTATTCATCTGCCTCCTATTTACCGGTCGGCTACACGGTCCGTTGAGGACTATAATAAACCGGTCGGGTTCCAGGTCACAAAAAAATAATAATAAAATTAACAAATATATAAATAAATATTCATTTCATTAAACTACAAAATACTATATATAAGTGAAAAAGTAATAAAATTTGATAAAAATTATGAGTTTGTAATTCGTATAATGAGATAAAAAGTGAAGAACTTTTAAAAAATTTTAGTATTTTTTAACGATTTTTAAAACTCCAAACAGAGTCATAATATAGTCCTGTTTGGTTCACTAACTTTCACAAAAAAAAAATAAATTTTATCAAATTTCTCTAATCCATCAAACGCAAACCAATTTTTACTAATTTCCTTTAACTTTTACTAACTTTTTTCAACTTTTATTAAATTTTAGAAATATTTTAACTAAATACTTAACATCCAATTAAGGTGATACGTGTCAAAATTTTGTACAAAATTAATAAAAATTTGAGCTGCCTGAACCAAAAAAATTTCAATTTAAAAATCTTAATCATACACCAATTAAATAACAAAGCTCCTTGTAATAAATTAATTTAAAAAAAAAACCTGCTTATTTTCTTTTAAATTTAAATTGATTTGGTATTTTTGATTGCATTCAGGTTGTATACAAAGATTATTTGAATTCCACTTTAGAATGATTCAAATTATAAGTAATATATATTTTAATTTTTAATAAAATTTTGAAATCAAAATTAAATAATTTTTTTATTCAACTTGAACCCACTAATTGAGGTCCCGCTTGAACCATAGACCTTCTAGTAGTCTAACCTTTTTGTTTAAAAAAGTAATAATAACAAATATGCTCTTTGGACTTTTTTTAAATAATAAAATACAAATGTGTTAATTAAATGATAATATATATATATATATATACACTAAAAAGTTAACAATAAAAAATAATTTTTTTTAAATTGAGGCCTTGTTTGAGAAAATTATTATTATTATTATTATTATTATTTTGTGTTTGGAAAAAATACTAGTTTTTTATTAGATAATTTTTTTTCTAATTTTTTGTTTATTTGGTGTTTTTATCCTTCATAATGAAAAAAACTTTAAAATATAAAAATAATTTTAATTATTTTAAGAAATAAAAAATTTTGGTAAATGAAAAAAAATAAAAATAAATTAAGTAACTGAAACCTGATGAGCTTCCAATCATCCCAAAATTTTGCACGAGCCTGATGGCAATAATTACTTTGTGTATTTTAGTTGGTCAAAATTAATTAAAATTTATTAATTTTTTTATATTTTTTTAATTAAATTTTATCACATATAATTTTTACATCAAATCTTTATACTTTTATTATATTTTTTAATCAAATTTTCTTAACCAAACATGCCACTATCGATCTTTACTTTCAAAAGATAATGCTAAAATAATTAGTGAAGTCAGGTATGAATATGATCTGTGTCCAACAATATGTATGTGCGTTTATGTATGTGTCTAATCTGGCATCAATCATGGAGATAAACTAATCCACGCGGCGCAACTGCCTTGTCAGATTGGGGCCCACCTTATCCTTCGTTTTGATTGGGGTGTCGCGACGGTTTCCATCCTTACGTTTAAGCTTGCCTTGCCTTCTCCTTTCGTATGCCCCAGCGCACCGTCTGGGGGGGCAGCACCCAAAAAAAAAAAAAAAAAAGGTTACAGCTTTTTATTTTTAAATTATTATTTAAAAAATTATTTATTATTATTATTATTTTTTAACAAATTTCCAGAGTCAACAATCCAACTCAAAAATTAGAAAGCCGACTACTTAGTTAAAAGTTAAAAAAATTACTTTTTGATATTTTTTCAGAAATTTTTATCAAAACCAATGTAATTTTTTTAATTTTTAATATAAATGCAATTAACACGTGGAAAAATTATATCTTTTAAAGAAAAAAAATTAAATTTTGATTAAAAAACTATTAAAAACAAAAAATTACAAAAATTAAAAACTAACTTTTCTTTTTATCAAAACTAAGCCCAAGGCATTATTGCCCGCGCACTTATATCTCATATTTTTGTTGTATTTATTTTGATAGCATTAATTTGTTTAATTTTTCATTCTTAGAAAAAAATAAACAAATAAAAAAAATTAATAATAGAAATTAAAAATAATAATTATTAATTTTACCAAAATATTCTCTAGCAAATCCTTTTTCTTTTTCTTTTTTATTTTTTCCCATTATAAAGAATAAGTTAACAATAAAACGTAAGTGTTTGAATTTTCAAAAAATATTAAAAAAAGTATAATTTTTATCAAAATTTTCAATTAAATCTCACCATATATTATTTTTATACGAATTTTATTTTATTTTTTAACAAATCAAACACCATTGTAATGCACCTCATTGATCACCTGAGTATTAAAGGTATGTTTGGTTGATCAAAATTAAAAAAATTTACTAATTTTTTTATATTTTTTTAATTAAATTTTATTACATATCATTTTTATACCAATTTTTAATACTTTTATTAGACTTTTTTTTTTGTCAAACTTATGCTTGCTTAATACCCTTAATGGGAGAAGCAAATTTTCCTCAACCCTTCTAGAATATGTGACGTAGTCGAAAGAAAAATATAATAATTGATAAATAAAAGATCAAAGCAGGCTAGATTGATCTTTGACAAGTGGTGATGATCTGGCTCACGAGTGAAAGTTTGACCACAAAAGATATGGAGTAGATTAATTAATATTGAAATCGAATAATTGAATGGCACGTTTGTTGTTCTAAATTTGTCGGTGTGCTATACACGCACGCACGCACGCACAAATGCAGGCAGTGTTTGTTACTCAACAAAAAAATACAAAATTTTATAAATCTTTATAATATAAATTACAAAATTATAAAATTTAAATTCTCTACTCACTACACAAAATACGAGATATTATATAATTTTATACAACTTTAAACACTTCTTATACTAACATGATACCTGTATAAGGTACAATTATTTTTCCTCGACTCCAATTCGAACCTCCCCTCCTTTTACTTATAAGATAACTGTTAATAACGGTTGTCTCTTATTATATAAATATATACACATAGTGATCATAGCAAGATATAGAAAATCATGTTATGAGAGAAAAAGAAGATTGATAGATTTTGGGATATTATTATTTAAAATTTTAAAAAAATGTCTCAAAAAATAAATAATAAATAATTATTAATTAGAGATATTTCAATAGATATTAAATAATTGAGTGGCATTTGAATAGAACAAAAAAATATTATTAGAATAGAGAGTGGTTAAATAACATTTTCCTTTTTAAATAGTAAGTGATTATCGATGGTTAAGAGTTATTAAAGAAAATAAAAGTTTCATAAAAAGTTGACTTATAAAATTTTTTATTTCACCACATACCTTCTGTTTTCTTCTCGGACATAGATAAATAAATAAATAAATAAAAATAATGACATAATTTAAAAAAAAAAATAAAAGGTGCTGCATTTCTACTAAAAAAATTATTTCCTAATAAATTACATTTCAGTTGTTAATAGTATGATAATAAGGACAAATACCTACATTTAAAGATTTTTTTTTTGTTTGGTTTTATACGACTTTTTTTTACTAAAATTTAATTTTATTTTTTATTTTATTATTTATATTCATAAAAAATTATACAAAAACTTCAAAATAAAAGAATCCGCACACAAATAAAAAAAAAAGCAATTTTTTTTTTGTTGTTTACATCGTATCCCTATTTAGGAAATGTTTGTTAAAGAGCTAACGGAAGGTAAATTTCAATGGGGTAATTTACTTTAAGAGAAGGTAGATAACGAGGGTAAAGGAAAAATTTTACCCTTTTGCATTACCTAATTTTTCTATTACCTCGTAAAATATTTTTTTACCCCTGTGTAAAACCTTAAGCAATGTTATGATATAAATAATTATAATAAAAATTATGAAATAATAATTTATCTAATTAAACTGAAATTAATTAATTATTAAATCATTTTATTAAAATAATATTTAATAAATAATAGTTTATTATTAAAATAATTTATTTTATTTTATTAAAATAATACTATTGAAATATTAATTTACGACTAAAATTAGCTATTTTTCAAATTAAAATTAATGTTTAATAAATAATAATTACTTGTTAAAATAATTTGTTTTACTAAAATATTTCATTAAATGAAAATTATGTCTCATAAATAATAATTCACTAGATTATGTGTTGTATTAATATAATTTATTAAGATAATAATTTATTTAAATAAATTAAAATTATATGTTTTATTAGATTTCTTTATCAAAATAAAAATAATATTTAACACATAATAATTCACTACTAAAATTAAGTCCCATTGAAATATTAATCTACGATAAAATTATTTTTTATACTTAATATTTTTATTTAAAAGTATATATTTTAATAATATATTTTTATTAAAATTAATTATTATTAAAATAACAATGATTATGATGATTTATTTTATTATAATATTTTATTAAAATTAAATTTTAACTTTTATCATTAGTAAATTTATCTTCATTTCAAATACAATTAACTTTTATTCTTTTAAAATTTTTAGCATTTCAAATATAATATAATTATTACTGACTAATATTTACTCTCTCATTTTAAATATAAGTACTACAAACTTATTTACTCCAATTTCTATTAATAGGGTAACAATTACTTCGTATAATCTTTTAGAGAAACATTGTTTTTGCATTTTCTTGTGAATGTAAATTGCATATTTAAGACTTATTAAAAAAATAAATTTAAAATTTAATGAAAAAAGGATTAAAAAAATCTTGTCACACCTCGAAATCCTAAGATCCCAAAGAGTGAGTTTAAGTTGAAAATTTAATGCATCTGGTCCATTACAATCTCACTATTTACTTTTCAGAGCCACTAACTATTTAATAATAGAAATGATTAATTGATTAATAAAATACATGTCTAGTTTTAAATCAAAATCTACTCACATACGTTTTATTTATTTGTAAAGTGATTCTTCCATATATATAAACTTTTGAGATTATCATATTTAAAACATAATATAAAACTACTCAATAGAAATGTGGGGTTCAAACAATTGTGCCGGTCTTCTTGAATATCAGGTTTTGCACCTACAACACAATCTGTAGCGACGCGAGTACCAAATCACTTTGTGCTCACGATGTATAGAAATATACTTTTTGTAACTATTTTTAGAAATCACATAAAACAATGAATATAACAAAAATCATTTAATACATCAACACATAGCAAAATAGGATAATATTAATTCATAACTTTTATTTCTTTTGTCAACCTTTCTTCATTTATTATTTCTTTTCTCAAGGTGGAAAAAGATACTCTGCAAGACTGTTCGACAATCAAAGTGGTAGTCCAAAATATCGCTAGTTCATATAAATATACGGATCGTGAAGCACCCATGCATCGTCGTTTATAGATCCGAGTCTAAAAGCTACGACGAGCCATATTATTTTCGCCACCGTTGTGGATTACCAGTCCACGGGCACGATTACCTGTCCTTGCGCAGGTTTAGGGTTTTTCAACTCAAGGGTATCTCTTGACTCTCCCTATTTTATCTAGTATCCTCATTTTCCCCGAAATCAACATTTTCTTAAATTTTCCCTTTACGTTGTTAAAGTTTAGAAATGATATCTGTGAGTATATATTAACTCTCACAATTTCATGTCTCAATTTTATCATATGTTTCACGATGAACACATACTTATCTTATTTTAACATATTGTAGCATGTCTCAGTATTGAATAGAAAATTTTATAAATCTAATCACAACTACAATGTCAGTGAAAATTCAAGTATCAAACTTATATTAATTTAATAATATAAACTTAAACTCACAATCATATCCGTGTTAAAATAAATATTACAAAAAGTATAAATAATACATTAATTTTCCTACCTTATTCGTTGTTGGGAACTAAAAATTTGTCGTATGGGTAAACCGAATCTCCTTTTCACAATCGAACAGCACAGGTAATTGAGGAACGAGTTTAATTAGAAATCTTAAAAATTAATTTGAATTTAGATACTAATCTTTCTCTTTCTTCTCTCTTTTTTTTCCTTTCTTTTCTTTTTTTTTTTTTTCTTCCTGATTCTCTGACTTGCCCCACCGCCCCATGTCCCCCCCCCCCCAATTATATATATATGCCTTATTACATGTGGAAGACTCTAGGAGTCCACTTGTCCAAAGTTAGGCTAACCTCCACCATTACATGCTTAACGGGGGAGGGTTTGGTGACATCAAACCAATGGGCGGGCATGCTTCCCTTACTGCGTGTCTTTTATATTTAAGCCTATGTGTATATTACAAGTTTTTAAATTAAAGGTTAAGAATTTGGAGACAAAAAAATCAAAGTTTAAAATTTTGGACTATTACAAAACTAGTTTCTCTAATTGTTGCCAAATGTTAGTAAACTTTTTATTACACCATATCACACATTGTTTTTTGCATATGAAAAATATTAAAAAATATACCGCATATACATCAATCATTAATGCAATTTTTCATTTAAAAGTTGTATTCCTTTGTGATAATATATATATAGATATATATTTACATTTCAGAATTAATCAAATTGTCCAATAATAGTTTGGATTAAAGTGGTATCGTCAGTTATTCCATCTAAATGAATGGTCACACTTTAAAATTTAAAATTTTTAATTTATAGTTTGAGTTTTTTAATATATAAAATTATCATCGTGCCTTTATTTATTTTTCTTTTTTTTTACTATGTATTGTTTTTATTTCTCTATCTAAGCTAAATTATTTATTTTTTTTTAAAAAATTCACATCTAGATTACTCTCTCCGAGATTAAATTAAATTTAAACTTGTACCACACTACACCATAACTCATTCTCTTTGTATATATTAATCACGTGAAAATTTTTGAAGCTTTTTATAATTTGTAATTCATAAATAAAGGGTGCGTTTGGAATAATAAAAAAAAAGATAAATTGAGATAAAACATAGTTGTGGGTTAATTTTGATGCTTTTTTTGAGATGAATAGTAATGAACCATGGGAACAGTTGTTTCAAAATTATTTCCACGGATTCAAAAAAATTTATATAAAATAGTGACAATGATACTCGTTTGCAAGTTTTCAACTTGAAAAATATGATTGTCAAAAAAAATTTACGCATTCGATTAATCTCCTTTTGAATTTTTTTATTTTTTTAACGAAAGATTAAAATTTTTTGAAATTAATAAAAGTGGGAATATGTAAATGTGTAATAGATAAGTTGAGTGATTTATAGAGGTTATTGGAGATTTATTTTGTTTTATTTTGTTTGTTAAAGCTCCAAAAGCACACAAAATGTATCATATAATGTACACGAATATGCCTTGAATTTGGTTTTACACATAGCTAAGGAAGAAGCAAATAAGAGAAAAAAATAAAAGTTTTTTAAGGGAATAATTGCAATTATTAGATATACTAAAATAAAAATACAAGATTATAATTTCTAATTACGTGGGTGATTTGTTAATTCTTAAAACTATGTATAAGAAGGTTTGTAATTTTGGGTTAAACTGGGTAAAATCTGTAAAATTTTAAATTATGGGTGTGATCATTAATTACGATGAAAAATAATAAAATATTATGATTAAAATTATATGAAAGTTATTTA
The DNA here is from genome assembly GCA_019916065.1 of Vitellaria paradoxa. Classification (NCBI taxonomy): domain Eukaryota; kingdom Viridiplantae; phylum Streptophyta; class Magnoliopsida; order Ericales; family Sapotaceae; genus Vitellaria; species Vitellaria paradoxa. The sequence continues at coordinate 42,668,117 of CM034234.1, forward strand.
TTGACTTTTAAATTATAAGGAATTATGTATTTTTAAATCAAATGAAGTAAAATGTTTTATCCCATATGAACAATATTATTATTTTTGAGTTTTTTAACACTATTTTTACAAGTATTTTTAGTAAAAATTAGAATTTTTTTTAATTTTCACTTATTTAAAAGAAAAATATATGACACGCAGAGGGCATTTCCTTTGAAACATCTAGCCTCCGCTTTGCCAACTATTATAAAATACTCCTCCTATTAAAATGGAAATTATTTTATTTAAGTTTTGTTTGGAGTGGCAAGAAATTTTGAATAACAGTAAAAAAATATTGAATAATTCTAAAAATTATTTATTTTTTATTTTATTATACAAATTATAAATTCATAATTTATTTCATTTTATTTGATTATTTTGTTAACCTTAATTGCGTATATCGAGGGCTAATAATGTAAATTCAAATTACATGACGATTGATAAGCAGCGGTTTGGCCCTTTGTTCGTTTATTTAGGGTGCGTTTGGTGTACAAAAAATTTCTGAAAATCTCTGAATATCTTTATAAAATTTTACACATTTTCACTTTTTTAAAATTCAAAAAACGTTCAATATCTTTTCAAAAAAAAGTCGATAACTAGAATTCGATTAATCAAATAGTAAAAATTTTTTCGTCATTTTCACTATGAACTCCTAAACTACCAAATGACATGTACTTTGACTATTTTTTGTAGCGTTTTTTAAATCGTTCCAACGGATTGTAAAAACCGTTCCCACAGAATCGCACGGATAACTTTCGTCCAAGCGGTTTCTACAATCCGTTTGGACGGATTGTAATGTGAAGAAGTTATGACTGCCTCAAATTTTAAATCTGTCCAAACGAAAATCCGATTCATCGGAACAAAATTTTACTATTCATCTCAAAAAAATACAGTTTGAGTGATGTACACTAAATACAAAAATTTTTTTTAAATCACATTTTATCTCAATTTTTTTTTTACTTTTTGGTGCATCAAATGCTGCCTTAAAAGCATTATAACACCTGGAGATATAAACACCGCATAAGTCACAGCCAAACAGAGCAACACAGAGAGTACAACGAACTGTAATTTAAATTATAATTTATTTTTTTCACGCATATTTTTTCTTTCGAACCAAACGATACAAAGAATATTCTAAAAAAAAAATATTCTTCATTTCTCATTCTCTTTCTTCTATTTTTATATTCACCCTACCAAATGGAGCTTAAATTTTTTAACAGGAGATAAAGTTGCCGCGTTTGAGACGCCCAAGATAACGACAACTTGGTTAGAGTCCGCACAAAAGCAACGGCATTTTCGGGCATGGTACGGGGAAGCTGGAACCCAGCAGAAAGGAGACAAAAACAAAAAGAAATCAACAGCTGCTTTGGGAACCATTCTCCTCAAATGTGTTCATTTGCTCTTTCAAAAATTACGTCTCAACTACTCTCTCCCTTATTTCTCTCTCTAAAACTCTCTCTCTCTCTCTTTCTATGGCGCTTCTTTCGGATCTCTGGTATTTCTATTTTTAATCTCTCTCTCTCGTTTTTGGTCGATCCTATCACCTCGTTTTTGGTCGAACATCGAGAGCTCTTGATCGAGCTCTCGTCTCTGTTCTTATCTTCCTCATCACAGAGCCATATCGATTATAGACGCGCGCGCACACGCACAAACGCGGATTGAATTCGCACTATAATAATATCGTGGCTTTGATTCGAATTTCGCCATGCAAATTGAACTCTCTGCAAATTGGTTGACTTGATTTGGTTTGGTGAATTTAGGTTTTGGAGAGAGAGAGAGATAGATAGAGAGAGAGAGAGAGAGAGAGAGAGAGTGAAGGATGGAGATAGCAGCTCAGTTGAAGCGGGGGATTTGCCGGCAGTTCTCCACGGGGTCGATAAGGAAAAGCGGGAAATTCAGCTTCAAGAGGCAGAATTCTCTGGATCCGCGGCGCAAAGCTTTGCGGTTCAGCTTCGGACGCCAGTCCTCGCTCGATCCGATCCGCCGGAGTCCCCCGCAGGATGAGCTGGCGGTGCCGGAAAACCTTGACTCCACGATGCAGTTATTGTTCTTGGCCTGCAAGGGCGAAGCGAAGGGAGTACAAGACTTGCTGGCCGACGGCGTTGACGTAAATAGTATCGATTTGGATGGGCGGACGGCTTTGCACATTGCCGCATGCGAAGGCCATGTTGAGGTCGTGAAGCTCTTGCTCAGTCGGAAGGCCAATATTGATGCCCGTGATCGGTGGGGTAGTACGGTACGCACCTTTTATTTTGCTTTGTTTTGTTGAGTCTATCATGCACTGTTATATTCCTAGTTTGCTACCGTCAATAGTGCTGATTTAACAGAGATTTTGTGCTTGTTTCATTACTTTTTTTTATCCCACCAAGTCTAATATAAGTAGGATTTGGCCTTTCTAGCCTTTCTAATTTTTCAACAACTATTGAGATTCGGATTTATGGTCTTGTAAACTTGTGGCTTTAATCTTAGAAGCACTACTCCAAATGGGCTTTGGGTTATTATCTACCCAAAATTAATTGCAACAAAATTTACTTGGTTTAGATTTAAGTTATGTAAGGAATGGGAAAATATATAACACAAAGTCTGCTATATAATAAAAGGTGAAAATAATAACAATCAGCAGAGTTTTGCCTCCAAACCACAGTGAATAAGCCCAAAGAAAACCAGTTCTGTGTCTAGATGCTGAGTTGGCTACTTATACTTGACTGCGCTCTGAGTTAGTTTAGATAACCTTATGAAAGCAACCTTGTCTTCTTCAAATTCTAAGAACGGAACAATTGTATGGTCTGTTTTGAGTCAATTTCCTAGGCTTAGGAGCATGCTCAAGACTTGACTGAGGCAGGCTTCTAATGTCAGAAAGGGATCTTGGTCCTTGTTTGAGGAACTTTTTTTTTCTTTTTTTTTTTTTTTTTTTCCAATAGATTGTGGACCTCTCTTGCTTTGCTCGGATTGAAGTGACTCAAATTTCTAGAGGGCTAGTTTGGGTAGAAGCAAGGAAATAGTCTGAAGGGAAGAAATGCTAAGAAAGAAATAGCTAACAAGCTTAACCTTAGCAAATATATTTGTTATACGTTAGAGCCAAGTAAGATGCAACAAATTGTAAAAGTTTCAAAAGTTTGAACACCCTGAGTAGATGGAGGAAAGGTTTAGGAGAAGACATGTGCAGGCGTTCAAGATAAAAGAAGTATAGAAGAAAAAGAAAAAGTGTTTTGAGAGGCTAGAAGACAGGAAAAGAGCAAGATAAAGAGGGAGGGCATCCACAGCAAGGTTGTTCTGATAATCCTACCATACCTTTAGAACTGTTATGACAGGTTATATGAAAGAACAGCTCTAGGAACCTAGCGCTTTGTTTTTTATTGTTTGTCAAGACTGTATTTACTCTAATTGTCATGTTTGAGCAGTTACATGTTTAAAATGTGTCCCCTTCTAAGTGGATGTGAATGTCCCTACATAATACAATACTAGTGGAATCATAATTCTAATGTTAGGCACCCCCAAATACAATATAATATGCCAAGCAATAGGTTATTTAATTAACTTGTTATTAAGTTTTAACGCAAGTAGATGGATATCAATTTATACTTTTAAACATTTTTACATATTTTATATTTTTGTTGGCACTTTTAAATATTTCCGAAACATTTTCAAATTATTTCCATCTCCAAGCTAGCTAAATCATCCCACTCAAACGAAATTTGATCCTTACCAATATTAAAAGTACAATTAGGCAAAATTTTATTGATACTCACTTGAGTTGGCAATAAGTTTTATTTTCTTTTTGGTGCTTGGATGCGTTTGCATGTGTATGCATACAATATCCACAAACCGAATGATACGTATGTGTTGATGACACCTTGATCTTAAAAGCTGAGAATCTCACTAAATTAGTTCCTTACTTTTGAAAATTTAGACCAACTTTGTTTTGATGACCTTGGTGGCCTTGAATGGATGCTTCAATATAGTTCATTTTACATCATCAAAGTTGAAGGTAATATGTGTGGCATATCAAATATATGTGATGTTACATTTGTCTGTGATTTCCCAAGTGATGGTGAGCTGAGAAGGAGATATTGTTGCTTTTCTCCCATTTCTACCTTTCCACCTTGGTAAGATTCATCAATTTGTTCACTTTATCATAAATTGATGGAACAGTATATACTGTTAGACTGCCAAAACTGTCACCTTCTTTTTCTTCCCATCTGAATTGTGTAAATTTTATTGTTTATCTGCCAAATATGGCCTTTTAATAGGGAATCATTATCATGACAGGCAGCTGCTGATGCAAAATATTACGGAAATGTAGAAGTTTATAATATTTTGAAGGCCCGTGGAGCCAAAATTAAGGTACCTGTGAATTAATTCACTATTTTAGATTGTGAAGTTTCAAACTTTTATGAATTTAAGTGAAAATCTTGTTCTCATATCCTAGAAAACCAGAAAGACACCAATGGCTGTTGCAAATCCTCGAGAAGTTCCAGAATATGAGCTCAACCCACTAGAGCTTCAGGTTCGCAAAAGTGATGGCATCGCAAAGGTATGTTCTTTATCTCCTTCATTAGAAGTAGATTGGTACAATTCTTTGAATTCGTGTATGATCCAATATCGAAGTTTAACCGTGTCTTCTTGGTAATTCTGTTTCTGCATCCCCTTTCACATGGATTTAGAAAAAGAAGAGTGAAGTGTTCAAACTTCCTCTTTCGTCGTTAATGCAAAGCATATTGTTGAATTTGGGTTGGCAAATTTCTTTCTTGTTGAACTGTGTCACGAGGCTATGTGTAAACTGCACCAACTTATGATCTTGTCAATCCTGCCTGAAAACCAAACACTGAAATAAAGTTCTTTCCAATGCATTCAGTATTCTTTTGGAGACCATAGACCATTGGTTGTTATGTTTTGGTATTTTTAGTTGATACATGAAAAATCCTTGGGCTTTTTATATTGATTTTTCTGCATTTTATTTGGGTTGTGCTTTTTGATGGCTCAAAATTGTTAAATCCCAATTTTCTCACTTTGCTGCAACACTCTGTGCGTGTAAATGTTTTTACATCCCCCCCCCCTTTTTTTCTTTTTCCTGTTATTCTGGTTTATCTGTCACTAATAAGTTATAATCAGGCCTCCAGTTTTTTTCTTATCATTAGAATGAGGTTGTAAAATTTACTCACTCTTCCCAAGCGCGTACCATCTCTTTGTTTCTCTCCTTAAACTTTGTGTTAGAAATTGATCTGTCCTATTATTGTCCTCTAACAAAGTTTACTCTTTGTAGATGGAATGTTAATTTATATTTTCCGCAACCGTTTGACAGGGAACATATCAAGTAGCAAAATGGAATGGCACAAAAGTTTCGGTAAAGATACTTGATAAGGACAGTTACTCCGACCCTGAAAGCATGTATGCATCCGCAACTACCACTTTTCCCAGTGTGTGTTTAATCTTCACCAACCCCCCCACACCCCCCCCCCCAAAAAAAGGCACTTGCACACACACACACACGTAAAGGCCAATGCATGTGCTCTGTTCTGTTTCAAATCAAAGGAGTAGGTTTTCATTTTATATATGTTCTATATATTTTCTAATCCTTCACTGCATGATATGTCATCCTTGTTTTATGATTAAAAACCTCTAAATGAGTTATAGGCTATTCAAAACTCATTGTTTAGTCCCATTTGATAATGTTTTCGTTTTTTGTTTTTCTGTTTATGCTTTCAAAATTTTGTAAATTGGCAACAGAAACATATTTGTTAAGGGCCCATTTGGTAAAACTGTCAGTTTTCAATTTTTGTGTTCAGTTTTTATGTTCAATTTTTTAGTTTTTGTGTTCAGTTTTAATTTTTTGTTTTCATTTACATAGTAGGGAAAAAAAAAACAAAAACTTGAAAACACGTTTGGCAACGATAATTGTTAGTTAGTAGCTATAGTTGTTAATTAATTAAATTCAATAAATTTAATTATTTTAATTATATTAATTATTAAAAATAATTTAATTCTATAAAAATAAAATATAATAAACATAATTTATTATAATTATTTTTAAAAACAATTTAATAGAATATATTTCCTTATTAATTAAAGTAATTAATTTAATTAACTTAACTTCATTTAATTTAATTACTTAAATTTAATTGATTTAATTAATTAATTATATTAATTAGATTTAATTATTTTAATTATATTATTTTTCAATATAATTTGATTCAATAAAAATAAAATAAAATATATGCAATATAATTTAATTATATTATCTATTAAAAACAGTATTAAATTATTTTATATTATTTTAATTAATTAAATCTAATTATATAATTAATTAAATTTAAATTAATTAAACGTATTTATTTTAATTATATTTTTATGAAAATAATTTAATTCAATAAAAATAAAATATATTAAATATAATTTATTATATTATTAATTAAATATAATTTAATAAAATAATTTTATATTAATTTAACAAATTAAATTCAATTATAATTAATATAATTTGATTAATTAATATATTTAATATAATTTACGTAATTAATATATTTAATATTTTAAATTAATTATTGATAAAATTAATTATTAATTAAATTATATTTAATATAGTTTTACATAAATAAAAATAATATATTATTAATTTTATATACTAATATAATTAATATAATTTATATATTATTATTTAATATATAATTATTAATATATTAATAATTTGTTATTTTATTATTTTATATATTAGTATAAAATATATATTAATAATTATATTATTTTATAAAATAATAGCATATAAAATAATATAATAGTATATTAATAATAAAATAATAGCATATAAAATAGTAAAATAATAATATTAATATATTAATTTTATATATTAATATAATTTAATATATTAATATATTATATATATTAATTTAATATTTCTATATTAAATAATAATATATACCGTGGTGACCGGAGATGAGTGGAAGTTAGTGGTGGCGGTGGTCGAATATTAGTAACAACTAGTGGATGATAGTAATTGATAGTTATAACTAGTAGTAATTGTATAAAAAATTGAAAACTGAAAATGAAAACATGAGAAAACACATTTTCTATGCTTTCATAATTTTTAAAATTTTGAAAACAATTTTCATTTTTTTGAAAAGTGAAAAGTGAAAAGTGAAAACAAATTTACCAAACGCGTTTTCGTGTTCAATTTTCAAAAAAAAAATGAAAACAAAAACAGAAAACTAAAAACGAAATGGTTGCCAAACGGGGCCTAAATCTGTTTACATTTTTTTATTTCCAAAAAAATGATAACTTAAACAGAAAAACGTAAATAGAAAAAATGTGTTTTCACTATGTTTTTTTTTTCTGTTGCAAATATTTTGTCAATTCAAATACTTTATCCATTTTTGTTACATCATATTAAAATAAATTATTTTATTGAAATATTTTATTAAACTAAAATTATTTTAATAAATAATATAATTAAATTAATATGTAATATCTATTATTAATTTATTTCTAATAAATAATTAAATTAATTATTTAATTTAATTAATAAGAAATATATATTATTAAATTATATTTTAATAAATAATAAAATAGAATATATTAATTTAATTTAATAAATAATTTAATTAATATAAATATATTTTATTAAATTATTTTTGATAAATATCATAATTAAATTAATTTAATAATTAATTCAATTTATTTAATATGATTTATATTTTATTAAATTATTTCTAATAAATATTGTAATTAAATTATTTAAATTATTATGAAATATATTTTGTTCAATTATTTTTAATAAATGATATAATTAATTATAATTAATATATTTTATATTTACTGGATTAAATTATATAATATTTATATTTTATTCAATTGTTTTTAATAAATAATATAATTAAATTAAATTAATGTAGAATGTATTTATGAAATTCAATTAATTTTTAAAAAACTAATAAAATTAAATATTTTATGAAAATAAAAAATTTATAATTGTAAACAAAATTATATTTTCAAACGCAGTTTCAGTTTTTATTTTAGAAAAAGAAAACGACAACAGAAAACAAAAAACAGAAAGCATAAATATATAAACGTAAGCAGAAAAAATGACATTGTTATCAAACGACCCCTCAGTAAGTACACATTTTTTTTTATTTAAATTCGGAACTTGCACTTAAATGTTTATTTCACATGCTATTTTCTCAGTGAGTGTATTTTCTTTTTAGTGATGCTTGAGCTTGCTACTTCTTGTTTGCAAGTTTTTCTAATTAAATATCTCTAATTTTACATCTTATACGCAGAAATGCTTTCAAAGAAGAGTTAACTTTGTTAGAGAAGGTCCGACATCCTAACGTGGTTCAGTTTGTTGGAGCTGTTACCCAAAATGTACCCATGATGATTGTTTTGGAGTATCATGCAAAAGTAAGTGCGCACATTTCTGAGTAGGTGTGGTGTGGGTGCATGTTTGTGTTTTTAGTCTTAGAATCTGTAAGTTCATCGAGGTAAATAAATAGAGCTCACGACCAGGGGCTAAGGTATGTTGAGGAGGATGAAGAACAAGAAGGAGATCTCTTAATTTCAAAATTAATAGATAGTGTTATGAATCACACGCACAAAAACAATAAAAACAAAGAACACAAGGATTTACGTGGTTCGGTCAAGGTGACCTACGTCCACGGGCAGGAGGAAACAATCTTATTCTTTTGAAGAAGTTCGTACAGGTTACTTACATGTTGCCCTATAACTACAAATATATATATGTGCGATTAGGGTTCCATCCAAATACATGGGCCGGTCCATACCGCGGGGGCGAAGCCCCCCGCACCCCCCAACAAGGTCAGTGGTGGGCTCCGGTCTTGGGCCTATCGGCCCGAGACCTCCGCTTCCACCACAGACCTTAAAAGAAAAACGGAAAATTGTATCCAAGTCATACTTTGTAATCTTTTAAAACTATTAGTCACACCCAAAAAAAAGTATTGCTTTTAAGTCACATTAATGTGGAAAGTTTTGTATTTAAGTCACACTTTTGAGTGGGTTCCACGAGTTTGTTTTAAATATAGTTTCTAATATATCGATAATATCCTTTATTTCTATAACAAAATTACACAAGTTATTTCCAGGAATTCCGGGAATCAAGTGAAGATATGTTTACCAAGAATTACGCTTCTTCCATTTTTTTTTCCTTATTTTCAGTTTCATTATTTACAGTTTTAGTCATGAAGATATTAAGAAGATAGAACTTATTTGGCCTATCTTCTTCATGGATTGATTTTGCCGATTGGCATTTTGAGCTATTTTCAAAACAGTACCGGTACTGTTTCAAAAAATATGATGATGTTGGCTCGTATGGTTGGTTTATGTTATGTATCGATTGATATTTTTTAGGCAGTATGAAAACAGTACCGGTACTGTTTTATCGGTACTGTTTTCAACACAGTACCGGTACTGTTTTATCGGTACTGTTTTCAAAACAGCACCATGAATTATAAGCGGATGACAAGTTTTAAGGGCAAGAGAAATCTATTGGGCCGATTAACGTTTTGAGCTATCTTCAAAACAATACCGGTACTGTTTCAAAAAATATGATGATGTTGGCTCGTATGGTTGGTTTGTGTTATCTATCGATTGATGTTTTTTACGTAATATGAAAACAGTACCGGTACTGTTTTATCGGTACTGTTTTCAACACAGTACCGGTATTGTTTTATCGGTACTGTTTTCAACACAGTACCGGTACTGTTTTATCGGTACTGTTTTCAAAACAGCACTATGAATTATAAGCGGATGACGAGTTTTAAGGGCAAGAGAAATCCATGGGGCCGATTGACTTTTTGAGCTATCTTCAAAACAGTACCGGTACTGTTTCAAAAAATATGATGATGTCGGCTCGTATCGTTGGTTTTTGTTATGTATCGATTAATGTTTTTTAGGCAATATGAAAATAGTACCGGTACTGTTTTATCGGTACTGTTTTCAAAACAGTACCGGTATTGTTTTTAAAATAGCACCATGAATTATAAGCAGATGACGAGTTTTAAGGGCAAGAGAAATCCATGGGGTCGATTGGCGTTTTGAGCTATCTTCAAAACAGTACCGGTACTGTTTCAAAAAATATGATGATGTTGGCTCGTATCGTTGGTTTGTATTATGTATCGATTGATGTTTTTTAGGCAGTATGAAAACAGTACCGATTCAAAAGAGTACCGGTACTGTTTTATCGGTACTGTCTTCAAAACAGTACCGGTACTGTCTTAAAAATAGTACCGGTACTGTTTTTAAAATAGCACCATGAATTATAAGCAGATGATAAGTTTTGGGCAAGAGAAATCCATGGAATTGATTAGTATTTTGAGATATCTTCAAAACAGTACCGATACTGTTTCAAAATAAAAAAAAAATAAATATACTTAGGAATAATGATCGATTTAGGTTTTTCCCAAATAGTTTTGATTTTGTTTCCAAAAATCGGTTTTGCTTACTTTGTAAAGAAGATGGAAAGTCGCGGAATTAGGTTTTTCCAAACAGTTTTGATTTTGTTTTCAAAAATCAATTTTGCTTACTTTGTAAAGAAGATAGAAAGTCGCGAAATTAAGTTTTTCCCAAACAGTTTTGATTTTGTTTCCAAAAATCGATTTTTCTTGCTTTGTAAAGAAGATGGAAAGTCACGGAAGTTATGAGTGAAGTGTACACTATTTTCGGATAAAACTGGCAGTTTTGAAATGTGGTGAAAAACGCGTGATGTCCTTTTTTGTCTTTTTGTTGCAAGTGTGACTTATTTACAAACAAGTTTTTTGGGTATGACTTAAATCTTTATAAGTGCATAAATAGTGACCGGCCTCCAAAAATCCCAAAGAAAAACCACTTTCGGGTCGCTCACAAAATATTTCGGGTCGGGCCACAATTCGGGCCAAAACAATAAATTCAGGGCATTTAACAGATAGGATTTAGAATATTAGGTTTCTCAAGAATATTTCCTATTTGACAAGTTAATAATGAAGTATTAGAGCCATCTTTTTATCTTTGTGGTATATAATCTCTAGTGGCTGTGTTTCAAATGGGGATATGAATGGGGGAATTTGGACTATGAATCATTGGATCCCATCTATCCTTTGTGTTGCCCAAGCAGGGTGGATAGCTTGGAACTTCTGTGTGTGATGGCTCAAAATCCAACTTATCCCATCGTATATCACCCCACCAATCGAACACTAGATGAGGCCCAATATATATAGTCCTGGTATTGGATGCCCCTGGACTAATCAATCATCCCTGCTCCCATCCATTAAACAAATTGAGCCACAATGTATTAATCATTTCCCCCTAGTTTTGAAAGCAGAAGTTCATCGACTATATTGTATTTGTATACAACTCGTGCTTCAAGTTTAACATTGCTCTCCTTGATGGTGAATTTTCAGGGTGATCTAGGGAGCTATCTTCAAAAGAAAGGGCGTTTGTCTCCATCTAAAGCTCTAAGACTTGCTCTTGATATTGCAAGGCCTGTACAATTTTGCTTAAATGAATTTATATTGAAATTATTGTGAATGTCCTTATTTGAATCAATAGTTCCCTCCAGCTTCTGATTATTTAATTACCAGCCTTTCTTCCCTCCCCTTCCCTTTTTGTGTGCTCTTATTTTCCTTTGTGCTCCTTTCAGTTTGCCTATACTTCACATGGAAAAATTCTCCAAATTCTCGTTTTTCCATCTGAACATTTTTCTTGTTAACAGGGGCATGAATTATCTTCATGGATGTAAACCAGACCCCGTTATCCACTGTGATTTAAAGCCCAAGTAAGGCAACTAGATGCAAGAGTTGATTTGGATGTGTAGATAATATTTTGAATTTTAGTTTTTTTTGCCATTACCAGAATTATGTCCTGTTTTTAATATTTGAAATTTTGGTAAGGTGCCAGAAATATTTTGCTCGACTCTGGAGATCAGTTGAAAGTATCTGGATTTGGTTTGATTAGATTGTCTAAAATGGCAATGGACAAGGTAAAACTAGTGCATCCCGAGGCTCAAATTGATCGTTCAAGTAAGTTCTTATCCACTCTATAATCTATTTACATGCTGCAATGGATGTTTCTCTATAATGATTGATAGACTTTTTTTTTTGGGGGGGGGGGGACCATATCTTTCGTTTTGACGCTGAGTTAGAATTAGCAATACATCCAAAAGGTTTTACATAATGAGCTGCCCAAATGTTTTTCTGTCTTGCTCTGTGTATGTTGGTCAGTGAAACTGACTGATATTGGCACTCGGACTTGTTTTGTTGAGGTAGAGCCACTGTTTAATGTAGCTTTGGTAATATCTATTTGGGGCATCAAGTAGATGAGTGGCACTCAGACTTGTTTTGTTGAGGTAGAGCCACTGTTTAATCTAGCATTGGTAATATCTTTTTGGGGCATCAAGTAGATGTGCGAAGGGAACTTTTGTCTAGAAAAGATGCGGCAGTTATCAAAGGGATGATTAATTTTTTTTCTTTGGAAATCAAAATTGGAAGGAAGATATCTTATTATCAGGGTAAAAACAAACATTATACAGCATTAGTGTATACATAAGGGGAAATAAGGCTGAGTGACTTTTTGACAGGATTAAGATGCAGAAGCGTTGGTTCTCAATAGCTATGCAACTAAGTGTTTAGTTACTAATTTCTCCTTATTGTTGTAGGTTTATATGTGGCACCTGAGGTATATAGAGATGAAATATTTGACAGGAGTGTGGATTCATACTCTTTCGGTCTTATTCTTTATGAGGTAGGTACCTTCATTACTTTTTTCCCTTTTATTGGCAAATAGTTTCCTAGTTAATGGTACTTACTACTTTTTTCCAGGTATTGAAATGGTGATTGTGGTTTATCCTCCAAATGATGACTGATTTCTTGCATTATTTCCACAGAACTTAATTTGCTTTATTGTTACACCATCTAACAAACGTTCACTGTCCTGGATTTGTGGTTGAGCTTGATGTGGATATATTTTTTGCCTGTAGAAAGCTGACCTTCCTTTGAAGATAATTTGTGACTCTTCTTTAGTTTCCCACACCTCTATAGATATCTGGCAAGAATTTGGTAGTTTTTGAAAAATTTCCCCAACTATGATATAATAATGTCATCTAATCAAACGCATGTTTGGGTTGAAAACACAGTGATGTAACTAGTTGCTTCTTCCACTCATTTCTTTTCTGTTTGAGTTCAGATGGTGGAGGGAATCCAACCATTCCACCCCAAGTCTCCAGAAGATGCTGCTAAATTGATGTGTTTGGAAGGAAAGAGACCAACATTCAAGAACAAATTTAAACAATATCCTCCAGGTCTGAAAGAGTAAGTTAAGTTGATTTCCTCAGAGAATTTATGAAATTTGCTGTAGTTTCAAGCTTTCAAACCCAACATTTGACTGCTGTAGCAATAATATATATAGTTCTAACTTGTAACAAGTTTGCTCAGCGCATTTGTAAAGAAGCTGATTAACCCCATAACAAGATCCTCCCATGAAAGCGAAATTGTACATGAAAGGATTGATTCCTCTGGCTATAGATTAAATTATAAAGATCTATTAAAAAACCAGGATTTCTCTCTTTCCAAAAGAAAAGAATTAAAATTTGGGGCTGAGGTGGTAGGCAACCTCCTGCCTGTGTGGGCCTTGTTCTCTATTATTAGCATGGAAAGATAATGTTAAATACAAGTTATTACTAAAACTAGAGTCATATATTCTTATATTTATTTTTTGGCACCGGTATGTATCTTTCATGGCTTTATACTTTATAGACCTCTGAATTGAAGCTAAAAAGGAATGTTTGTTTGCTTACTTTCCTTCACGCATAGGTTGATTGAAGAATGTTGGGGGGAACAATCTGTCATAAGACCGACTTTTTCTGAGATCATCATACGGCTGGACAAAATTGTTGCAAACTGCTCCAAACAAGGGTGGTGGAAAGACACTTTTAAGCTCCCCTGGTATGTCTACTGAGTATCTTATTTCCTAATCAATTAAATATTTTTTTTATCATTTGAAGACGTACAAAAATTAAAATGTATCTGTTCAAAGATGTTTGGACTTATTTTTTTATGCATGAAGAAAATTTCAAGGCTCTAGATCTGTTTGTTGTAACAATTTTTTTTTGTTACTGTTACTAGCCTTTTGCTTTAGTATTAAAACAATATTTTTATGTTAAGCAAGGAAATTTAAAAGAGATTAGAGAATAGTTTATGCTTATGGATGGGGATTGGTGACATTGGCCATTGCATCTTGCTAATTGGGCCACAATACAAGATGGATAGTTGTAATAAGATAATGCATTTTTTAAGGGGTGTAATGAGGGTCAAGTATGCATGCACACGTAACTGAAAGGATGCAAGTGTGCATATATTATTTCTATATGATTAACGGTATGCATACACATTACATACTAGGAATACATCTAATATGGTAATCTAAAAGCAAATATATGTGCGGCACGCGAAATAGGTGGTAGCATATGTTTAGTTAATAAATGCATTTTATTATTTTAATTGAATGATATTAACAGGGATGAGGCCAACTAGGCATAGGAGATCATCCCCCACCCCCCATGCAGGGGAAAAACACAACTATTGTGAATAAACTTTTGGGCCAAAAAAAAAAAAGGCTATGGACTACCTCCCAAAATTTTGAATATATGTTTTTTCAATTCCTAATAAATGATCCAAGATTTTGATAGCTCAACTAGTTTTACCATCAATACTTAATCCAATTCATTACTTATTGTTTATAACATAAAAAATTAAAAGAAAACAATATTTAGTCCAAAAATTAAATAGCCCCAAAAATTTAAGTATATAAAAATATTCTTAATCCAATTATTTTAAAATTTCAGGCATTTAATGAACAACTCAACATCAAATACTACTCAAGTAGCTAGAGAGAGAGAGAGAGAGAGAGAGAGAGAGAGAGAGAGAGAGAGAGAGAGAGAGAGAGAGAACCAAAAGACACAATGTTGGTTCCTGCAAAATGAAAAGTTGACAGTTTTTATTGCGAATAGGGAGTGTGCATTTTATTTTATGAGTGCTATTTAACACAATTTTGAAATAATATGCAAAATGACTTCCTTGAAAATGGCTTGCTTGTATATATCTATATTGGATCCTAGAGCTATCTCCACCTTTTGTGTGACTAAACTTCTAAAACTCCTAATCCACCCCACCAGAATTAGGAGCCACGTAATACAAACTTGTTTGTATATGTTGAAAGAGAAATCACCAAAAGCTTAATATAGATTTAATTATTGATGGATTTTGTGATGGAAAAATTATCAAGTGTTATTTTTATTGATAGATCATTGGATACATACACACATGACGCTAAATTTTGTTGTAGAAGTTAATATATGAAACTTATTTTTTCATGATGCATTGTTATATATTGATTAGGTTTTATTAATATATTTTGTTTACAAAATGTAATCCATAGTGCTACTGATAATTATTTCTAGTCCTATATTTGGCCCCCACAAAAGGAAACCTTGTTAGTTAGTCGACAGCCAGCGTAAAACTTTGTCAAATTTTTTTCATGAATTTTCCGACAAATAATTGGCGTTGACAAATCCATATAACCGACCCCACCTAATGGGAAAAGGCTTAGTTTGGTTTGGTTTGATTTGGTTTATATTAAGAGTAGTAATCAAACAAAAAAGCAGTGGACCAATAGCTATTAATTTTATTCTCATTTCCTATCTCAAAAAACAACTGAAAATAATATGGTTTCTTTGACTTTGTATTCTGTTCCTATCTTTTCCTTCTTTATTTCTTTCATACAACATAATAAAATCCAAACATAATGTGAAGGTCTAAGTTAACAGATATTAAGAACAATGTACCATGAGATAAGCATTTTTGTTGTGGATTTATTGGCTCTACTGAATATTAAAAAAATTTAGACTTCAATTTCTATGGACTGCTCCATACGATGTTAATGGTAACCTCAGAATTTAGTCAGTAAGTGTCACGTGACTGCAACTTTAGTTGCGTTTTCAATTTGCTCTGTTCCCATCCATAGCACGTTGTATGGTAACCATGGAATCTAGTAATTGCAGTGTCACATGATTGCATTTTTATTTGGATTTTCAATTTTCTCTATTCCCATGTAGCCGCCTTGGATAAATAGTCTAGTGAGCAGGAAAATGTAATGCCAAGTCTAAGGGCATTAACATTGTGCCAGCTCTTTCTAGTGGTTAGACGGTCATGAACTGCTGATTTGAATGAGTGAAACGAAAAGTGGCAAACCACAATTTGGCACACTAGGGCTAGCTGCTAGTCTCCTGGGGAAGGAATCAAAGCATAGTTTCTACCACGGATATGTAGTAGTAGAGAATATGGCAAATAAGAGGCTGGTTCATTGTAACCTCGTACTCTTTAAGTCCATCATTAAACTAAGCAGTCATCCAAGAAGAATCCTTCAAGCTTATGGTATTGCAGGGCTGTTATACTTGACCAGCCTGGTTCGAAGTTCCTAGCCTGTCCTTTTTATCCACAGTAACCAGTAATGCATTATTGTATCAAAATAGGGGGGGGGGGGGTTTCAAAGCAGCAGCAACGATTTCATTTCCTACTAGAATATAGTGCATTTGCATTAAAAAGAGTTAAAGAGTATGGACACGACGGCTGGTGTACCTTTGTAGAAGATAAAATTTCTGATTTATCGTAAGACACGTGAGATCTTAAAATAAGCTGAAAAACCGGGTAGTATAGCAGCAAAATCTAGGCTTTGTGATATTTGTAAGTCATACTGAGTAGCGAAGGAAAGGTTAATGTGGCTGTATGTGATTCATAGCCAAACAAATCCAAGGTTAGAAATCAACAAATTAAAGAAACGAACAGGGAAAGTAAGTGGATCTGACCCATTGAATCCTGACTGTATCGGGTATTCTAATATCAGAATTTAATGGAAAAGAAATTGGACCATTTTCCCCATTTTATTTATTTGGAATCCACAAGATTTGTATTTTAATTTCCATTTAGATCTTCTTTTTAGATAGCTTGCTCTCAGCTTGCACGTTTCTGTCAGTAACTTGTATTCTCTCTCTAATTCATAAAATTGCAATTTTGTGCAGGATTTGAGGTGAGATTGAGAGTTGCACTGAGTATGGAAATAAAGAAGATACAGATCTGGGGGATCTTTGTAGACTGGATAGAGTTTTGGGAGCTTCATGTTGTGTGACTTTGAGGGAAAAATATAAGCGGGGTTGGAATAAAATGAGTGTCGCCATTTGGTCTTTTGCCTAGGAGCGGGAACAGTTCCTTCGAATCAATGTATAACAAGGAAGAGAAAAACCTTGTTAATGTATAACTAGAAAATAGACATTATTGTTATTGTACTCTGTTTGTGCTCAGTATTGTTACCGCCAATTATTAGTTTCCTTTTTTGTTTTTCCCTTTTTCTTCTTCAGTAAAAAGAATATCAGCTATTAATTTTTTTTTAAATAATGCTTAAAGGTAGAAAGGACTAATCTGTTATTTCTTTCAAGTATTTTTTAACTCCAAATTTTCTTGATTATCATCAAGATAAGAAGCTTTGTAAATTAATATTTTGTTATTTTTATAGCATGTCATTTAAAGTGAAAAGTTGAATTATTTATATGGGAAATAGTTCGAAAAAAAAAAATGTCATAGAGAGTATCATGTTTCGTTGAATAGCTCGGGTTTGCTTCTTACTCTCTGAATGCGTTTGGAATGATGAAAACTAACAAAAAAATGTAATTTAAATAATTTTTTAGCGTTTGACATGCAACTATCAAGTTATGTTTTTCAAAGATAAATAATGAAACTTTTTGACTTTTGCATTAGTTTTTTGGAGAGGAAAATCATCTGAATGATGTTTTTGGTCCGTCGGAACAGTTTTACATTAGGATTTATTCGAAATCATTGAAAAGTTTTTGGTATTTATAGAAAAGTTAGTGGGTTTGTGAAATATTATTGAGATTTATAAAAATTTTATTGAGGTTTGTAAAAAGTTGTTAGGATACGTAGATATATATAAATTTATGAAAGTTTCATAATATACGAGAAGTGTAAAATGTGTTAAGAATTTTAGAGATTTTCAGAATTTTTCAACGATTTTCATTGCACCTCTGTTGTGTGGATTGGGCGTGCTATTTGTTTACTTCTGCCTGGGTTTGTAAGGGATGATCCAAATAGCTGAGAGTTGATTCGTTTTTGATTGGTTAAAACTTGGTTTAAAATGGATTAGTTATAAAACTAAGTTAAATTTCAACATAATTTATAACTGAAACTAGTTGGAAAACTAAAATTTATGTAAAATAATTTACCTAATCTAGTTTGGTACGGTTTGATTAAATTTTGATTTGAAAGTTTGACAAGTTAAAAACTAGAACACATTTTCAAGTTTAATAAAAGTTTAAATTAAATTTAAACAAAATATTACTTAACTTGACCCGACTCGTTTATGTTATTAGGTAATAAAAATTATCAGCTTGTGGTGTTATTAGGTGACAAATTATCAGCTTCTGCTGTTTTAGATTGAATATGTATATATACACAAACAACTTTTATTGGAATTGAAAATTATATCTTCTACCAGAAAGTAATTTGAAAAAATAAAAAATACAACTAGCTAGAATAATATGGGAATAGGAGTCATATAAATAAATTATATACTTATGAACTTTTTTTTAGTTCCACATTTAATCACATTATTTTAATATTTTATTGTTATTATTATTTTTAAAATAATAGTTCTATGTTTAACCACGTCATCATAACCATCATCAACATCATTTTGTAGGTCTCGCATTGTCATAATTTCAAAGGTAAGAACGTTTTATGTTCCATCCCATTAAAAATATGGTTAGAATTAAGTTTTACAATATGCTGGCAGAATATACTATAAGTAAATACATAAACTTGTGGTGCATTTGGCGAATCAAATTTTAGTGAAAATTTTAAAAATTTTTAAAAATTTCTATATATTTTTATACATTCTCGCTTTCTCAAAATTCAAAAAAAGTTTAATATCTTAAAAAAAAAATCGATAATAAGAATTCGGTTAATCAAATAGTAAAAATTTTTCACCATTCTCACCATGAACTCTCAAATTACCGAATGACACCCACTTTGACTATTTTTTGTGGGGTCGTAGAAATCGTTCTAATGGATTGTGGAAACCATTCAAACAGATTCGCGCGGCTAACTTCCGTCTAAATGATTTTTACAATCCGTTTAGAAACAGTTTGGACGAATTATAGTGCAAAGAAGTCATGACTATCCAAAATTTTGAATTCGTCCAAACGAAAATCTAATCTATCAAAACAGAAATTTTATTATTTATCTTCAAAAAATATGATTTGAGATATGTATAATAAACGTAAAAAATTTCTCTAAATTACATTTTATTTCATCTTTTACCACTCTAACCTCATCCTTAGTGTAAGAAGCAAACAGCAGCAACAGAAGGCTGAGGATATTGTTTTCCTCTTTTTACATTTTTTCTTCTAATATTTTATTGAAAAATATTATTCGCGACCTTGAATCATTTACTATTTTTCTGAAGACCCAAAATGATGATCCAAATGATTGTCCTTTGAATTTGGGGAGTGAAGAGATCAATTTATACCCGCCTCACTGTAGGCTCCGTTTAATTTGTAAATAAATAATAAAAAATTTTATAAATTTCTATTAATTTTAAGGTGTTTAAAAGTTTAAAAAAATTCAAATTTTGATAGTTTTTTAGGTATTTTTTTTGTACTTTTTTGTGTGTTTAGTTGAACCAAGTGAAATTTTTAGTATTTTTTAGTAACTTTTGTGTGTTTGGTAAATTTTTTACTGTTGCAAAACAAAAAAGTGGTAACTTTTGAATATTTGGTATGTTTTTTTAACTGTAGCAAATAAAAAAAGTTGTAATTATAGAGTGTACTTTTTACTGTAGCAAATAAAAAAAGTTAAAAAATTTGTGGTTTTACCAAACACACCAAAAGTAACTTTTGGTATTTTTTTGCTAATTTTTGAGTTGCCAAACGGACTCTATATCACATTAACTTTTTTCTTTCACTGCACGTATTACGAATTCTCAATTTATCTCACTTTTTATCACTTTAAACACACCTTATGCGATAAGGCTTCGTATGAACATTGATTTTGAATTTGTAATTAAACAATAAAAAAGAATTTTGAACTTTAATTTTTGTGCTGGGGCAAGCAACGTTGGATGGGGATTAGGGGGGGGGGGAAATGAAACCCTCAACGACTATACTTCTTGTTTGGTAAAAAAAATTCTTGCAAATTAGTCCAAGATTTTTTTTTTTCTTTTGAAAAGAAAAAAGCTTTGTAGAACTTAAATTTTCATCATTTTTTTATGAGAATAATGGACCCTTCCTTCCTTTTTTTTTTTAGAAATTTTCCAACAAATTGATTTTTTCACAAAAAAATCATTTTAATAAATTAAAATTTTAAAATTCCACGTACTAAATTACATTTAATATTGGATTAAAATAAAAGGTAATTGTTAAAAGTATTACTGCTCATAGGACAAAGTTTTAATTTTTGATCCTATTTAATTGTTTAAGAACAAATGTTAATTTTCAATCTTTTAAAAATTATCATGTTTGGTATTAAAAATATATCAACAAATATGTCTCAACTATTTGTGAAGTCTAAAATTCGAATCTAGGTTGAAAACGAATTAAGTGACAAAACGATTATTTTTTGCCAAAATTCAGATTTAGTAGAACTAAATTTAGTTAATAAAAAAATATATTGAGAAATATTACATAATATTTTGGAAAGTATAGAATATGAATATGAACGGAAAGCCTAGAGATAAAATGATCATTCTTTTACCCCAAGTTCGGATTTAGTGTAAATTTCATTTGTTAATATGAAACCAAAATGTGCGCATAGATATCCTTAACCCAAAGCCGAATTAATTTTTTCGATTCTTGAAAAATTGGTTGTCCAAACCAAACCGAATCGAAAATATTAAGTTCGATCATTCAGTTGTCAGGTTAGCTTAGATCAAATTAGGTCGAGTTTATTTTCAAGTTGAAAAGGTTTGTCTATTTTTAGTTCTTAAACATCCAAATAAATAATGTATTTTATATTAATATAAAATTACAAATATTATAATATACATAATATTATATATTATATTTTTCAAATTGGTTCATATTTTGTTATTTTTGATTCGCTTCGGTTCGATTATTTGTATGCTAACCCGAGAACCAAAAAAAAAAATATCAAATTATTAATTTTTTTTTTAATTCAGAACCAAACTAATTTTGGTAGAAACTCAAACTAATCCAAACTAAAATCATCGAATTAGTTCAGTTTTTAGTTTGTTAAAGTTTTTGTGCACTTTGATACGAAACATGTCCAACAATATTTTTAAAGTTTTTGGAAAGCCTAAAAAGCAATCTGGGCTGAAAACATGCTCGGGGTAAAATAATTGTTATTTGAGAGATAATTTATTGCAAGAAAGTTGGAGCTGGAGAACTAAATGTGTTCTAACTTTGCTTAATCTAACAAATTTTCAACCTTTTACTCTAGGCCATAAAAAATTTATATTTAATCTCTTAAAAATGACTGTTTTAGCTCTTAAAAATAAATAATTGACCTCACTTTAGATGAGGTATATATGAAAATCTTAAAATACTCTTTCTATACAACCAAACGTACGAATTACTCACTTAATAAATAACTAATTCAAAATTAGTCAATTACTAATCTTCTAACAGCTAAAGACATCTTTATATATTATTCAATCCTTGTGAAGGGCAACACTAGATTGTTTGGCTATCTAGAATAGGCTAATTATGTTTATTTAGCGATGCGTTTGGTGTACTGAAAAATATTAAAAAATTATAAAAATAATTTATTTTATCTTATTACACGAATTACAAACTCACAAATTATCTCTTTTTTTATTTCTCCAAACGTCCCCTCAATCATTAAGCAAGCAAGTCTAATCAATCAACACAAGAAATAATGATAAATTATATATATATATATATATATATATATATTTATAGATATTAATCTTTAAATAAATGCTTTTGTTATTCTCAAATAAGATGTCATAAATAATTAAAAATCATTTTAAGAGTTTCTCAAAGCACAAGATATAAATGAAATGTTAGCTTCAAAAGCGAAGGAATTATGGAATCGTTTGAAAGTGTAAATTTTAATAATTTTTGATATTTTTTATAAAAATTATTAATTATAATTTTTAGTGCGTTTGGTGAAATAAGTAGTAATTTTTAAAAAATTTTTATAATTTTTAGGCTCTTAATAAAATTTTTAACAACCTTTTACTAATTTTTAACAATTTTTAGTAACTTTTAAATTGAACAAATTACTGTAATTGAATAGAAAAGTAACAAAAATGGGTATTTTGCTAAACACTCAATGAGTGACTTTTGATAATTCTCTACTAATTTTTGCCTCTTCAAACGTGGCCTATGTTTTTTTTTTTTTTTTAATTTTAACACTAGAGTCCACATACCAACTTAAAAAGTTGGTATGGAGACTAAGGCTTATATATAACACAACACACACACCCAACTCCTAATGTGGGAGTAAGCCCCCAAAGCGTCCACCGGACATCTCTTAGGCTAGGCTTGGACCATGCGACACAGTCTATGAGAGGTAGTGGGACCTGACACCGGGCAAAGATTAATACGTGGCCTATGTTAGTTAACAATAAATAAATAAAAATTTTATTTATTTTTTCTTCTTGCTGATCAAGAAATAAAATTTCACTTTTACCTTTTTGACCTTCATCAATTACCAAACTGCCACTGACCGGTGTCCGCCTACCAGAGCGAGTTTCTTTCGTCTGCGAGTATGTAATAACGTTTGGTTCCAACCGGTTAGTCGCATATACGCACCTCTTTCTCGGATATCTCTTTTGACTAGACAATCCCAAAAATCCCACGTGGCCCCAGTTCGAGTATCTCTCACCACCGGAGCCTTTCACGGTAAAAATCAACGGTACGACCGACCTGGAACACATAGTCCTCAGATGCAGACAATCCCACCCCTCTCTCTCTCCTTCTCTCCCTATAAACTCTGCTCTCTTTCTTCCGACTGCGCGACCCTAAAACCTCTCTCCGAAACCACACAGGGTCTCTTTCTTTCTCTCCCCTACCCTCCGTTATTCCATTTCCGGCGATTGATTGCTCGAAGTTCGTTGCTCTGATCGTTGATTGCGAGTTTCGCAGAAACTGTAAGTGCTCGTCAACTCTTGAGCATTTTTAGCTCTCTCTCTCTCTCTATCTATGGACAACCATCCATATATACGCGTGTTGAATTTCGTTTAGGTTATTATAATCACTTTGCTACTGAAATTCATAATTACACTTCTTTTTTAACACGTTTTCTGCGGTTCAATTTTCGTCTGAAATTAATTTGTGTTGTCATTTGGTCATTAATCTGTTATACCATTCTTTGGATTATATGCATGTTTATATGTATATGGTTGTTTTTATGTTTGGTGCGGAAAGATGCGTAGGTATGTATAATATCACTGGCTTCACTTGCAGAAGTTGTGATTTATAGATTGATTTCGGTGAATTTCATTTCATTGCTGTATTTATGAAAACGTTCTCTCTAGTATGTTCTACCGACCTAATTTGATTTTTCTGCTATTTATTTATTTATTTTAATTTTCAATAAATTATTCGAATTAGTCGCATAAATGCTTCTGTATTATATCTCATCTCTCTATTTTTTTTTCAAAGATTTTATGGCAAAATTTTTTGAGCCTGTGGAACCTTGAATTATTGTTGGCCACCTTACCTTTAAAGATAGTCATTTTCTCTTATTTTTTCTTTTCCATTTTCTTATCTGACACCTATTATTAGTTTTAAAGTTTAGATAGAATGGTCTGATATGTGCAGGAAATGTAGTATATTTTTCATTCTCATTTTTTTTTCAAGCTGTTATTGACACAAACGTTTTGGTTTGTTTGTTTTTTTAAATGTTTATGGCTTTCAGCGTGTAGATTGAATGTGCACGGTTTGGGAATTATAAATTGTGGTCTGCATATTAAAATTTCTTTTAGTTTGTTTTCTGATGCTGACATGGATTATGTAACTGCTTTTGTGTTTGTTCTTGAATGTCCGTATGCTGACTAGCTTGATGTAATATGCATTATGGTGTTTACAGTAATGTAGAGTATGTACAGGATTCTATTTATCAAGCTATAGTTCTTTTACTTGTATTTTCTTTTCATTTATTAACTTGACTATGGTTCTGCTCACTAGCTTAACTAAGTTGGTGCTTGGGAAATGTGACTGTGATTCTCTTTGTAAAGAGAGGAAAAACTAATCATGGCTTCTCGGGCAATTCTAAGGAGGAGGAGGATTATCTCTGATTACCTCGTTGTCTCTGCCCGCTCAGTTCAAAGTTTCCATAGTCTGGGTCATCGACAATCAAGTCATGATGTGGATTCTCGAGGTTTGAGCTCTATAGAGAATCATCCTTCTGGAGATATTGATTGCATGAAAGATAGGAATACATTTTTAGCTGCAAATGAGGATTTACTAAGCTTCTCGGCATTAGGACTCTTTAGGCAAAGATGCTATGGAGTTACGGTATCTGGTTATGTGGTGAATGGAAGGTCACAGTTTATTACCCCAATGGGGATGAGGTTGATGCCGCAATCTGTACGTTATGCTTCCACTGCAACAGCAGGTCAACCTGATTTGGGTAGCGATGATGAAGAGAATGAAAAACGGGTTGGTAAGAAAAGAAAGGAAGCATCTCCAGAGGAATGTGATCAAGCTGTTGAAGGTCTGAGTACTGCAAAGGCCAAAGCTAAAGCCAAACGATTGCAAGAACATGAAAAGGTTGTCAAGTCTAGTTTACAAAGGGTATGGGCCACGTTTTTGGGGATCGGTCCAGCTTTGAGAGCCATAGCTTCCATGAGCAGGTTAAAATTTTTCTATCTGTTGATTTATTTGTTTATTACCAAGCCAGTATTTTTCATATTTAATTCTTATAAAATAAACATTCACATTTAATTCTCAGTTGACCCGTTTGCTTCCTTTAGGGAAGATTGGGCAAAGAAATTAACTCATTGGAAGAATGAATTTATATCAACAATGCAACATTATTGGTTGGGTTGTAAGCTACTGTGGGCTGATGTGAGAATTAGTTCAAGGTTGCTGCTTAAACTTGCTGGTGGTAAGAGTCTCTCCAGGAGGGAGAGGCAACAGCTAACCAGGACCACAGCTGATATATTCAGGCTAGTTCCTTTTGCGGTTTTTATCATTGTGCCATTCATGGAGTTCTTGCTCCCAGTTTTCCTGAAGTTATTTCCTAACATGTTGCCATCAACATTTCAAGATAAAATGAAAGAACAGGTATTGGTTCTTTTGGGCTTTAAATCCATTTCTTGTTTCATGTTGAATGAATTCCGTGCTGTAACTTCCTTCCTTCCTTTTTTTTTTTTTATTTAAATTCAATTTTAAACAAGTGATGCCCTTTTCATACTTATGAGCCATGCAGTGCTGATGCTAGCTTATCGTATGGCACATGTCCATGTCAGATGCATGGAGATTTGTATCAAATTCTTATCGTAAAAAAATTCTTTGCTTAAAAAAAAAAAAAAAAACTGTCACACTAATACACTATTATAAAAGCTTGGTATATACTAATACACTATTATGAAACTTCGTACTTCTGGAACTGGTCATATTATAGACGTTGTCTCAATTGTTTTGGAGCGAAAACCTTTATTACTGGGTTACAAAGTCTCTTCTCTGCATAAACCTCAGGTAAATTATTCTGTGTAGAAGATCTTTAAGCATGTCAAAGATTCTTTTGTGCAGTTGTATGCATACTGCACACATTTTCCTGTGGGTCGATGCCCTATAGATCCTGCATTTATCTGCATCACTTTAGAAGTAATGAAATAATAAAATTTGCATTATTCTTGATGAGTGAAAGTGGGGCTCCATCTTACCTTGCACTGCAACCTAAGTGTGTTCTGTTTCTGGCTTTGTAGGCTTTTTTAAAGGGCCCTAGTTTTCTATTTCAGCTTTTCACTTCTGCTTGAGCCACTTGTCTATCTCTGATTCTTCAAGGAAGTTCTCCTGATTGATATGAAAATTCAATACCTTCCTTGATCCATTCTTATATGGTAGCATGCACCTCGAATGGTATCTCAGCTATTTTGGAAGTAGATGAATTCGAAAGAATATTAGAGAAATTGATCCTATTGAGGTTTTGGTTTGTGGTTTTGCTATTGTTATACAAAGATTTTGCTAGGAAATATTAATAAGGTGCTAGGAGCGACTAGTTTTAGGTGAAACTCTTACCGCTTGAGAAGTGTACATGTGTTTTTGAAGTTTGCAATGCTAATGTTTGCAAGTTTGGAAATAGATAAGGATATTTGACTTCAAAATTCTATATGCACTTCCAGGCTTATTGGATTCATGTCTGGCTCATTTACTTATTCAATTTAGTAACGCGTGGAATGAGCATATGTTTAACATACATATATGAAAGCAGAAACATCAGTCACCGAGTTCCTTAGTTTTTTTTATTTTTATTTTTTAGTGGTATCATTCATCATCATGAGGTGTAATAAAGTATATGAGATACATCATGTTGAATGTGACTAGGTTCCTGGACTTGGAATATTGTTTATGCCTTGAAGTAAGTAGTTTTTTGTTTGAAATTTGTTCAATAATAATTTATCAAATATGATTAGAGGTGAAGTTGTATTATTTAGCCCGGCAAAACTGTTTCACATTCAATTTCACTTTTTCTGGTGCATTAGCTTTCCAAAATTCAATTTCTAGAAGTTTGCAACACATTTAGCAGCTTGTTTAGGCATGTTGTGCATGAAATCATATCGTACGTGTGTACATGTGCTATATATATGTGCTATTTGTCCTTGTATTTCCTGGGATTAATAGTTTGTATAGTTTTTTTTTTTAAGTCTAGTTTGTAGTTGTCCCGGTTTTAAGCTGGACTTTTGATTCATGTCAAATGCTTGTAGGAAGCATTAATAAGGAGGCTAAATGCAAGAATAGAATATGCGAAGTTTCTTCAGGATACTGTTAAAGAAATGGCAAAGGAAGTACAAACCTCACGGAGTGGAGAAATGAAGAAAACAGCTGAAGATCTTGATGAATTTTTGAACAAGGTCTGTTACAGTTTTTATGTTCAGAACCTTGTATGTTTTGTTTTCCCTTTTGTTGTTACTTGCGATGCATGACCTGGTATTTTATGTAGGTTCGAAGAGGTGCTGGTGTCTCTAACGAGGAAATTTTAGGATTTGCTAAGTTGTTTAATGATGAACTTACACTGGATAATATTAGCAGGTTGAATTTTACAATCATTGCTCGTGGTATTGTGCTTTTAATTTGATTTATTTGCTCACTGGACGAGACTATATAACATCTTTATCCACTTGTTTTGGATTCCTTTGTTCTCAGGCCTCGTTTAGTGAATATGTGCAAGTATATGGGAATCAGTCCATTTGGAACAGATGCATATTTGCGTTTTATGCTTCGAAAAAGATTGGAATGGTGAGATAGATAATCTTGCCTGATGTAGCTTTGCTATCGTATTAACATGAGTATAGGTGGACCTTTTAAAAGGTTGTCTTTATAAAAGATCACGCTGAGCATCAGACAGCCAATACTAGGGTTTTTATTTCAGCTTGGTAAAGTTTGGGGTCTGGCTCTTGCTTGCTTTGGACTTTTTGACCTGCTTGTACTCTAGTTCTAATTGATGACTTAACTGCTTGTTTTTGCTCAACTGGAAAGAAAGATACAATGGCTTTATTCTAATATATACAGTATCCCCCCTTGAAATGAAACTTTTGGTAGCATTCATTAAAAAGGATGCTAGAAAGTGGTATGGGGTAAGTGGAGGTTTGAGCCAAGTACCTTGTCTCTGCATGAGAAATATATTCCCCTTTGCCATAGTTGTTAAAAATCTTGATCCAGATCTTATGATCCTATGGTATAATGCTCCATTCCACAAACCAATCCCTGTTATATGGGATCTTGTGAGTTTGGTGTAAGATCTTATAGGATTGTCGAATCGCAATCGCAATCCTATCTGATCCAAATTTAATTCTTTTGCTTAATATGTTGTTTTTTCTATTACTTTTACAATGATATATATACATAGATTTTACACAGTCTAAATTAAGGGGGCGTTTGATTGGCCAAAATAAGCCAGAACCCACCAATTTTTACTTACTTTTTGTACTTTCTTCTAATCAAATTTCACCACATATTACTTCTACATCAAATCTTTGTACTTTTGTTATACTTTTTGGCCAACCAAATTGTCAAACCAAACATGCTAGTTTGTGACCTTGACTAGTTTGGGCTTTGTTGAGTCGAGTTGAGTCAAACCAAATATGCTAAAGGATATAATTAGAGCAATTGATATTTATACTCTGTAACATCTCACAAAAACTTGAGCATTAAAAGAATATAAATAATAAATACAATTTAAATTTCTTTATATCTAACTTTAGTTTCTTTTCTTTCTAAAATAAACATCAGCACAGACACTTTCCCTTTCTCTCCTTGCATAATAGATATTACATTTAATTAATTACTAAACTAAAATAGTCACATTCAATTCTACATTTTTTTTACTACTTCAGTGTGTATTATGGAACTCATCTTCTTTCTCTCTCTCTCTCTTTCTCTCTCTCTCTCTCTAATGAAATGCAAAACTTGTATTTTTGACCTTATTGTTATGCATGTTTATACTTATGTAGTGTATTATTCTTTTATGACTTTTTACCTTTTTTGTGTCACTTAATAATTTATATAGATATTAAAACTTTTCAAAAGGATCTTACAATCCTTGATCTGATCATGTAAACCCTCCAATGATCCAACATTGGATCCCTATTTTAACAACCTTGCCCTTTGGTCTGTGTCTGTGGTTCTGTAGGAAAAAGCTTAGACTGTGTGAGTTTGTGTGATAACATGCTTTGTGGTGTGCAACTAGTGGGCTATTTTAGAAGTATTGAAGAAAACAAAGTTCTTTTCTTAGGACCTTATGTTGGTTGTCATGTCTTATGTGGGCCCTATGGAAGCCTCTTTCAACTGCATCATTGTCTTAGAAATCTTATAGTTCACCTTTATATAAACATTTTGAATGATGATTCAAAGATAGATTAGGCACAGACAAATAGATTCTTATAAATACACATTTTAATAAGCATAGCCTCATCTTTATTTTGTTAATCAATTTGTTGCTTTTGCAGTGTTCTCAGTGTTTTTCTTTTTTGGCTTTTGGGACTATCAGATATTTGAGTTTCTCATTTGGTCTTTGTTAAAGAATAATTGCAGAAAGTACATGCCTACAGATTATTTGACCTTATCTGGGGAAAAACCCTAGGTTTATTTAGCTAAGATAAATTTGTCGGATGTTAGATATCCTTCAATTACTGAGGTATTATTATTTGTTTAGATATCCTTCAATTACTGAGATATTATTATTTGTTCTGTAAGGATAAAGAATGATGATAAAATGATACAAGCAGAAGGTGTGGAGTCTCTTTCAGAAGCCGAACTTCGTGAAGATTGTAGGGAGCGGGGCATGCTGGGATTACTTTCAGTTGAGGAAATGCGCCAGCAGGTTCTTTTCTTCCACCCTTTTCCCTATCTTTCTCTCACTCTTGGATGCACTCTGCTTTTCTGAATATAATATTTATACAAAACCTAATATAAATAATTCCCTGCTGTTTTTAAGCTTTATGCTTAGGTTTCGTGCTGATTGGCAAGACCAGACAGAGCAGTGCCCTTGTTGCATATTAAGTTAACTGTTATTATGACATATCTGTTTACGAACATGTTGGTTTGGTAAATGTTTCATACAAATTCTGTTTTGTCATTAGATATTTCATGTTAGGATCATGACGCCTCCTTGATATTGGCTGAAGACTCAGCCACATCTCAATGTCTATTTCTATCTAGTTGTTTCTCTATGGCAATAATCCTGTCCCATGGATGTCTCCCTCATGGGATGGACTTCATTTTTTTAGGGGGGGGGGGGTGGGTGGGTAGGGCTGAACTACTTGTCCAGTGCATTGTTTTTGCACTAGATGGTGATTTGAGGGGCTCACAGGATTGTTAAGCCAGTCATAGCCTGCCATGGCCCCTAAACAAAAGAAGCATCAGAGTAATCATCTAATTTCAGGTTCCTACATGGACTAGTGGTGTGGAAGCATCAACTTAGTGCTCAAAATGTTGAAAATTGTTCTCACATTATGGACACACGCCAGCATTGCCCAGAGCATTTATAGATCTTCCCAAGGATTGTCTGCGCTGACAAGGCTATACAAACCATGTGGGCTGCACTTGTAATATAAGGTATCTTATTGAAAAATGAAATGAAGAAACGAAGAAGTACAAGTGTTGGAAGATTTACTGAACAATGGGAAACCACAAGAAATGAAAATATAAGAGGATCTTGATCTGCAACCAAGGGTCAAAATTTCATTTTAGTAGTATGTTTTGGTTTGCTGCGTTTGCATGTAAATGGAAACATTTAATAATAAATTTGTTAAGCAACTTCTTATTTTGTATATTATGTTGCATCCTTGTGTGCTTTATTTTGTTCAAGTGAAAACATTAGAGTTATTATTCCGGAAGCCCTCAGTTTTGGTCTTTTAGGAAACAGTATTGCAGCTACTTGACAACTGCAACATGAATCAACCTCTCTCTTTCTCCTCCCACCCCCATTTTTGTTGTTCACCTAAGTTTACTACAGTTCTTTTATAAATTAAGATGCATGGTACCAAAGTTTGATGCAATTGTATACTTTCTTTCTGTAGCTTCGTGATTGGTTGGATTTATCTCTCAATCACTCGGTACCATCTTCACTCTTGATCCTCTCCAGGTATTTTAAAATCTTGTTCAATTTATAATATTTGCAACAAAAACTGCTGGGAGCCCCACCAGTATGTTTTAACCTACTCTTTGCACTATATTTTACTTGTTTGATACTATACACAGAGCCTTCATTGTTTCTGGAAAGTTGAAGCCTGAGGAGGCTGTTGGAGCTACATTGTCTTCGCTTCCAGATGAGGTTGTGGATACTGTTGGTGTCACAGCTTTGCCATCTGAAGATTCTGTTTCAGAAAGGAGGAGGAAATTAGAGTTCCTTGAAATGCAAGAAGAACTTATCAAGGTTGATAATATCTTGTTTATGTTATTGCTCAAATTAACAAGGACACTTCTACTATTGAACGTAACAGATTTTGCCTTATATTGTGAGCTAGTACTCGTGTCTCTGTTCCTTCCATGGAATCTGAGCCCTCAAACAGAGCATGTAGAAAATGTTTCATACCTCAATATTAAAGATAGAATGGGGATTGTTTAAGAAAAATTTTAGGTGCACTGTATTGCATTAGAAGGCTTGATCTTGAAGGTTAATCATCATGGCAATCTTGAGTCTCACCTATAAATTACTCGGTTTGCTTTAGAAAGCTTGAGTCTTCAAGGTTGGGCCTCAATTTTTTCATCTTGAACCTTACTTATGGAGTACCATTGTTAATTAATTAATTGCAGGAGGAGGAAGAGAAAGAGGAAGAGGAGCAAGCAAGGATGAAGGAATCTGCTGTTGGTCAAGAGGATGTGGCTTTGAAAGAGATGGTCATTCCAACAGCGAGGGAAGCACAGGATCAAGCTAGGGCAAGAACTCTGGAAAAACAAGAGCAGCTTTGTGAACTCAGTCGTGCATTGGCTGTTTTAGCTTCTGCATCTGTAAGGACTTATTTTTTATTTTTAACTTTTGTTGAGCTCCTTTTGACTACAGATTGTTAAACTTTTCTGGCTTGCACTGCAAACTGAATTCCTTTTTTCTAATCCATGCAGTCAGTCAGTAGAGAGCGTGAAGAGTTCCTGAGGCTAGTAAATAAAGAGGTACAGCTGGATCATGGACATATTAAAATTCAAGTGATGAATATGGTTTATTTTTAGTATCTCTTCTGTATATTGGCTCAAAAAAAAAAAAAAAATATATATATATATATATATATATATTTTGACTGTTTCTTTAGGATATCTACCCTCTTGCTCCACGACAAAAAATAAAAGAAAAAGAAGATAAGAAAAACTTCATTCATGATACACATGAGAAGACAAGCAATGTCTTAAATGTATGCAATTTTAAGTTTCTTTAGTGTTTTGTCCCATATATATGCAGAATATCTGCATCTTATCATAGAAGTGATATCTTACTTTTGGTTTCTTGTGTATATCAAACTTGCTAATATTGTAAAACCTCTCTTATGTACATTGTCTAGTTGATATCTATTTTACTTTCTTTTCAGTCAATTTTGTTTGTTGCAAAGCTGGTTTGTTATTCTGCTCTTGTAAGTTCTGACGACTTAGTTATGAACAGGGCTATGAGATATTGAGTTACTGCTGACGGCCTTAATGGTCATCAGTTTCATCTAAGTCTTTTTGACCCACTATTTTTTTTTTTTTGGGGGGGTGACATATCCTGTATCGTACTGAAAGGACAATGTCAACATGCAAGCCAGTAAATATTAACTATTTAACTACATTATTGTGTTCTTTTATCTTTTTATTCTGTTCAATTCATATTGCATCATTTGGACTATGTACTCATGTTCCATAGCTCTTATCTTTTCAGATAGAACTCTACAATAGCATGGTAGAGAAAGAAGGTACTGACAGAAAAGAGGCCATGAAGGCATATAGAGCTGCACATGAGGAAAGTGACCAGACTTCTGAGAAGGGCACAGGTGGTGAGGTTTCATCAGCAATTATTGATAGGGTAAGCTTTTCCAATTTTCTTTTGAAAAACTATTTTTCTTCCTTCCACGAAAGTAGGGGTGGACAACGGCCGGGTTAGGCCGAGCTGACACTAAAGGGTAAGATAGAAAATTGCCCAAGCCCGGCCTGGTGTAATTATCCGGCCTACTATGTTGTCCCAAGCCTGTCCTTACTCTAACTTTTAAGTCCCAAGCTTGCCAATTATGCCTACTTAATTTATAAATCATTTTTATTATTTACCTTTGTGTTTTTTTTTTTTTTTTTTTTTTTTTTTTTTGGCAATTTACACAAATTACAAATAACTAAACAAAGTTGCAATATCCAATCAAACCCACTTAATTAATTCAACAAAAATGAAGGTAATTATAGAAATAACATTTAAACTAATCTTCCTTGAATATTTTAAATTTCTATATATAAATAATTTCTAAATAATAAAATATTTTATAAAAAATTATATTTAGTATATTCAAGCAGGACCTATGACATCATTCCTATTTCTGTCTTGATTTAAAAATCAGGCCCAAATCTCCTAAGCCCATCCCAAATAGCTTAAACACTATCTGAAGCCCTAAAATACATGAGCGGGTCCCATGTAATTGCGGGTTGATGTTCACTTCTACGTGAAACGAAATAAATGAAGCAGTTGATAACTAAATATTTTACGTTTTGTTGTCCTTCAGGTTGATGCCATGCTTCAAAAACTTGAAAAGGAAATTGATGACGTGGATGCTAAAATTGGCGATCGGTGGCGGCTACTTGACAGGTTTGTGATTGTTGGTGGATTGTGCTTCATATTTTCGAGTAGTTCTACTGGTTGAATAAGTTTTCACAGTTGTAATGCTATATATTTTAAGAGGGAGGACATGGTGATCTCACATAAATGATCGACCCAAGTTGGTCATCAACTTCTTGTTGTCTTTGGAATTATAGAACATGATATATGTACACACATATAGGAACATTGAGTCGTCGTTGATTTATTTGGATCAAGAACATTAAGTCCCTGATTGATTTATTTGGATCAAGACCAATCATGATCTGCCATTCTGCATATTGTGCCATTGTATTGACATTTCATGTTTTTCTAGTAGCTGCCACGGGTTTGGTTGGTTCCGGCAAAATGTTTGATATTAATGTTATCTGGCCACACTTTTTAAATACACGCTGTGTGTGTGCAGAGATTATGATGGAAAAGTAACTCCTGAGGAGGTGGCAGCTGCAGCGATGTACTTGAAGGATACTTTAGGCAAGGAAGGGGTTCAAGAACTCATTAGCAGTCTCTCCAAAGATGGAGGTCAGTGATTCAAGAAGTTTTCTTCATCCATCATTCTCGTCTCATGTGCATCGTCACTTCCTTGATGGCTTTAAAAATGTTTGAAATGCAATTTTCTTCTGCTGAAACTATTGAAAGCCAATTGTGGTAACCTAAATATCCACCAGTTAAACACTGTTTAAGAGGATGCGTTGTGTGAAATCTTCTTTTCTGAAGGTGTGATTCTAACGAAATTAATTGCTGCAGAAGGAAAGATCCTTGTTGAAGATATTGTGAGATTGGGAAGTCGAGCCGAGGATGCTAGTCCGGCTGAAGCTGGTGGAAGGTAGTGGACAGAAATGCTCCATTCTCTGTGAAGCAAATGGTATTGTTATTCAATGCATTGCGGATCCTTTAGAATGGGTCTGGTGGCACACTTTTTATGCTTGTGACATATCGTCAATATTTGTTTTTGGGTGATACATCTCATCCATATTATATAAAGAAAGTCTACAATTCTTTCATAGCATTCTGATGAAAATGATATGTTTTCTAGTGCTGTAAAAATTGGTGGTGTTAGACCACAACTGATCTTATGTACAAACAGTCACGTAGTTCTTGGATCTATAGATATAACGATAATATTTTGTACCCTTTAAAACGTCAAGGAAGAAGTGCCCAACACCAATCTATACTTCATGTGAATATAATGTGATTCATCATCATACTGGTCAATATATAAGTTGATGATGAGTCAACTTATTATACCCATCACACTGATACTTTTGATGGAGGTACAACAATCGTTAAAATTGAAGAACGTCACTGAATTCAACTTGAAATCACTTCAAAGACATTACAATTCATCATCTCAATAACTGTAATTAATTGACGCATTGAAGCTCTGAAACGAACTTGTTGATGTTCGTATCTGAGCTTCCGCCTTCACTGACTGCCTCTTGAGCCAGTTCTTTCCACCTGATGGCATTCCTTCTAAGCTCATTCCCTCTCTCTCCCTTCATCACTTCTCTTATGCTGAGCTCTATCTCCTTTCTGCTGATGATTCCCTCATTGGCATTAACCCTAATCCCAACCTTCCACTCATCCGTGATGAACTTAGCATTGGTGGCTTGGTCAGTCCACTGTGGCATTGCCACCATCGGAACCCCCAAGCTTAGGCCCTCCAGGGTGGAGTTCCATCCGCAATGGGTTAGGAAGCACCCCACGGCGGGGTGAGCCAAAACTTGGAGTTGATGACACCAACTCACAACCAGACCTTTCTCCGATGTCTCATCCATGAAGTCACCGGGGAGCTTGCTCTCCTCGGAAGCCCTGACCACCCACAAGAAGTAGCTGTTGCTGTTCCTGAGGCCCCATGCGAGTTCCACCATTTGGGTCTCGTTCAAGCTTGCCAAACTTCCGAACGAAGCGTAGACGACTGAGCATTTGTCCTTTGTGTCTAGCCAGTTGATGCAAGCTTCGGCAGTGGGTTTGAAGAGACTTAAGCCATATTCCTTGTCATCCTCCAAGCGCTTGTCCAAAAACATTGATGGAATGGTTGGTCCTACTGTTTTAATGGGCCTTTTACTGGCCATCCATTGAACTATCTAGGAGATGGAAGTTTGCAACACGTTTATAAGTATAAGCAAAATCATCATGAAATAGTAAATTTATAAATCCTTACCCCTCTCCTTATGCATTTATTATACATGCACTAGAATATTTATTACCATGTATGTATCTCTAAGCCTAAACAACCTACTAAGTTACCAACTGTAAATGTCCGAATTAGTCTCTGTTTGACGACTCTAAATTTGATTTAATCTCTCAGAAAATTGTTATTTAAACCAATATAATGTGGATTTCGGTTACAAGGATCAGCCTATTCACAAAACTAATGCAGGTATTGTGCACGGAAAATAATTATTTATTTATTTATTTATTTTCTTTTATTTTTAAACATTACAATAAGTTTAACTTTGTAGTAAAAAGAAAAATGGGCCATGAAGGGTACTTTCCACGTGTTTGATTGTACATTATCCAGAGTTAAAATGTGTGGCTCTCTTTTGTCAGTCGATGGATCTATCCTGCTTAGGGTGCTTATTACCCACAGCCGCAGTCTTGAATTCGATGATTAACCATATGGCGTCTATAGATATATATATATATATATATACACACTCTCTCTCATTAGCAGCAAAGCGTTAGAAAATTACTGGAAAATAGCAAGACTTTTTGCCAGAGGATATCCTGTAGCTGTGTGCGTGGAGAAATAACCATCACATATGTGGAGAGTAATCTAAATGCCGGAGGTTTGATAATAATATGCATTAGCAAGTGGAGAACAGGACAATTCTTTGCATATTCAATACTAAAATATTAGATTACATATAGTTTACTTTTATTTTTTTTTTATTTTATGTGTTAAAAATTTTAAAACAACGAAACAGAAAATATTTTATTCTCTTTATTTTGAGATTTTTTTTTATTTTTGTTAAAAACTCTTAGAATAACTTTTTATCATTTTTTATTTTATATATAAACTCATTTTTAATTTTCGAAAATAAATTTTGAAAACACAAGTAACTAAATGAATTTTGAATTGTCTTCCTTATTTTTAAAAGTACAAAATAAAAAATGAGTTCAAAACAGAAAATAAAAAATAAAAACAAAAAAATAAAAAAATAAACCAAATCACCCCTTAATGTTTTGTATTTATTTTCATTGCTAAAAGCTTATTTAGTTGCTGTTTGATTCAGGCAAAGCTTTGACATCACGATCAAATTAAAGCTTTATATATATTATCCATTCTCCACTTGTAGCTAGAGCCATTATAAGAACTCGATTGCTATGTTCCATGTTTAGCAATGATATACATACATGCATACATACATACCTCTTGATCCAACTTGTCAAAGGTGTTAAACAAGATCCAATCTGCCTTGTCATAATTAGAGAATTGGTTGATAACAAGATCGAATATAGCTGGGTAGGAGTGAATGTCAGAGATGAAAGATGGGAGATCATTGAATTGTAGGGGTGGCAATGCAGGCAAAGAAAGTGAATAAGAGCCAGGAAGAGGAGGATGAGGTTCCAGAGGAAGCTTGAGATGGCCTAGATAGATATGATAATAGATTGCAGACACAGCACAGGGCTGGGTAAAGAAGGAAGCCCCACGAAGGCCTAGCCGGTGTGCTATGTCTAGAGCCCATGGAAGGACCGAGTCATAGACCACCACCGTGGGAGGAGGGCAGTCCTTGTTCTGTAGTTTTTTGGTGAGGAATTTGGCTAGGGACTCAGGAACCACTGCTTGGAAACGCTTGAGAGCGTCGTGTATGGTTTCGGGTTTTCCACCTAATTCCTCGGAGCCATCGGAAATGGACTCTATCTCTATGTTGGCGTAGTTGAGGAGGAGAGGATTGTTATTATTATTATTAGTGGGAGAGGGAGATTGGATTTGGATATCGGTGTTGGTGGTGGTGGTGGTGGTGCTGCTGCTAGTGCAAGTGGTGGTGAGTAATGTGACTTTGACGCCTTTTGATGCCAAGCGCTTTGCGAATTGCACGATTGGGTTCACGTGGCCTTGCACTGGGTAAGATATCACCACCGCATGACTTTCACTCCCCATCCTTCTTCCTTTATTCTCTCTCCCTCTTCACAACCACTTGCAACTTCCTTAAATACACATATATACGTATATATGTATATATATACACACACTGAGTACAGTAGGCGGGACAAATAAAACAAAGAAGATGGAGATAGGGGGCTGTTCCCGTGTAAGCATTTCATGAAAAAACGGGGACAACCCCCGACCAAAAAAAAAAAAAAAGATAAATTTGCGTGATGGATAATGCTACTTTTGCAGATTAAAATTTGTGGTAGGTGCCTGCATGCCTTGTAAAGATGATCAATAATTGGTAGTAACCAATTTGATTACGCAATTTTGCAACAACCTCCTTGTCTCTTTATACATATATATATGTATATATAAACATGGAATTTGGCTTGGACATTTGTTCGTCAAATTATGTGTAACTAGTTCCAATTAATGGATTTTTTGCTTTGAATTTGATTTGAAATTTATTTAGAATCATTCATTTTTTTATTCAATCATTTATATTATGATGTTGTTTGGAGTGTGAAAAAAAAAAAAAAATACAAAAGTTAATAAAAGTAAGAGTTTTTAGAATTTGAAGCGTAAAAAGTTATTTTGAAATAATAGTTAGATGTTTATATTTGATTTGATACAAAGTTGTTAAAAATTATATAAAGTGATACGTGATAAAATTTTAATAGAAAATTTTGAAAATTTTTGGAGTTTTATAGAACTTTTTAGTAAAAAATATCAGTCCAACTTTTCAAAAAATTGGCCAAAATCTATTGGAATGCATTATAATGGTTTGTTTCAATGGATTTTGACAAATTTTTAGAAAAAATTGAAATTTTTTGAAGTTTTAAAATGTTGAAACTCTTGAAAATGTTTGAAAATTTTTTGAATCTCTTTGGAACTTCAAACTGCTCCTATAACATGTAAATTTAAATGATTGATAATAACTATATATATATATATATGTGGGTGATTTTATTTGCACTTCACTTATTTCCTGTTAGACTCTATTTTCCTTTTTCATTTAATTAAAATCACAAAACTAACCCATTTAATTAACTATTTTTGTATATAATTTAAAATGACATACTCACCCATCATAAATAAATATTTAAAAATTTGAATAATTTGGTACATGAGAATTGAAAAAAAAATGTTTTAAAGATTAAAACAAAATATATTTATATTTATATTTTCAACATGCATATTAAAATAATTTTTATTTTATTTTCAAACTTAATAATAAAAAAAATTAATTTCTGTCATTTATTTTTTTCACAAACTTTTGTCATCACTTCGAAGTTATTTAGTCGGAGTTTATATAAATGTTTTGAAAAAAATATCAAAATAAGAAAATTAATATATTAAAAAATTAAACTTTAAGCAAAAAAATATCAAACAAATTATAAGTATCATTATTTTAAAATTTTAATT
This sequence comes from Vitellaria paradoxa, assembly GCA_019916065.1. Classification (NCBI taxonomy): domain Eukaryota; kingdom Viridiplantae; phylum Streptophyta; class Magnoliopsida; order Ericales; family Sapotaceae; genus Vitellaria; species Vitellaria paradoxa. The sequence goes on from CM034234.1 coordinate 42,707,174, forward strand.
TTTTTTTAATAAGAAATATATTTTTTTTAAATCTTGAATTAGAAATATTTCATTTAATCGGAGTTTATATGAACATTTCAAAAAATAAGTATCAAAATAAGTAAATTAATATGTCAAAAATTAAACTTTAAGGAAAAAAATTATCAAACAACAATAACTATTATTATTATGAAAATTTAATTTTTTTTATAATAAGATATATTTTTTTAAAAAAAATCTAAAATTAAGGTGCAATTACTCGCTCGTCGAAAAATAAAAAAAAAGGGAGAAATATTTTTGAGAAATTGTCTTATTAATATTTTGAACTAAAGGATATTTTCTATTATTTGTTATGGTATTACAATTATGACTTAGTTTAAAGTTTTGTATATAGATATTTGTCGTATTATAATTATATATAACATATGACGAAAAAAAAGATAGGTAATTGTGTAATTTTAGTTAATAAAAAATGAGAGTGAAGTGCAAAAATAAATAACTAGAGTGCAAATAGGCTCGTGTGTATATATATATATATATATATATATATTAAAGTCCCTCACTTCTTTCCAGTCATGTAATTGATTCATTATTTCTTTTACAAATGTTTGACCACTTATCTCAATTAATTGTTTCAGGGGCGTGAGTTTTACAACGAGTCTCACACGGGGGACTTGACTTCTGTGCTATTTTTTATTTTGTTATTTTTTTTTATTTTTTTAGTACTTTTTTTAAATCTCTATCACTTGATTTCATCTGACAAATATAATTTTGTGGGTTTTGTTGTATTAATTTTTCCTCCTTAATTTTTACATTATAGTTATCTTTCCGTCTATTACAAATTGAGTTTATATTTTTAATTTTTAAATAAAAATAAATGATTGAGATTTAAAAAAATAAAAAAATAACAAAAGAGTCGAGTTTCACGCGAGAATAGATATATTATCAGACTAGTAATTTTGGATAACTTATCGAAATAAATATACAAGCATTTTGAAATAAGGCACTCTTAATATTTTAATATGGCTAGTAAATTTGATAATCAAAATATGTTATATTTATATTAGAAAAGACTTTTAAAAATAGTGAATAAATAACAAATTGTGTAATAATAATCAATAAATTTAAATTTTCATAAAAGAATAACGAGTAAAATTTCGTGTTAAATAGAAAATAAAATTAATTTATGAATATACTATATTATTTTATTTTCTTGATTAATTTTTTAAAAATAAAATAGTTTTATATATCAAAATTTTTTTAATAACATGACATCTCTATTAAAAAAAAAAACATATTTTCATTCCTATCTCATTTTAGAGTACGGGCCTGTTTGGTAAATAAAAAATGAAGAAAAAATATAATAAAAATAAAAAGATGTGACATAAGGTGATATGTAAAAAATTTTAATTGAAGAAAAATAAAATTAGTAACTTTTAATGAATTTTGATACGGCCAAACAGGCCAACATCGTTTTAAATACGAAAGTAACGTTTAACTTGACCTCATTGCGTACGTAAGCAGTGAAAATGATCAACAAAATTTCAACCAAAAAGGAGAAAATAAAAGGCTGTCTTCAAATAAAAAGTAGTGCACGTAACGTCCCACTCGTAAGAGCCGTGCATTGCATTTTGGGCCCGTTCGGAGGTAAAATAAGGTACTATAAGATTTTACAAAATTTTATAAATTTTTATAAACATAAATTATAAAATAATAAATTTAAATTCTTTACTCATTGCATAAAATACGAGACATTAATTTTTATAATTTTATATAATTTTATACAACTCCAAACATTATTTTTACATGAGCAAGACTTTGGGGGTATTTAAATGACAAAAAAAATATAATAAAAATATAACAAATTAATGTAAAAATGATATGTAATAAAATTTAATAAAAAATATAAAAAAATTAAATAATTAATAAATTTTAATAAATCAAACACCTTCCAAAGCAACTACACATGCAAGGAGGCACAATTGAAAACAAAGGAGCACATGGGAGTACTTTTATGCTCTTTCTTGGGTTCAATTATTGAAAGTGTTTATGGCTTTCGTTTCTCGGCCCACGTACTCCTCATCTTTATTATACTCATATATATAATAAAGGTGAAATCACAAAATATGATTAGGGATGGGAAGTTGCTCAAGAAAATTATCGTTTCCAAACATGTTTAAAATGTTCCAATTTATTCTCGTTTCGAATCCAAATCTTATTTAAAATTTGAATTTTAATTCAGCAACTACAAAGCCATAGGCAAGTAGGCCTTCTTATATATATATATATATATATATATGATAGCGTTTAGAGTAATAAAAAATAAGAAAAAAAAAAGATAAATTGAGATGAAACGTGATTTTAGTTAATTTTGACGTTTGATATTTTTCTTTTTAAATCGCGTTCTTTTGGAGATGAATAGTAATAAACATTGGAACGGTTATCTCAAAACCGTTCTCACGGATTCAAAAATCAACACTCAATATTCTGTTTTGGAGATGCACAGTGTTAAAACAGTGGGAACGATTTTCCAAATTCGTTCTCACGGATTAAAAAATATTTGTATAAAATAGCAACAATAGTTTTTATTTGAAAGCTTTCGACTCGAAAAATATAATTGTCAAAAAAAATTTATGCATTTGATTAACTTCCTTCTAAATTTTTTGTTTTTTTGTAGTGAAATATTTAAATTTTTTTAAATTAGTAAACTTAAAAATGTGTAATAAAAAATTTTAGTGATTTATAAAAATTATTGAAGATTTATTTTGTTTTGTTTTATTTTATTTGCAGAATATCAAACACGGCATTTCTCATTTGCCAGGCATAATGCATGGCCACTTACTTCATATTCACCACATTTATCACATCAAAGAGGGTAATGGTTTTATAGATAAAAAATAATACGAAAATTAGTGATTTGACGATATAATATAAGAGCAACTGAATCCTTACCTTTATGATCACAATTTTAATACCGATGTGCGAGTATATATAGAAAGCATATTCCCTTTTTTTTTTTCCTTTTAAAATTGATAACATGTCACACACCTCTTTTTAATCGTTTTATTAGATTATTTTTATTAACATTATATATTTTTATTTTTTATAATATGGTGTACTGTTTGATATAAAAAAATATAATTCAATATTAATATTATACAAATTAGGTTAAGGATATTTAAACTCCTGCGTTAATTTTTCCCACTTCAAATTACTTTATTTTTATTTAATAAGTTTAAACTATTATGAAGTTTGTGAAGTTAAAGGAGAAGTAATTTATTAGCCTAAAAATTAATGCTTAAATTAGTTATAATTTATATACATATGAATATTTATAAATATAATATAATAAAATAAAAAATATTTAATGAGTATGTTATAGATAGAAGGTAACGGATACTTATTAATATAAATAAGCATAAGTACTATAAGTCCTTGTTTGGTGGCACTAAAATCCACCGAAATTCATCAATTTTAACTAATTTTTATATTTTCTTTCAATCAAATTTTTTCAGATATCACCTTTGTATCACATATTTCTACTTTTATTATTTTTTTGCCAACTTTTTGTTAACCAAACACACCCTAAATCTTAGAACAATCTTAAATTTGCTTGGCTATTAAATTTTAATTCTAAATTTATCATAATTTTGTTAAAATACTTTTCAATAAAATTTTAACTAATTCCAATGTATCGATACTTTCATTTACTTGTATCATTATCACCTCTAAATATCACTATTAAAAATAAAAAAATATTACCTAATGGCATGTGTTTGCAATAAAAGATTGGAACTTCCAGGAATTCACGGGATCGGATTGAAAAATAATAGTAGTAATACTAATAGTAGAGAGAGAAGATAGCCGACATTATTAGGCAATGTCAGTTCTGTAAGTGTTACTAAAATATATAATATTATTATATTATCTTACCGATATTAAAATATATTTTAATACTATCTGTAAAGTCAAAAATTATTAGAATAATTTTTTAGATATATTTATATTTTTTAAATTAAAAATATATAAATATATCTGAATTATTGAATTCAACCTAATAATTTTAATTTACTGTTTTAAGAGCCAATAATTAGTGTGTTTAGAGTGGTATAAAATTGTGTAAAGTTATACAAGTTAGTATTTTATACTTTGTATAGTGAATAAAAAATTTAAATTTTATAATTTTGTAATTTATAATTATAAAAATAAGTAAATATATATATATATATATATATTTTAACCCCAAACAATGCCAACGTCGGCGCTCCCAAAACTGGTACAAACACACAAGGAAGTTGGAATATATTGACATCATTGCATATGTAAGCAATGATAATGATTAAAAAAAGGAAGCACAAAATTACTCAACTCACCCGTTAGGTCCCTTCCCAAATATATGTATATATATATATAAGTAGGAGGAAAGAAAAATGAAAAATCATTGGATGCTCATCAGCTGGGGGCGTCCAAGTTACTTACAAGCAACAACTTGATTCTAAGGGGCCGTTTGAAGTGTTAAAAGAAGTTTATAAAAATTCATAAAAATTATAATTTCATAATTTGAATAGTAAAATAAAAAATAAATAATTTTTAAAATTTTTTAATATTTTTGATGAATTTTAAAGATCCAAACAGAGCTTAATTGGAATTCAATAAACAAATAAATTGATCAACACCCAAAAACAAATACCAGCCTCGTTTAGAGCTTCAAATATTTTTAAAAAATTCTAAAAAAACTCTTCAAGAACTCTAACTTTTTCTAATTAAACTTTGTCATATATCATTTTTACATTGAATTTTAATTTTTTTAACTTTTTTCAAAACTCCAAATGATACTAAATATATAAAGTGTTAGTTACTATTAAATCTGAATCGACACGTGTATTTTACTACTGGACTTAGGTTTGATTTGGATTGGGAGAATAAATTTTGTATTTTTATGTAATTTTTTTATATGATATTTTTTTATCAAAATTTAATTTTTTTTAAAAGCTAAAATTTTTAGGCATATTAATTATATTCGTAAAAAATAAAAAATAAAAAATTCACATCTGTTTAAAGTAATGAAATAATTTCAATATTTTTTAACTTTTATCCGAATCAAAGCAAATTTTTTAATTTTATTTTGAATACAATTAAGACGCTTAAAAGTTACAAATTCTAAAATGATATATTAAATTTTGTTAAAAAAAAAAAAATCATACAAGGCCAAAAAAAAAAAAGTAAAAAATAAAATTAATTTTAAAGCCAAACAAAGTCTTACATGTGTCAATCGATACACTCATTGTAATTAATATGCAAATGTAAGTATTCTATATAGGCTTCTAGTTGGGCACAAACCGATTCATTTCCTTGCTGTTAGAACTGAATTTTCAAGTCCATTTGACAATCGATGCACCCCTACGCAGGCTTGTACTTGATTGCAATTTTTTAAGCACAAATTATGTTCGATTATTACCAACTTTTTGGTTTACTATATGTTTAGTCAGTGTTCGGTGCATAAATTATGAGCATAAAATAATTAACTTTTATTTATTAGATGTTCGATAAAATATCAATTTTTGTTACTTTTTTTTTTGTTTAATTACAATAACTCACCAACTAATTATCAAAAAATTAAAAAAAAAAAAACTTACCAACTTAAAAATTATCAAAATTTTTCAATACATTGACTCACTGACTGCAAGTTCCAAATAAAGTTGGATCATGAAATCTTGAAATTAAAATTTTAGGAGTAAAAGTTATATTTTTAATTTTTAAATTTTTATAAAAATTTATCTAATGAATAAAAATATTTTAATCTTAATTATTGAATTAACTTTTACAATATTTAATGAATAAAAACATTTTAATCTTAATTATTGAATTAATTTTTATAAAAATCTAAATATTAAAAATACAATTCCCAACTTCTAAATTTGTATTCAAACATTAGGCCTTTCGCGTTACCTGCCAGCAGAGGGAGTCACGGGCTCTTGCTCTGCCTCAGCACCGACGGAAGAAGCGTCCAAACGAATCGATGTGAGTATTAGAACATTTGCTGGAAACATGACAATGAAACCCAAACCCGCAGGTGTGCCCGGACAACCTTAGCAAAGAATCGGAGCGTCTTTGTAAATAAATCCATTGATCTGGGGTTTGGAAATACACTCCTCGATTGCTTTTTTGATCTAACGAGTCAAAAAAGTGATGATTGGGAACGGGGAGATTTATTCACCTTCCCATGTCTCTCACTCTCCCAAGAAGTCACAGCTCATACAAAATTAGGGATATCAAATGTATTCATATTCGGTAGGTACTCACTTCACTCGTCTCGTTTGGAGAGGGTATGAGAATGTTAATAACGGGAACGGGTATGGAGATTTGAAATATTATTCGCACAGGTACGGGGACGGGGACGGGGACGGGTACGATAGTCCCCACCCCGCCCCGTACCCGTTTAAATATTTATTTGTTAATTTTATTGGCATGGTGATGCCTTTAGAAGTCCTACATCGATTTCTCACAAAAAAGTGAAGGTCTTGTGAAGTTATAAATAAAGATCACTTCATCTTTGGTTAAGTACATCAGCCCAAGTCAAATATTATATATATATATTTAATTTTTATTTAATATATTTATGTAATATATTTTTTTATTTAATATATATAATATTTATAATAATTTTAAATATTTATTTTATACATATAATATATAATTTGTAATAGTTAATATACTTGGCGGATAAACGGGGACGAGGATGGGGAATTCATTATTTTGTGGGGATGGATATGGGAAAAATTTTTTTTCCCGAAACGGGGATGGGGACGGGGATGGATAAGGGCATTACTAAACGGGGACGGGGAAGGTCATACCCGCTGCATACCCGCCCCATTAACATTCCTATACAAAATTTTAAAATTGTCCAAACGTAAATTTAATACGTTAAAATGAGAATCTTACTGTTTCTTTTTAAAAAATATAATTTAATATATGTGCATCAAACATATAAATGTTTCTTAAACTATATATTTCACGATTTTTCGTTTTTTTTCGCTGTTCTAAACGCATCCTAAATACGTCCCAGCCAGTCAAGTCAAGGCATCTATCTTAATTAATTAATCGCACCAATTAAGAATCTTTGTTTGAGAGGGCAAAGACCATGCTTGCATAATCTAAGCTGTATAAGTTAAATTTTCAATGTTATGACCTCTCTTACGTATATATGTGTTTTGCTGAGACATGAGTGGAGTTAAATGACACTTTTGTTACGATGATCTTTCACCCAGCTTTATATGTATAATAGCAATAATTTGTTGTTATAATATTCTGAATAAAATTAATATTAATTTCTTTTTATATAATTAAAACTTTGGATAATGTTCAAATCAGAAAAATTATGATAATTTATGAATTTTTATTTTATTTTTCTAAAATTTTAAGTTTTAACAGTTATTACATGTGTTTTGATTTTTTACCCTTTAATTAATTTTTGATAAGCACCATAAAAGAAAGGATAATTTATAGTGTTTTAATTTAAAAAATTCAACTTTTTAGAAACCATATTGGTGGAATTTAAGCTGACAATTTTAATTTGTATATGAAATGTGATGAAATTTAAAATGTCCAATCCGTTTCATGAGATATATAATAATGGGATCCACTAAAATAAAAATTGAGCAGAAGGTTAAAAATATAAAAATAATCTTAATCGTTAAATGAAAGAAAAATAATTCTTAACTGTTGTATCTTAATTTATGAGAAATACATTTTTAAAGATCGTACTATATATATATATATATATATATATATATATATATATATCACTTCAACTAACGCGTTTAATGAACACAAAATCATTTTTGTCATCCAACTAAAAAATAAATAATCGTTTCCGAACCTAAATTTCTTTCATGGTTATAGGAAAAAAAAATAAAGATGAAAACAACTTTCCTCTTACCCTTTTTCAGAAAGTATGATCCTGTTAATTTGAAATAATCAACTACTAGGAATTAATTAACAATCAATGTTCAAGAAACAATTGCTCAACTACTCTTTTTATTACTAGTATTAAAGGAGAACAAATTGGGCTAATTATTACTTTTTAATTTTTTTTCCTGAGCTTCAGGAATTAACAAGAAGACTTGGTTAATTCAGATACAAATTCATCAATGGCCCTATCAGAAGTCCCACCTTCGCAAACTGCCTCTTTAGCCAATTCCTTCCATTTCAAAGCATTCTTCTTCATTTCTTTTCCCCCCTCTCCTCCATCACTTCCCTTATACAAGCCTCGACTTCTTCTCTCCCAACAATGCCCTTCTCATCAACCTTAACCCTAACCCCCACCTTCCAAACATCCTGGACAAACTTGGCATCAGTGGTTTGATCAGTCCACTGTGGCATTACAACCATTGGCACCCCCAAGCTCAATGCTTCAATGGTCGAATTCCACCCACAGTGTGAGAAGAAGCAGCCGACTGCCTCACTCGCTAACACTTGCAACTGTGGGCTCCACCCGACAATCAGGCCCTTGTCGGAAGTCTCTCTTAGTAAATTTTCCGGTAGCTTGGACTGCTCGGAAGACCTAACTGCCCACAGGAAGTAACAATGGGTTCCCTTCAAGCCCCATGCTAGTTCTTCCAATTGCTTTTCACTAAGATTGGCCATGCTACCAAATGAGAGGTAAACAACAGACCCTGCTGGCTTGTTGCTTAGCCATTCAAGGCAAGGGGTGGGGTCTAATTGGAAGAGATTAAGCCCGTAATCGCTGTCATTTGCAACTCGGTTGTCCAAGTACGAGGATGGAATTGTTGGCCCGATCGTCTTCAATGGACTGGCTTTTGACATTGCATCCACGGCCTGGCTAATTGGAAATTAAAAAATTAACATGCCATACTAGAGAAAGATACAGGGTGTGTTTGAAATGAGGATTTAACTTAGAAGAAAAAAAAATATTTTTTATGAAAATCTCTCTCAAACTATTTCTCTCTCTCTCTCTTTATTTTTTTTTTAATTCTATCCTCAAACTATCAAACGCACTTATTATATTCTCAAATTATCCAATTCCGTTCATATATAATGTTAAATTAATTAGTTTAAATATATTTTATTAAATTTAGTTAATTTATTAAAATAAAATTAATTACTACAAAATTAAGAAAATTATACTATCAAACATGTTTCTATTTTTATTTTAATGAAAAAAATAATAACTAAAAATAAAAAACTAAAAACAAAAACTGTTCAAAATAAATGAAAAAAATATAAATGTTACAAATGGGCCATAAAACAAGAATTTTTTATAAAAATATTCCTCAAATTACTTCTCTCTTTTTTTTTTTTTATTTTGTTTCTAAACTATTAAACAAACCTATTGTACTGGCAAACTATCCAATTCAACTTTATTTGGTTCAAATTCGTCAAAGTTAGTGGATAGAATTAATATTTAGACTAAATAGAATGAAATTAGATAATTCAGGAATATAATAGGTGCATTTGATAATTTAGAGACGAAATAAAAAAAAATAGGAATAGTTTGCGAGATATTTTCATAAAAAAACTCAAAAAAAAGAGGAGAGGAAAGAGACGCTAAAGAAAACAAGGAGATATAAAATCTTAAATATATATATATTTAAAAATATAATAAATAAAAGATATTCCACAATATATTAGTTTTTATTTATTTTTCACTTCACATAGTGAAACTAAAATTTCAGATTTTGACTATCCATTAGTTAAAATGCATTTAAAATGTACAGATGTAGGAGAATTTTAAACTTAATTTTAGAAATATGAGTAAATTCGTTTAGCGAGGCCTCATTTGATAACATTTTTGTTTTTTTATTTTTCTGTTTATGTTTTCAAAATTTTGTAAACTAGTAACAGAAACATATTTGTTAAATTTGTTAATATTTTTTTTTCTAAAAAATAAAAATTTAAACAGAAAAACGTAAAGAAAATTAAAAATGTGTTTACACTCTATTTTTCTATTACAAACATTTTGTTAATTCTAATACTTTGTTCATTTTTATTACATCATATTAAAATAAATTTTTTACTCAAAAATTTTATTAAATAAAAATTATTTTTAATAAATAATATGATTAAATTATATTAATATGCAATATATATTATTAATTTTTTCTAACAAATAATTAAATTAAATTAGTTAATTTAATTAATAGGAAATATATTATTAAATTATTTTTAATTAATATTAAAATAAAATATATTAACTTAATTTAATTTAATAAATAATTTAATTAATATAAATATATTTTATTAAATTATTTTTAGTAAATATGTTAATTAAATTATTTAACGTAATTTAATAGTGAATTCAAAATAATTAATTTATCTAATATCAAATATATTTTATTGAATTATTGTTAATAAAGATCATAAGTAAATTAATTTATTTAATATTATTTATATTTCATTAAATTATTTTTAAGAAATATCATAATTAAATTATTTAAATTAGTATAAAATATATTTTATTCAATTTTTTTAGTGAATAATATAATTAAATTATAATTAATATATTTTATATTTACTGGATTGCATGACATAATACTTACATTTTATTTAATTATTTTTAATAAATAATATAGTTAAATTAAATTAATAAAAAATATATTTATTAAACTCAATTAATTTTTAAAAAACTAATAAAATTAAATATTTTATGAAAATAAAAAATTAATAATTATAAATAAAATTGTATTTTTAAGCATAATTTCAATTTTTTATTTCAGAAAAAAATAATAACAAAAAATAAAAAAATATAAAATATAAATATATAAACATAATTAGAAAAATAATAACATTATCAAACAGTACATAAGTAAACGAGTTTGTTATAAGTTTTTACTCAAAACTTGTTTACTTGTTCTTATTTCTGAAAGTAATTCAAAATTCAGCCAGATCTAAACATTATGACTGCATTTTGCGTACCGGGTTCAAAATCTACCAAATTTTTAAGTAGGTGAGAGAGGTTTACTGACCTGAGCCTCCAACTCGTAGAATGTGTTGACTAGAACGCAATCAGCTCTGTCCACATTCGAGAACTGCCTCAACACCATCTCAAAATAAGCCGGATAAGAACCGTGAACATAAATGAAGGACGGCATGTCCGGAAGATCAAGCAACGGCAGCCCGGGAATTGAGACAGGCAGCGAAGAAGGAGAAACCGGCAGAGTCAACAGCCCGTGATGAGCATAGTAATATATGTAATTAACAGCGCAAGACTGCGTGAAGAAAGGGGCTCCGGCCAATCCAAACTGTTTGGTGACATCCAACGCCCAGGGAAGAAAGGCATCGTAGACTACGCAGTCGATGGGATGATCGGAGTTTTGGTGCTTCTGGATGAGCTCGGCGAGGGTTTTTGAGCCCACGGACTGTAAACGCGTGAGGTAGGATTTAACATCACCGGCTTGCATGAATCCGCCTTCATCGTAGCCGTCTGATATGGTGTCGAATTGGACGGAGTTGGATTTTGGGCGCATGGAGTCGGAGATGAAGGTGGTGATGGCAAAAGTGGCCTTGAGTCCTTTGGAGACGAGGCGCCTGCAGAATTGGAGCATAGGGTTCACATGGCCTTGGCTCGGATATGGAAGAGCCAAAACATGCGCTCCATAGGATCTCTTATCCTTCTCCATCTTTTCTACCTTCCACTAGTTATGTTATGTTTTGTTATCTTCCCCTCTCTCTCTCTCTCTCTCTCTCTCTCTCTATCGAGTGTGTTATATATATGGTTCTACTATATGGAAGAACCATATATACATATATATATATATATATGTATGGGGGCTAGGCAAGTATGCATCAAGCTGTTCTACTGTGTTTTAACTTCGTATTTCTCTCTTTTTTTTTTTAGTAATTGTCATTTTAATCAAAAGAAATATAAACAATTAATTTTAGTTAATGAAGATTTTTGGGGCGGTATGGCCAGTGTAACATTCGACTGATGGGACGCTCCTGCACACGTCACAAACTTAAGTAATTGAAGTTCCCAATGCCTGTGGGTCCACGCCCACGCACCAATGCAATTTACATCTGTCCCGACCAAGAGCATAAGTGCTAGTCAAACGAATAAAATTTAATTAACGGTAAGTTTTGGAAGGAAAAAAAAAAAACTATTTTTTTATTCTTTCACTTTTGTAATTGGTTTTTATCTAATTATTATAAAATTAATTTTTTAAACATTTTAGTAGTTAATTTTTTAACTTTTTATTAATTTTATGTTTTTACCCTTTAAAATTTTAAAAAAGTTTAAAATGTAATAAGGTAAATTTAATTATTTAAAAAAATTAAAAAAACTAGTAACTATTACCAATTTTTTCTTTTCCTTTTGCCTGTTTTTTTGGGGCCAAACGAATACTAAGACTTGGTTTCAAAAGGAAAATAACTTGTTTATTTTTAATTAGTTACTAGTTAATTAAAAACAAATCAACTATAAAAAATTGACTTTTTTATATAACTTTTTAATTTTGATTAATTTAATATTTTTACTCTTAAAAATTTTTAAAAATTAAAGTGTAAGAAATAAATTTAATCATTTTATAAATAAACAAATAAATCATTTAGTCATAAGTCAAGTAGTCCTTGCCTTCCCTAACGGATTCAAGTTGTGTACGCAAACAAATGGAGCTTTAAAAACTAAGTGGTATGGGTTAAGGCTCTATTTGGTGTAATATAAATCTATCAAAAGTGATCAAAAGATACCAAAAGTTATTAAATTTTTTTGAACTTTACTAATCTCATGATTCGTGCGTGAATGACCTGCACGCAAAAAAGTTAGAATTTTTTTTTTTAAATCTGTTGAAACGAGTGTTAGAATGCCTGTTCCAACGAATTTTTTTTTTTGCCTTACAACTTTTACTGCAACGCCACTGACAGACTTTCACTTTTTTCACATGACAGTTGTTGAAACGTTTCTTTAGCAAATGTTTCAATAGAAATTTTGGTAAATTTTGATGGTGTCATCAAATACCAAAAAGTATTACACTTTTTATTAATTTTTCGGTACTCCTTGGCGCACCAAACGGGACCTAAATTATCTTCCACCAGTGAATTAGGATGTTCCTTACTTGAGCGGTTTCGATCAACTGAACTGAGCAATAGAGAGGTCGATCGTGTATGGACGAGCCTAGTTCGCAGGTCTTATCAAGAGCTCTTTAAGAGTAGTGTGCAAGTCATGACTATGACAATTTTATATATTAGGTGCGTTATTGTGATAATGTACCAATAATATATATATATTCTAGAGATGCGCTGTAGAGTCGAACGTTATCTCCGAGGGCACAACAAAGCCTACCAAAATAGACCGTCCCCTCCATGACAAATTCCTAATTAAGCAGGTTACTTGACTGAGAAATTATTACGAAATTTCAAATTCTAGCTTCTCTCTTTCTTTTTTTTTTTTTTCTTTTTTTTATTAAGTGGGGAAGAAAAACGACCCACCAAGCTAGTTTCTCCTTTTCTCCTTGGATTCCTCTATACGCAGTTTATGGGTATGAGAAATTTTATTCATCAATTGAGCAATTTGTAAGGAGTCGTCTGGTAACTCATTCACTTTTCTTTTTTTGATTTTAATTTTTTATTTCTTGTTTATGTTTTCCTATATATATATATATATATAAACAAGAATATAAAACACGTATGGTGTTTTTGTTCATGTTTAGATTTTTTATTTTCTTTGGTAAAATATTTATCGTGAACATCGATCATAACAAAAAAAATAAATAAATAAAGATTATTAAAATTTTTACATTTAAATGTTTTGAAGTAAATTATTCACAAAAATTATTAAAATTTTTTGGATTGAATTGGCCTACAGGGTTTTAAAGCTTTTGTTTATCTCATAATCACTTCCTTTCTTGACAAGTGTTTTAAAATTTTTAAGTGCGCCAAAAATCTCGAATTTTTAAAAGTTTAGGAAATTAAACTTTATTTTTAATATGATATAAATTATCTGATCGAGTGTGAATTTAGAGAACGTTTGAAGTGATAAAAAATAAGATAATTTAAAGTAATTCGTAAATTTATAATTCATAAAGTAAAATAAAAAATGAATAATTTTTACATATTTTTAAAATTTTTTTATATTTTTCAAGTGTAACAAATGCAACTTAATTGTGGTGAGTTTGGTGTGTGTTGATGAATACGCTAAGGTAACGAGGAGGTAGAGGATAGGGAGGAGAGATGCTGAAGTGGAGCTATTGAATTTTGTGGTTGGGAGGAGATAGGAGAAAGGGAGCAGATATGCGGTGAAGTCTCGATATTTTGTCACCAAAATCTCCCCATTATTGTTCCTCGCGAACGACACATGGCAAGAGCTAGAGGCGTTCAAAAGTGACTTGGGAAGGTTAACATCATCCCGCCATTATTCATGTGATATTTGAGTTACGAACTGTATGAATAAAGTCGAATGTTTTGTAACAAAAATAAATTAAAAAAATTTTTGAACTCATTTTCGTTGTAAATCATCTAATTTTAATTAAATAATTCATAAATTCGATATTACAAAGGTATTTGGAGTTATTTGAACTTTTTTAAATTTGTACAAGATACGATCATATAATAATAAATAAAATTTTAAATTTTAGAGAAATTTATAAAAATTAAAAAAAATAACAAAAACAATTGTTCCTAACAAAATGACAAGGGTTGATGTTAGTAGCCCTTCATTTGCTCCCAATAGCATTGTTATCGAGAGATTCGGGGTAGGTCTAGTACACCATGGATCGTTGCATCAAACAGTAACTTTAGATCCAACGGTCCGCGGTGCACCAGACGCACCAGTATACCAAACCTACCCCAATCCGTTATCGAGAGTCAATGACACCGTCATTGCTAACTCGAGAACCAAATCAACAGGTTGGACATCGGCCCTCTCCAATAGGACAAAAGTCTCCATCTAAGTTCTTACATTCACCATTAGACCTCTGCTCTGAAATTGGAAGTTTAGCGCAACTGTTCAAAAGTGAGGAGGGGATAGAAGAATTGCACATACACACACACACGTCAAATATTATATTTGAGTAGTGATGCGCAATAATTCACATTTTTATAATATAATGGGTGAGTTTAGAGCGATAGAAAGTGAGATAAAATGTAATTTGAAAAAATTTTTTGTGTTTGATGCAAACATTTCAAACCATATTTTTTGAGATGAATAGTAAGATTTCCGTTCTGACGGATTAGATTTCTATTTGGACGGATTCAAAATTTCGGGTAGTCATGTTTTCTTTGCACTACAATTCGTCCAAACAGATTGTAGAAATCATTTAGACAGAAGTTGGCCGCGCAAATTCGTCGGAACAATTTCTACAATCCGTTGGAACGGTTTCTACGATCTCACAAAAAATAGTCAAAGTGGGTGTCATTCGGTAGTTTGAGAGTCCATGGTGAGAATGGTGAAAAAAATTTTTACTATTTAATTAATCGAATTCTAGTTATCAAATTTTTTTTTAAAGGCATTGAACTTTTTTTGAATTTTGAGAAGGTGGAAATGTGTAAAAATGTATAGAGATTTTCAGAAGTTTTTAAAAATTTTCACCAACATTTGGTGCGCCAAACACACCCAATATTGGCAATGTTTAGAATTATAATATAAAATTGTACAAATTTCTACAAATACAAAATATAAGACTGTAAAATTTAAATTATTTATTCATTACACAAAATATGGGATGCTAACTTTTAAAATTTTATACAATTTTATATAACTTCAAACACACCAATTATTCGTTTTGAATTTATTGAGGAGAAATACGAGAACTTAAAAATCACCCACCATTCTAGTATTACACTTACCCAAACACGTCAAATCTTAAAGTTCTAACAAAATTCTATGTCTCTAGTATTTTAAAACACGATATATTATAAAAATGTCAAATTATAATACATAGGGTGTGTTTAGAGTGAAAAAAAGTGAGATAAATTGAGAGTTTGTAATGCGTACAGTAAAAGAAAAAAGTTAATGTGATATAAAATTAACAGAGATTTATAAATTTTTTTGTTATTTGTTTACAAACTAAACAGAGTAATAATACTTTCTCTACCCAGGTGATAGGCTACTTTTTGTAGAATGAGTATAAAGACGAATATAGTAATTTCTGTCCCATTCTATTCTCATTTAAATACTTAAAATATATTAAGCATATTTATATAATAACTTAATATATAATATTATTTTGATATTATAAATAATTTTTATTTTTAACATATAATGTATAACATTATTTTAATATTATAAATAATATTTATAAATAAGGATGAAAAACTTGCATCTAGACCAAGAATGAGAATGGAAAAATGATTTTATTCGTCAACAGAAATTGTGGGGAGAATGAAAATGGGGATTGTTAAATGGTAATGGTAAAGAAATCCATTCTTATACCCTTCTTATTGACATCCGTTTTCATGGATGCTGGGCATGAAAAAGAAATTAAAAAAATAAGAATAATCAGAGTCATAAAAAGTTTAATATATATAAATATATTTTTATTTTCTTCCCTTCTTTTCTCCATTCTACCTTCCGCATCTATTTCATTTCTCTTACATGGGTTCCGCACAAAGATAAAGATTCACGATTCAACGGATCTCCTCTGTAATGGAAGCTACAACGATCTCTCTCAAGGATGGCTTATGGAACTATGGAAGCAAAATAACTGCACCAGTTTAACTCCTTCCGCTTGAAACCATGAAGCCACCAAGAACACCAGTTTCCCACCATCTTCTCAAGCCGCCACCCTCCTTTGCTTTCTGCTCGCCAAAACCCGGCCGCAAATCACCATTTCATACCCTTGTTTCCTACTTTCTCGCTCTTAATTCAGCCCCAGCGCAGACACCACCCCCAAGACCCATCCTGCCTCTTTCGTCCTCTTCTTGTCCAACCTCCCCAACCCATAGATCTGTCACTAACCAATTGCCTGAATCTACCACACTTCGTGATCTTACGTCTTCTTCAAACTCTCAAATCAACGATTTTGTCGATACCCAATTGCCTCATTCATTGAAACAATCTAGGCCCATTATCAAAACCAACCTCAAATCTAATGTTCTTCCTCCAAGCCCCCACAGCAATGAACCCGTCGATGCCTACTTCATTGGGTTGTCTAAGAAATCAAAACTCACCACCAAAACCATCTTCTTCGATCCAATAGTACCCAAATTTACTCAGTCTAGGTTGTTTTCAGCTGGATCGTCAGACCGATTTCCGAAGCCATTGAACTCCACGGAACCCAACTCCTCTGTTTCCAATCCGGTTCCTGTTATTTCGACTGTAAATTCACCACCGGAGAGCTCTCCGCCAATCGATGCGGGCTCTTCCATTCGAAAACCAATCAGCTTGTGGCCGGGAATGTACCATTCTCCTGTGACTAATGCTTTATGGGAAGCAAGATCATGCATTTTCGAAGTACTTTCAAATGTTCCAACTGATGATGCCCCTGCGCAGACTGAGCTGGTCACCAAGACTCCCTCACAGAGTAGGACTAGTATTCTCTATAAGTTCTCAAGTGATTATATACTTAGAGAGCAGTACAGGAATCCTTGGAAGGCCATCAGGATGGGGAAATTGCTTGAAGACCTTGATGCTCTGGCTGGAACCATATCATACAAGGCACTACGGATCCTCGTTTTATTTTTTTCTATTGAAAATTGGATTCGTCCAACACATTTTGTTGGTTATTTTTCATAGTTTATTGGCTTCGGGTTATCGAACATTTCTAAAGTAGTCTTGTCAAATTGGTTTTGCTTGGGATTTAGTGATTCTTTAGTTTGCTTTACTTAGTACCCTGGGTTGCAGTTTGGACTGCTATTACTGCTGGATTGTTGCCTTTGAATCTAATTACACTGCTTTGCACAATTTTCCTCATATAAGCTCTGTTGGTTTCAATGTAAAATTTTTACTGGAAAACACTTCTACTCATGTTTCAAGAAAATATTTTTTTAAAATGTGAGTAAATGTGTTTTCCGGAAAACATTTTTTATTGGAACAAACGGGGTCTTACCATTCAATTTTGTACTGTTTTCTATGCACTTGGACAAGTATGTTGAATTATAAGCACTGTCTCCATGTGTTCCTTTTGTAATTTGTTAGAAGTAAGTTATCTATGCATATGCATTCATGCATATCGCACTTACTTTAATTATGCAACACCTGGTGATCTGTTTTATATTCTTTTCATTAGGCTCCAGGATTAGATTTCATTGTCTATCATTCGCTGTTAGGATGATCTACTTCATGAATAAGTGCATTCCCGGCACTTCTGTAAAGCAATTATCTCTCTCCTGGAGAGGATATGGGCTGATGTAGAGTCATTTCCTATTTGTCTCCTCTTTTATTAAATGTGCAAGCAAACTTCTTTTTGCTTGTCTATGCTCTGACATTATTTTTCCTTGATACACTCATTGTTGATCATGTAATTGGATATGCTCTTGTGAGTTTAAAAACAGAAGCCTTATTTGATTTATACCTTTGTGAATCAGCATTGTTGCCGGAATGATGGCACAACAAGGCCCCTGCTGTTAGTCACTGCTTCAGTGGACAGGACGGTTCTGAAGAAGCCAATCCGTGTTGATACCGATCTAATGATAGCCGGTGCTGTTACATGGGTTGGGCGATCATCTCTTGAAATTCAACTAGAAGTGACTCAGTCCAATGAAGGTGCTCCTCATTCTCTATTGATATTCCTTTCCCTTGTTAATTTAATGAATATTGGCTGCCAATTGCATTTAGGTTCTAAATTTTATTTTTCACATGAGAATGAATTTCACATCCTGCTATGTTATGAAATCTTTTTAACACTACTAGTTTTTTAAACTTCCATTCTAGCATTATTATTATTATTATTATTTTTTTTTTGGAAGTTTGAACTGCCATTTTAGTATCCATCCTTGATTCCTTAGGATTCCAACTTTCTGACTTTCAATAGCACTTTGGAGAGTTTAATGGTGGGTATAGCAGATATGATGTAATTGCATTTGAATAATAATATATTGCTATGTTTTTACGCTGTCGAGTTGGTTCAGTGAGTTTTTGCTAGAAGCTAAAATTAAATCCTCTTGAAGTTGAATTTGTTATGGAAGAATATTTGGCTTATGTTAAATACAGTTGTCTATAGTTAAAACACAGAAAGATCTTAGTCGATTTTAGATAAAAATTTAATGTAACCTCATGTTTGAAAATTATCATATCAGCCTGGTTGGATAATATGTTGTGCTAATATTTAACATTTGCAGCCATTCTTCTGAGGCTATAGCAAATACTATTTTTTGAATCTGGTGGCAGTCTTCTAAAAATATGCAGATGAGAATGAAGTATTCTTACATTGGAGGTTGTGTAGAAAGGAAAAGAAGGAAATAATTTACTAGAAGTTACTTTTTGTTGCTATGATCTTACTCAAACGACACAGGGCTTTGCTCCCTACTAGCTCTTGATTAAAGCATTACTGAAGAAAAATAAGGTTATTGTTGAATCAGCTGCATAGAGTTTCCAAAAAAATCGGCCTTTATTTTTTCAATCCATTGTCAAATTGCTGCTGCTATTTTCATTTATTGGCTGTATTTTAATATGGGATTTTCTTTTGCAGAAACATCTAACCCTTCAGACTCAGTAGCTCTTATCGCAAACTTCACATTTGTTGCCCGTGACTCCACAACTGGAAAATCTGCCCCTGTTAACCAGATATTACCTGAAACTGAACGAGAAAAAATGCTCTGGAGAGAAGCAGAGGAAAGGAACAAAATGAGAAAACAAAAAAGGGGACAGCAAAAAAAGGAGATCAAGGATGGTGAAATAGATAGGCTGAAAAAGTTATTGACTGAAGGGCGGATATTCTGTGACATGCCAGCTTTAGCAGACAGAGATAGCATTCTCATAAAGGATACTTGCCATCAGAACTATTTGATCTGCCAACCACAGCAAAGAAACACCCACGGTCGAATTTTTGGTGGATTTTTAATGAGGAAAGCATTTGAATTGGCTTATGCGACAGCTTATACTTTTGCTGGCAGTGCACCATCCTTTCTGGAGGTTGATCATGTGGATTTCTTAAGACCTGTGAGTAGGCACCCTACTACTTTTTGTGAATCTATTGTAATTATTACTGGGCATGCTTTTTATTTCAGATTATTAAGCACAACCATATTCCCTGATTCCTGCAAAAAAGTTTCTCTAAGGCCTAATCGAATTTCAAAAGTTAAAGTGTCAAATAATTTCTTTATTCAATTCTATTCATCAAAATATTCAGGTGGTTTTAGAACAAGTGTCTCTATTGCATATTTGACATTAAAACTTACAAGTGGGGGGAAAATAGAAATGGAATTTGAAATGCACTTCTAAACACAAATTACTATGATGATTTTGTATAATATTTTGGAATAGTGTCCACTTCACCTAAGCAAGCAAACTTTTAAGGGCTCCCTAGCATTAAATTTTCATCACTTGGATCCTTGTGTGTCTAAAAATACTGTTATAGAATATGGTAGATTTTGAATAATGGCTCCGTTTGGAGCTCTCTAAAATAAAATAAAATCCTACAAATCTCTACAAACACAAATTACGAGATAATAAAATTTAAATTTTTCACTCACTGCACGAATTACAAGACATTTACTTTTACAATTTTATACTATTTTATACAATTTTATAGAACTCCAAACACCCAATATGCTCATTGTAGATGCTGCACTTATTTTATACACTACAATTCATTTTTGTACATGTATTTTTGAAAAGTGTTTAACTTGGCATATTTTGCAAAGTATGGTCTTTAACTTAGCATATTTTGCAAAAGCAATAAAAAGTTATCTGAACCATATTTTGCAGGGCAATAAAAGTGTTTTTAACTTCACACCCATACACATTTAGCTGTGGCATTATTTCTTGATCTCAGGTAAATTGAATGTGTTGCTTTATGACAGTTTATTAGTACTTTCTGAATGTCTTCTTATTGCTTTGGATAAATATTTTATTGTGAATTAGAAGCAATGAAGCATGTTAAATGCAATAGACACAAAAACTACTACGTTTTTCTGGTGTATGCTGATGAATACATTTGATATTTTTCATTCACAAGAAAGAACTTATGACCCAATATTTAGGAACAACCTCAACCAGCTAGCCCAGTAAGCGCCAATTGCTTATAGTTTGCAGACTGAATCTTCAGGATTGATTGAATTATGTAAAATATGCAGTTGATCCATTAGTTTGTTAAGGTCAAAAACTGACAAATCCACAAATTCTCCAAGAGTATGCTTACAATTAACCCATTGAGAATAATTTTTTCAAAAAAAACAGGGCCAGCCTATGGATTTGGGGGCTTAACGAGGCAAGATGTTAATTGCGGCCTTTTATATAGATTTTTTTAATAATAAAAATAATAATGTGTGCAGCATAAATAAAAATTATGATAAAGAATTGTTAGTTAAATATTATTTTTCTTGCTTTTTGAGAAGCAAAATTATTTCTTAAATCATTGTACTTGATTTTTTTTTTTTTTTTGTTGAATGATGCTTCCTTCACAAGTTGAACAACAAAACAAGAAGAGGGAGGACCACCCAATTGACATTTTTTTTCCTTTAAAGGAAGAAGTCACTGATTTAGTGACATTGAATGAATTGAAGCCACAACTACAAGTCAGATTCTTAAAGGCGCTAGGAGGCAACGA
Source organism: Vitellaria paradoxa (assembly GCA_019916065.1). Lineage (NCBI taxonomy): Eukaryota > Viridiplantae > Streptophyta > Magnoliopsida > Ericales > Sapotaceae > Vitellaria > Vitellaria paradoxa. The sequence goes on from CM034234.1 coordinate 42,728,812, forward strand.
ATGGTTGGAGAGCGTCTTGAGATTTTTTTTGGAGTTGTGATGGGGAGATAATATAGAGAGAGAATTAGAGATGTGTTTAACTTTTCAAATTGGGGAAGTGGGGGAGCTACAATTATTGTATTAAAAAAATTATGTTTTGACTTTTCAAAATAAAATATATAAATAAAAATAATTTTTATTTTTATATAATTAATATATGGGGGCTACATCACATATGGGGCCTTGGGCAAGTGCCTCATTTGCCTAATGATTGGGCTGGCTTCGAACAAAACAAATGGTGACTGTTGCATGCCTAAAGGCATTAATTAATTGCCTGCTCGACAATTTATCCATAGCTAAGCGTAGATTGATAGGGTTATAATGTTTGATTTTCTTATGCAGGTGGATGTTGGAAATTTCCTCCGTCTCAAGTCTTGTGTTTTGTACACACAGCTTGAGAACCCAGCTCAACCTCTTATTAATGTGGAAGTTGTAGCACACGTCATGCGTCCTGAAGACAGGTCCAGTGAGGTGAGCACTTGATAATCTACATATTTGAAGCCGTGCAACAATTTTCAAATAGCATTATCTGAGAGGATCATATAGGAGGAGCATTTTTAGATTATGTGGAATGCAGCAAAAGCAATTCTTTTGTTGTTTGTGGTGACAAGTGGATAATTAACTACCCCAAATAAAGAAGAAAGGTTAAGAGAGAATTTATCTCAACTAGTGGGCGCAGAGTGAGGGGGGAGAGAATCATTTGCTAGTTTGCTTAACAATTAAATTGGCAAAGTAGAGACCAGATCACAGTCCACAGACATTTCAGGTAGTTGCTATAACATGAAATATAAGGAAGAATTACCCTTTTTCGTTTTAGCTATGGTAGTAGGCAATGAACTTTATTGTGAGATTATGTCGAAAACAGTATGAAATGCTTATCTCTTAATAGACCATTAGACCCCAACTACTTTTATCATTTCCCGCCCTTTTGGGGTGTTGGAAACCTATAATTGTATTTTGCTGATTCTTGACTTTTCATATGTTTCTCAATCTGCACAGATATCCAACAATTTCTATTTCACATTCACGGTCGATTCAGAGGCTGTCAAAAATGGAATTGGGATTCGAAATGTTGTTCCCTCTACAGAGGAGGAAGCAAGGCGGGTCATTGAACGCATGGATGCTGAGGGCTTGTAGTTTGCTACTTAATGAAATGGGATTGTCTTCCAATGAAGGAAAGCATGAGAACCAAAGTTATTCTACCCCAAGAGTTTTAAAACCTCAGAAGCTTCTCTGGCTTGCATCTTGATAATGAACTATATGCTCATGATCTGGCTCTAACTAGGGTGTGTTTGGTATGGGGTTAAATGTTACCCGTATAAAATTTTACTCCTTTTAATTACGGTTGAAATATTTCATTAAAATATAAATGAGTTAATATTAGATTTTCTTGAGAGGTTAAATGTATACATTTTTTTTAAAGAGTGGAATAAAAAAAAAAGTGAAAAATTATGGGTTTAAAAGAATAACAATCGGAAAATTGTATCCAAGTCATACTTGGTAATCTTTTAAAGTTATTAGTCACACTCAAAAAAAAGTATTGCTTTTAAGTCACATTAATGTGAAAAGTTTTGTATTTAAGTCATACTTTTGAGTAGATCCCACGAGTTTGTTTTAAATATAATTTATAATATGACTTAAATGCCCTTTTTCTATAATTAACTGAGATGAAGTTGCCGAAAACTATGGAACCGAGAATCACGTTTTCCGTTTTTGTTTCATTCCTTATCAATTGCGTGAATATATAGTGAGATAAAAATCTGTTAAAGGATTATATACGAAGGAATACACACGGATTACGCGAGTTTGTGCTGTGAGATTAACATCGATCGAATGAATATATACAGATCTGGATTACGTATTTAAACACATGATTGCGGTACTATTTTTTTTAGGATGCATGCTCGTTCAAAAACAGTACCGCGTTCAAAAACAGTACCGCATGACTCTATCATGCAAACATCATATGTAAACACAAAAATAGTTCACATATCAAACGAATAACCGACAGTACCGCATGTGTGACAGTACCACATGTCTGCAGTACTGTTTTTTTTAGGATGCAAGCTCGTTCAAAAACAGTACCGCATGACTCTATCATGCAAACATCATATGTAAACACAAAAATAGTTCACATATCAAATGAATAACCGACAGTACCGCATGTATGACAGTACCACATGTCTGCGGTACTGTTTTTTTTAGGATGCATGCTCGTTCAAAAATAGTACCGCATGACTATATCATGCAAACATCACATGTAAACACAAAAATAGTTCACATATCAAACGAATGACCGACAGTACCGCATGTGTGACAGTACCACATGTCTGCGGTACTGTTTTTTTTAGGATGCATGCTCGTTCAAAAACAGTACCGCACGACTCTATCATGCAAACATCACATGTAAACACAAAAATAGTTCACATATCAAACGAATGACCGACAGTACCGCATGTGTGACAGTACCACATGTCTGCGGTACTGTTTTTTTTAGGATGCATGCTCGTTCAAAAACAGTACCGCACGACTCTATCATGCAAACATCACATGTAAACACAAAAATAGTTCACATATCAAACGAATGACCGACAGTACCGCATGTGTGACAGTACCACATGTCTGCGGTACTGTTTTTTTTAGGATGCATGCTCGTTCAAAAATAGTACCGCACGACTCTATCATGCAAACATCACATGTAAACACAAAAATAGTTCACATATCAAACGAATGACCGACAGTACCGCATGTGTGACAGTACCACATGTCTGCGGTACTGTTTTTTTTAGGATGCATGCTCGTTCAAAAACAGTACCGCACGACTCTATCATGCAAACATCACATGTAAACACAAAAATAGTTCACATATCAAACGAATGACCGACAGTACCGCATGTGTGACAGTACCACATGTCTGCGGTACTGTTTTTTTTAGGATGCATGCTCGTTCAAAAACAGTACCGCACGACTCTATCATGCAAACATCACATGTAAACACAAAAATAGTTCACATATCAAACGAATGACCGACAGTACCGCATGTGTGACAGTACCACATGTCTGCGGTACTGTTTTTTTAAGGATGCATGCTCGTTCAAAAACAGTACCGCACGACTCTATCATGCAAACATCAAATGTAAACACAAAAATAGTTCACATATCAAACGAATGACCGACAGTACCGCATGTGTGACAGTACCGCATGTCTGCGGTACTGTTTTTTTTAGGATGCATGCTCGTTCAAAAACAGTACCGCACGACTCTATCATGCAAACATCACATGTAAACACAAAAATAGTTCACATATCAAACGAATGACCGACAGTACCGCATGTGTGACAGTACCACATGTCTGCGGTACTATTTTTTTTAGGATGCATACTCGTTCAAAAACAGTACCGCACGACTCTATCATGCAAACATCACATGTAAACACAAAAATAGTTCACATATCAAACGAATGACCGACAGTACCGCATGTGTGACAGTACCACACGTCTGCGGTACTGTTTTTTTAGGATGCATGCTCGTTCAAAAACAGTACCGCATGACTATATCATGTAAAGAATGGTGCTGTTTTAATGAGGTACTGTTTTATTATGCGGTACTGTTTTATTATGTGGTACTGTTTATTATGTAGTACTGTTTTTTATGCGGTACTATTTTTATGCGATAATGTTTTATTATGTGGTATTATTTTTTATGCGGTATTGTTTTATTATGTGGTACTATTTTCCTAAATAGTTTTGATTTTGTTTCCAAAAATCAGTTTTGCTTATTTTGTAAAGAAGATGGAAAGTCGCGGAATTAGGTTTTTCTCAAACAGATTTGATTTTGTTTCCAAAAATCAGTTTTACTTGCTTTATAAAGAAGATAGAAAGTCACGGAAGTTATGAGTAAAGTGTGCACTATTTTTGGATAAAACTGGCAATTTTGAAATGTAGTGAAAAACGCGTGATATCCTTTTTGGTCTTTTTGTTGCAAGTGTGACTTATTCACAAATAAGATTTTTGGGTATGACTTAAATCTTTATAAGTCCATAAATAGTGACCGGCCTCCAAAAACTCCAATAACAATTATGTTGGGGTTTTTGGAGGCCGGTCACTATTTATGGACTTATAAGGATTTAAGTCATACCCAAAAAACTTGTTTGTAAATAAGTCACACTTGCAACAAAAAGACAAAAAAGGACATCACGCGTTTTTCACCACATTTCAAAACTACCAGTTTTATCCGAAAATAGTGTACACTTCACTCATAACTTCCGTGACTTTCCATCTTCTTTACAAAGCAAGCAAAACCGATTTTTGGAAACAAAATCAAAACTGTTTGGGAAAAACTTAATTCCGCGACTTTCCATCTTCTTTACAAAGTAAGCAAAACTGATTTTTGAAAACAAAATCAAAACTGTTTGGAAAAACCTAATTCCGCGAATTTCTATCTTCTTTACAAAGCAAGTAAAACCGATTTTTGGAAACAAAATCAAAACTATTTGGGAAAAACCTAAATCGATCATCATTCCTAAGTATATTTATTTTTTTTTTATTTTGAAACAGTATCGGTACTGTTTTGAAGATATCTTAAAATACTAATCAACTCCATGGATTTCTCTTGTCCAAAACTTATCATCTGCTTATAATTCATGGTGCTATTTTAAAAAAGTACCGGTACTGTTTTGAAAACAGTACCGATAAAACAGTACCGGTACTCTTTTGAATCGGTACTGTTTTCATACTGCCTAAAAAACATCAATCGATACATCATACAAACCAACGATACGAGCCAACATCATCATATTTTTTGAAACAGTACCGGTACTGTTTTGAAGATAGATCAAAACGCAATCGACCCCATGGATTTCTTTTGCCCTTAAAACTCGTCATCTGCTTATAATTCATGGTGCTACTTTGAAAACAATACCGGTACTGTTTTGAAAACAGTACCGATAAAACAGTACCGGTACTGTTTTCATATTGCCTAAAAAACATCAATCGATACATAACAAAAACCAACGATACGAGCCAATATCATCATATTTTTTGAAACAGTACCCGTACTATTTTGAAGATAGCTCAAAAAGCCAATCGGCCCTATGGATTTCTCTTGCCCTTAAAACTCGTCATCCGCTTATAATTCATGGTGCTGTTTTGAAAACAGTACCGATAAAACAGTACCGGTACTGTGTTAAAAACAGTACTGATAAAACAGTACCGGTACTATTTTGGACCGGTACTGTTTTCATATTACGTAAAAAACATCAATCGATATATAACACAAACCAACCATACGAGCCAACATCATCATATTTTTTGAAACAGTACCGGTACTATTTTGAAGATAGCTCAAAACATTGATCGGCCCAATAGATTTCTCTTGCCCTTAAAACTCGTCACCCGCTTATAATTCATGGTACTGTTTTGAAAACAGTACCGATAAAATAGTACCGGTACTGTGTTGAAAACAGTACCGATAAAACAGTACCGGTACTGTTTTGGACCGGTACTGTTTTCATACTGCCTAAAAACATCAATCGATACATAACATAAACCAACCATACGAGCCAACATCATCATATTTTTTGAAACAGTACCGGTACTGTTTTGAAAATAGCTAAAAACGCCAATCAGCAAAATCAATCCATGAAGAAGATAGGCCAAATAAGTTCTATCTTCTTAATATCTTCACGACTAAAACTGTAAATAATGAAACTGAAAACAAGAAAAGAAAAAAAAAACGGAAGAAGCGTGATTCTTAGTAAACATATCTTCACGTGATTCTCGGAATTCCTGAAAATAACTTGTGTAACTTTGTTATAGAAATAAAGGATATTATCGGTATATTAGAAACTATATTTAAAACAAACTCGTGAGACCCACTCAAAAGTGTGACTTAAATACAAAACTTTCTACATTAATGTGACTTAAAAGCAATACTTTTTTTTGGGTGTGACTAATAGTTTTAAAAGATTACAAAGTATGACTTGGATACAATTTTTCGAATTATGTTTGTCACATTTACTTTATTAATTTTTAATCTCATACCAAACGCATTTTAAGATAAATAAAAACCAAATCAAACCAAACCAAGTCTTTTTCCACTAGGTGGGATTGGTTATATGAATTTGACGACGCCAATTAAATCTGTTTAGGATTTTAAGATAAATAAACATTTTTTTTTAAGAACATTCGACATTACATCATATTGAACTAATAACTAAACAATTAAACAGTACAAAAACTTTGATAGATTGAGAAATCCATTTTACCTCATTCATCTACGTAGTGTCAGCCCCGCGCTTTTACTATTTTATAACTAAGAAAACAAAAAAAGAGAGAGGTGAAACCCACATTTTTAATGGGATAAAAATAGGGGGCCAACGTAATTTTTTTGGTCATAGGTACATGGTGTAGCCTGTGCCTTCCTGCTAGCTAGTAACTTACGCTTGAAAGGGAACTAGGAAGTTTGTTTCTATTCGTGATTCAAAAGAGAATCTTAGGTGTTTTCATAGATTTACAATCTAACTCCCACTCCGACCATTCCAACAAAATACTAGATTATTCTCCTGATTAATGCGAGATATGTTTCCTTTATATTACACAAAAAGGATGAAACTATTCCAAATCTTCTATTACACATTTAATCAAGTACAAAACAGGGGAGGGGTGGAAGCTCCTGCTGATATATATATATATATATATATTAGACTGAAGACAAGCTTTCATCATCAGAGGATCCATAGTGCTGCCTTTCGTTGAATCCAGGAAAAACTGGCGGAAGGCTTGAATTTACAGGCAATCGAAGCTGACGCGTCGAACTGACTATGCTTCGCTCGTTTATCTTCCCCACTTCCTTGCATACCTGATCAAGTATGGAAATGAAGTCCCTCACCACCATGAATATCCTGAACGGATGAGCTTCTTCCTTAGCCGAGTTCCCATGGAAATACTCTGTTATTTCCTTCACCAAACTGACAGCGGCATTCTCCTGAGCTTGTATCTTCACAATCTCTGCCTCTGCCTTCTTCAAGAACTCATTCATCGACTCGGAGAATTTTTGGCTACTGCTGTCCCTCTCTTCGCTTAATTTCAACACTTCCCTGATCTTGCCAATTCCCGCGGCTAGTTTTGTAACTTCACTACTTAGCACTTCTGAATCCATGGCAGCAGCTTTCTTCACGTTGCTCAGCTCCCCACTCAAACCAGAAACTACTTGTAGACCAAGCTTCCGGAATGCAATGTCCTCCTGCAAATCAGACTGCTGCTGGTTTTTATTATCAGCTGTTGTCGAACTCTGATTGACGCCAGCAATACGAGAACCTTCGACTCTGCTGATTTCCTGTACAACAAAATGCAATAGAGTGGTTTTCCCATCGGTCCCCTTAACGTCCACAAGCTTCAGAAGCGTGTCGAGCTTGAAGGCACGGGCATCCCCGCGGTTGGTTCCAACATTCATGCGGTTCCCAGTTTTAAGTACGGCCTCTAGCAGCTTTAGGAACATTCTACTTTTCCTCAGTTCCTCGCAAGCAGCCTATTAATAGGAAATACATGGTAACTTCACATGGTTCAAGAAAAAAAGATATCTAAGAAGGATTCAATAAACAATGAATATGAATGGTGAGGGTGATGTTTACGGCATTAAATCATGTACAACACGTCCTAATTAAAAATTAGGAGATAATATTTTACCTCCAATGTTTCGAAAGACCTCATGAGATACTCAACCTCTGAGTCAAAATTGGCTATGTAAAGCATTGCATCCACCCTTTGAAAGGCAAATGGTATATCAAGCACTGCCTTCAGAAATTTCTCGGCGGGGCCCAGCTTAAACGGCAATTCGTCTTTGAACTCTTTCAGTTTACATTCTTCCTCCTTGGTTGGAGCCATCTTTAATAAACTTTCAAGAAGCTCTGTTCCAACTGTATCAGCACTACCTGTGACAAAACACAGTTCAAAGAAAAAGAAGGGTAAGTGAAAACATTTCAGGTACTAATTTTCTCTCTCTGGTCTGCGCATGGGTGCTCTTCTTCGCCCCCCCCCCCTCTTCTTGTTTTTTTTCCCATTCATCAGATTGATCTGCAGTTCTTCTTTGGCAAGCATAGTGGCATGGTATATATGTAGATAAAGACAGGCAAACCATTTTGTCAATTAAACAACAAAATCCAAATCAACCACCATATGGGCTTTTGGAGCCCCAATTTTTTTTCAAAAAACTCCAAAAAAAACTTTAAAATTTTTCAATTTCCTCCAATCAAATTTTACCACGCGTCACTTTTACATTACATTGACATCAACTTTTGATTTTTTTTTTTTTTAACAGAACTCCAAATGTTCGACGAGTCAAGTTTCTCTAGATTGAAATAAGTCATTTTCAATCAAGTTTATCTAGGTTGAAATAAGTCATTTTCAATCAATTTTCATATTTAAGAGATCAGTATATTGCCTTCATCTAACACATTCAATGGCAAAACTACTGAATAGTTACTAAATTGCATTATCAATCAGGGGCAATAGTTTGAAGAAAGAATCTAAAAGTACTTAACGGAAAGATCTCTATGGTCAAAACTAGCAAGTAAATAGCAGCTTGAATTTAGAATGAGTTGCACACCACAACCCCAACCGAAACACACTTGTTTAACATACATCCATCAGAATTGAAGAGTCATTAAGCTGGTTGGATCCAGCCTATTCTCGAAAGAAACAACTTGTAAGCCTACTTGGGTATTGAGTATTTACTTCAGAAAATACCTCCAATTATTCTATTCCTGACTTGTGAGAAAGAAACATAGGAGATTTCAAGAACTCATAGAGGCAACTAGTTACCTTCTGAAAGGGCTTCACATACTTCATCAATGGTCACATTAAGAGCTCTCAACAAAATTGCAATGTTCTGAGACTTCTTCGGGTCAAGTACCCGATTCTCTTGATTAAGAGCCGGTACAACCGGTCTCCTAAAGTTATCTTTTGCAGCCAAACCGGAAGCGTTTACAGTGAACAACGTCTCAATCATCTCCTCATTTAACCTGTAAGCGTAGTCAAATTCTACAGACTTAACAAGGCCAAACTAGAAGAAACTACAAATAACAAAGCAATGAACTTTAGCAGATAATTAAAAAAAGGTTAGCTGAAAATCTTACTGGAATGAGCTAGATTTCAGCTGATCCCACACCATAGCCCGATCCGAGCTGGCTCTAACCTTGTCCCAATGCAATGGCTTTAGCTTTGGCTTTGGAGGTTCCTCATTTCTATCCGTACTAACTAAGTTCTGTACTTGTTCAACCGGTTCTGAGCTTTGAAACACAACTGGTCTTGACGGTGTTACAAGAGGCGGCGGCCCAGCCATTGGTTCTTGATTAATGAATGCCGGCTGCGCAAACGGGATTTCCCAAAACCTCGGCGGCGGAGGAGGTGGTGGGCGCGGCAGCGGCAATTTCACAGGAGCGTAATGCCCGGGAACATCGGAATCTGTCGCAGGGGAATTCTGGGTACTGCCCGAATGTCCCTTTTGCAGCGTGGACGGCAAGGATAGGGACAAAGTATTTATATCCGGCGGAGATTGTGCCATACCCTGCGGTGGTATGGCCGGCGGGAGCCGAGAGGGAAGTGGGAAATCGACGACCGAGTCAGGCGACTTCGATCTTAAGCTTCTGGGGCTTAAATTTAATGCCATAAAGGGACTACCGGACACGGAATTAGTTGGAGAAGCAGAATTCGAAGATGGGTACGACGCAGTTCGGCTTCCCAAATTTTCAGCTTCCACACCCGAACATTCTCTCTGAGATCTCGAACCGAGACGATTAGGACTCTCCTTACCCCCCGAAGATCCCCTGGGTGAGAAAAACTCTTCTTCTTCTTCTTCGTCTGCTTGATCGCTTTCCTTGTAAATCATTTCTGCACTCGGACAACTCTGCCCGAAATTATGTCGCGGCAGCGGCGGAAGCGGGTGGAGCTCCGGCGAACCCAGTCTTTGATAGCTTGGCATCGATGATGCATCGGCATTGCTTGAATTGGCAGCTTTGTGATCGTCCTCATCGAATCCCCTCAGGCTGCCAAGGTAAAGAAACTCTGAGCTAGTGCTGGAGACATTTCGCGACGGCTTGTGTCCGCCGTTCGATGGTTTGTGACCACCGTCGGAGGTGGCTGTGTTCGGTGGGAACAACCGGAGGCTATCTGTTCTCGAGGCCTTGTTGTCTGTGAAATCACGGTGTCTTCGCTGGTAGAGAAGGAAGGCAGCAACGGCGGCGATAAGAGCAGCGGAGAGAAGGGACAGAGAAACGGCGACAGCAACGAGCTTTCGGGAAATGGGTTTGGAAGAGGAGGTCTCGGGGAGGACAAGAGAGGAGATGTTCGCCGGAAATGTGGCCAGAGAGGCAGACGGAGGAGGTGGCGGCGGCGAAGGGTAGAGAGGGAAAAATGGGTTCCCTTTGTTGGGTGGCGAGAGAGAAGAGAATGGGTATTTGGGTTGTTGCTGGGGCTGAGGTTGGGGAGATGGAAGTGGTGGCTGGGTGGTTGGAGGCAGAGTCTCAAGGGGAAAGAAGGGCTGGTGGAGGATCCGACGGTTGTGGTGATATCTGGTGGTGCATGAGACTAGTGGTGGAGATATTAAGAGGAAGGTGAAGAACAGGAAGACAATGGCTGGCATTTTGGCGATTTGCTCTCTCTCTCTCTGTGCCTGTGAAGAGGAAAGAGGGAGGAATGATGAAGTCTTGGTTGCTTGCGGGGGTGCCTTTTCTGTCTGTGAAGAGAGAGAGAGAGAGAGAACTGTTCTAATTGATGCTTAGCTAACTTTTTTTTTTTTAAAATAGTTATTAGTTATTATCTATTAGTTAATATTAATTATTTCCAAACGGAGCCTTTAAGTAGACAGATTGTGCTTAATTGAAACACCGTTGTTTGATGGATACTCTTCCCACTTCAAACAGAAACAGAGGTTATTGAAATTTAGGTTTGTGAAGTTCAGATGGGTTGTTGAAACAATGCAAATACAACACATCAGTTAGAAGGAGAGAATGTCCTTCCCCCCCCCCCCCCCCAACCTCTCTCTCTCTCTTTCTCTCACGGAGAAAGAATGGTAGTTCAGACTAGGGAAAGAAAGAAGCTCCTCTGATTCAAACTACTCAACAGTTTTATCCTTTTAACCTATGAAAACTGGGGGAAAAAAATGAACTTGGAAGGTCGAAACACAGAAGAGAAAGCAGGAAAGGATAAGTCAAGTGAAAATACGACTGTGGTCAATGATGTAAATATACCCATTTCAGTAAAAAAGTAGAAATTGAATGATGATCGGGAAGAGATTGCAAGAAAGGGGTTAAAAATCTGTGACAGACAGACATATTTGTCCATTGGGATTTGAATTTTTGCGCCCTAGTCTAGTGTAAGATTCTTACAATCATCACATCATTTACTCAGTATGGGTGATTTAGTGAAACGGGAAGATGCTGAAAATTTTAAGAAAATTTCCTGTAATTTTTAAAAACTAATGACTTTTTATTTGGATACATAAATTCTTAAAATTATTTTATTTTATTTTATTTTTTACAATTCTAAACACATTATATATATATATATATATATATATATACTAAATTTTGGTATACTAAATTTTGGTAAAATTTTTAAAAATATTTGAAATTTTCTAAAAATTTTTATACATTCTTACTTTCTCAAAATTCAAAAAAAGTTCATTGCCTTCTATAAAAAGTCAATTACTAGAATTCGGTTAATTAAATAACAAAAATTTTTTATCATTCTCACCACAAACTCTCAAACTACCGAATGACACCTATTATGACTATTTTTTCTGGGATTATAGAAATCGTTTCAACAGATTTCGACGGCTAACTTCTGTCCAAACGGAGTGTAAAAATTATTTTGTGTCTGGTTTAGTATGCAAAGAGGCCATGATTGATACAAGGAAGTTCAATCCATCAGAACGAGAATCTTACTATTCATTTTTAAAAAATATAATTTAAAATATATAAATCAAATAAAAAATATTTTTAAATTATATTTTATTTTATTTTATTTTATTTTTTATCATTCTAAATGTACTCGTATACCCATGATAGTTACATTTGATAGTTACATGCATGTGAGGATGAGCTGTAAACTTTGAGTGAAAAGCCTAGTCTGCAGCTGTGGGGATGGCACGAAAGAGATGAGAGGAATGAGCGGACACGTTGGTCCTTTCACCGCATTTACAGACACAGTCATCTCTTCGACACGATTATCTTCTTTTTCCTTTGTTTTGTGTGTTGAAAAAGGTAGTGATTTACGCATTTGTCTCTGTAGAAAAAGTCATCAAAATTTTGTTGGGTTCTGCAAAATTTTCATTTGGGGTATGAGAATCCCCTTGATCGCGTGTTGATCGTGGTTTGATCATTTTGCCAGTACATCTTGTGATCTCATACCTCATTATTGTTATCACTTCCTGTTACCAAAAAAAAAAAAAGAAATTAGAGAAAGTCCCGTGGGGTGAATATTTAATTTTTAAAAATATAAAATTTCGATTTTGGTGCCAACACTAGGCATTATTGTAACAGTACTGGGTTATATATTATATATATATATATATATATTTTCTTTTTTTTTTTATCATTTAAGAATAAAATATATGAAAATTTAATATATGACAATGCCTCGTGCTGTAATATTATCGCGAGGAGTTTTAAAAATAGTTGAAAATATTAAAAAATTTAAAAATTTATTTATTTTTTATTTTATTATACGAATCACCAACTCATAATTTTTATTAAATTTTATAACTTGTTTGTCACTCTAAATACCCTTAAATATATTACCAATAACTTTTTTGATCCAATTTTAACATTTTATTTCTACCTTTTGGAAAACTGTGGTTATTTACTTATTTATTTATTAAATAATTTATTTAAGATTATAGAATAATATTAAGGTTTTTAGCATTAAAACTATCAAATTTTACGCATAACTTTCCAAATTTAAAACAAATTTTAATAAACTATTTGAAATTTAAAACGATTTCAGGCTTAAAACCTTATTTGTTTGAATTAATAAAAATTAATAATTAATAAAAAAATTTGTAAAAATTTGTTGAAATCGAACGCCACACAACGAGCAAACTTGGAGCTAGCTAGCTAGTCATAATGTCCATGACATCATGAAAAATAATAGAGAGGTAATTGTAAATTGCTCAAGTATTGAATATTCAATTAAGGTTGTATTTGATTTACGGTAAATTTTTAAAAAATTTAAAAATTTTTAAAAATTATTTACTTTTTTATCTTATTGTACAAAATTTTTAAAAATTTTTAAAAATTAATCACTTTTTATCTCATTATTTGAATTACGAATTTATAGTTTATATAATTTTATCTCATTTTTTATCACCCTAAACACGTCTTTAATGATAGTTCCCACAAATACAAGTACATAAATAAAATTACGATCGCATTTACAGTGAAAGAGAATGAGTAGGCTCCGATTCAATCCTTGTCTTCTTCAAGTGACAGTGAATTGAAAGACCTTTTCTTAACATCAAATACATACGAAGTGTTTGGATGGTTAAAAAATTAAAAAAAATATAAAATTAAATATTTTTTTGACATTTAAAAAATAAATTTTAATTTTATGACATAACTCATTTGAACATGATTTCACCTATTTGTTTGAAAAGTTTGGATTAAAAAAATTGTCAAAAATTGATAAAATTTTATAAAAATTAAAAATTGACATAAATTAATAAAAATTTGTAAAATTTAAAATTTTGAAATAAATGTATAAAAAATATGAATGTCCAAAAGTGGATAAAATTTTGAAAAAAGTTTAGAAAATTTGTAAAACTTTAGCTTCCAAACGCTCTCATAATAATAAATTTGGTGTGAGTGTGAACACCAAAAACCGATTTTTTATTTTTTTTTCTTTTAACTTATTTTTTTACATTGTTTTTTTTATTAAAATTTGATTTTTTTAAGCTATAACATTTAGATATGTTAATTATAAAATAATTAGAAAAATGAAAATTTTCATATCCGGTACAAAATTAAATTTTGATAAAAAAATTATAGAGAACAAAAACAAGTTAAAAATCGATTATGGTATCTAAACCAACAATAAGACAATGCCCCTAATTATTAATTTTGACATTTGACACAACGCAATCAAGAGTATTGCTATTTTTTTTTTAATAATTTATGAAGATCGAGGTAATTTATGTGTATTTCGATAAATTCCTGAATTTTTAAAATTAACAAGGGATAAATTCTTCAGTGACCCTGATTCTAATAATCTTAATAACACTCAAACTAATGACTACTAAAAATTGAATGAGAATTGAAAAAATATTGAGTGTGGTACAACTGAAGTATAATAATAATAATAATAATAATAATAATAATAATATGTGATACATATATCTCTATAATGTGAGAATTTAGTTTTAGGTTTAGTTTGAAAAAAAAAATAAGTATTATTATTATTATTTTTAGTTAACTACTAATTAATTGTGTAAAAATTTTTCGAATAGGTAAAAAAAAAAAGGTGGCATCAGTTGTCTCCGGTCTGGGGCATGAACAGTTATCTATTATCCTCGTCCATAAATATATGATAGAGACGTTTAATTGCGGGCTAGGTAAGCTGACGTAGAAATGCCAACTCTCAGTCCCACGTGAGTCTAAACGGCCGATTGCTAGCTGATAAGGTTGGATGGGGTTTATCTAGCATTTAATGTTTGTTACGTTGAGCCCCTCATGTTGCGCACGTATGGGTGTTTGGTTAGTAAAAATTTAACTAAAAAATATAATAAAATTATAAAAATTTAATATAAAAATAATATACAATAAATTTTAATTAAAAAAAATATAAAAAATTTAATAAAATTTAATTAATTTTAACCAATCAAACACCTTCTACAATATACGTTATGAATGAACTCCAATTCTTGTCGCCCCTTTCCAAGTGCTGTACTTACAATAATATACATTATGAGTGGGATAAATTGACTACAGATTTTTTAACTTTTTCTAACCAAAATTTGCTAGGTATAACTTCTACCCTAATTTTTTCAACTTTTACCTTAATTTTTTCAATTTTTTTTCTATCCAATCACCATCTTAGTGTGCACTTGGGAAAAAAAAAAAAAAAAAAAAACAACCGATTGCTTAATTTCTAGTTACTACATTTTTTGTTTTGCTTTTTTTTTTAAATAACTAAATTTATCCTTTTACATTTTAAAATTTTTTTTAAATTTTAAAGGATTAAAATGTTAAATTAACAAAAACTAAAAAGTTAACTATTAAAAAATTATTTTTTTTTTCTTTTCCAAATACAAAAAAAAAAATTATTATTGTTATTATTATTTGGTTTCCCAAACTCAACTTTAAAAACAAACTAAGAAAATGGCCTAATATTTACAGAGAGAGAGTGAGACAGGGAAATTATGCATATTCGATTATATATATATATATATATATATATATATATATATATATATATATATATATATTAGGTATATGTGATGCACATCTTAAAATAAAAATTATCATTCATTCTAAAAAATAATTCAATTCATAACTCAAATTTGTGCTGCGTTAAAAAATATATATATAAACAAACCGCTGCAAATTACAATTAAACTGGTGGTTTCTACAAATTATTTAAGCTTTATTTGGGCTAACTAGTAAATAATTTTATGAACTGAGATTATTATTTAATTATTTTTATTTTTATAAATTAAAAATTGTTGTTATAAAATAAAATTATTAAGAATTTTTTATATGCCTGTAAGACTACTATTTAATCTTTTTATGTAATAATTATCTTTTTTGTTAAGAAAAATATGAATTGATAATGATTTTATTAAAATAAAGAATTGACATTCGAATATATAGATATATTACACAAATTTTAACTTTTTGCGAAATTTTTTATTATTTGAATTCTATATTATATTTTATTTATTTATTTATAACAATGCAATCTTAATTCTAATTTAACCATTACCATTTAAGGCCCGTTTGGAGTGGTAAAAAAAAATAAAACAAAATAAAATGTAATTTTGGGTAAATTTTTGTATTTAGTATTTTTTTTAAATTATATTTTTTTAGAGATGAATAGTGATAAATTATTAGAACAATTCTCCAAAATCCATTCTAACATGTTCAAAAAATCCTAATTTATGTTCTATATCGCAGCATTTCGACGGAGTGAAACGATACCGTGGAAACAGTTTCAGTTAATCCATTCGAACGATTTGTGTGAGTCTCTCCGTAATGGTATTCATTTAAAAGTTTTGGAGTAGGGATACATAATTATCAAAAAATATTTATACTCGATTAACCTTCTCTCAAGGGTAGATTTTTTTTTAGAAAAATATTTAATTTTTTAAATTAGTAAATATAGAAATGTGTAAAAGTCTAATAAAGAATTTTAATAATTTTTAGCAATGGTTGAAGTTTTATTTTATTTTATTTTTTTAACACATCAAACGGTACCTTAGTTAAGTTATTGATTTTTAAAATGTTAAATAATTGTACGATATGAATGTTAATTAGTAAAATGAAAATTTACCCCATGTTAACCGTTGAAATTGTAAATCGCTACGACGGTGAGCTTAACATTTATCTATAAAAGAATAAGTGGCATTGGATACACCGTTCGAAAATTATTCTATCTGACAAGACAGAGAGAGAGAGAGGGCTCGAATCCCCGAAAACCAAAAGGTGTCAGAGTCTCTCTGCTTCCCTCAGAGAGTTTCCGCGACGTTGCAAAATTCACGCGTTCACACCACGCGGAAGTACAGTTAAAAAAAATGGTGTGAGAGTAATTTGTGACCAAATTTGGTAAAATTGTAAAAAATTAATAAATTTTAACAAACTAAACACCGTCATTCTTTAAATCAACATCCTTCTTACCGCGTAAAGCCGGGAATGATACAAATTATTTTGTCATTTTATAATTTAGAATAATTTTTTAAAAAATAATAAATACACTTCTTAATTAATTTCTTTTATTGAACATTATTTTTATTAAAATTATTATAGAATAGAAAAAATTAATAGAAAAATGAAAATATCTCCTCTCTGATTTTTATGTAAGATTTTATTGGTTTGACCCCTTTTTTTTTTTTTTTTTTTTTGTTTAGCACGCTTTGTAGTTCTAGATAATTTTTTGAATTTTTAATCATCTGATATTTTCATCTTTTATAGTTTAAAAAAAATTTAAAATATAAGAGTATAAATTTAGTTATTTCAAAAAAAATAAAAAAAATTAAGGGGTCATTTGGTTTATTTTTATATTTTCTGTTTTGAACTCATTTTTTATTTTGTACGTTTGAAAATAAAGAAAATAGTTTAAAATTCATTTGGTTACTTGTGTTTTTAAAATTTGTTTTCGAAAACTGAAAATGAGTTTACACATAAAATAAAAAATGATAAAAAGTCGTTTTGAGAGTTTTTAACAAAAACCAAAAAAAAAATCTCAAAATAAGGAAAATAGAGTATTTTTTCTTTACTCGTTTTGAGATTTTTAACACATAAAACGAAAATAAAAAATAAAAAATAAAAAAGTATATCAAATACCACTTAAATAATTAAAAACTGATAAACTAGCCCGTTTGGTAAAATTGTCAGTTTTTAATTTTTTTTATTTTGTTTCTAATTTTTAGTTTTCATTTTCATAGTTAAAAAATAAAAATTTAAAAACACTTTTGCTAACAATAGTTGTTAGTTGATAGTTATAATTGTTAATTAATTAAATTCAATAATTTAATTATTTTAATTATATTAATTATTAAAATAATTTAATCCAATAAAAATAAAATGCATTAAACAAAGTTTATTACAATTATTTTTTAAAACAATTTAATAAAATATATTTCATGTTAATTAAATTAATTAATTTAATTAACTTAAACTAATTTGATTTAATCAATCAATATATTAATTATATTTAATTATATTATTTTTGAAATAATTTAATTGAATAAAAATAAAAATATTTAATATAATTTAATAACATTTTTATTTAAAATAATTTATATTACATTATTTTTATATGAATTTAATTAATTAATTTAATTAAATAATTAATTTAAATTAAATTAATCAAATGTACTTATTTTAATTATATTTTCATTAAAAATAATTTAATTCAATAAAAATAAAATATATTAAATATTATTTATTAAAAATAATTTAATAAAATATTTTTATATTAATTTAACTAATTAAATTCAACTATAATTAATATAATTCAGTTAATTAATATGTTCAATATATAATTTATTATATTAAATTAATTATTGATAAAATTAATTATTAACTATATTTATATTTTATATAAATAAAAATAATATATTTATTAATTTAATATATTAATATATTTTATATTTTAATTAAATATTTTTATATTAAATAACAATATATTTGGTAGTGACTGGAGATAAGTCGGAGGCAGTGGTGGCGTTGGCTGGCGATAGCCAAATGTTGGTGGCGACTAGCAGACGATGGTGATTGATGATTGTAACTGGTAATGGTTGTATAGAAAAATAAGAACTAAAAATGCAAACTTGGGTAAAACACATTTTCTATATTTTCATAATTTTTAGAAATTTTAAAAATAGTTTTTATTTTTTTGAAAAATGAAAACTAGAAATAAATTTGTCAAACGAATTTTCGTGTTTAATTTTCAAAAAAAATGAAAACAAAAACAAAAAACTGAAAACAAAATAAATGCCGAACATCCCCGTTTAGGGCCTATTTTTATTTTTAGTATTTATTTTCTTATACCACCATTACTAGTTTTCACTCTCAGTTTTCATTTTCTGTTTTTATTTTTTATATTAAATAATAATATAAATTTGAAATTAGAAGTGGCTGTGTAAAAGAATAAAAATAAAAATAAAAATTTAAGAAAACATATTTTTTATATATTCATAAATTTTGAAAGTTTTGAAAACAGTTTTCATTTATTTGAAAACTTAAAATTAAAAACAAATTTGCTAAATGAGTTTTCACGTTCAATTTTTAAAAAAATAAAAAAAAAACAAAAAAAAAACTAAAAATAAAATAGTTACAAATGGTTGCCAAACAGGCACTAAGAGATTAGAATAATGGTCGGACAAATTTTAGTAGCAAGAATAACTATTTATTATAACAATGATGTAAGGTTTTATATAATGGCAAATTCATATAAAATTTTAAATTAAAATATGACAAGATTAGTATATTTCCTAAATTGAAGAGAGGAGAAGATTTGAATCTTTACCATGTTGAATGAAACTCAAGACTTTTCCAGAAGAATGAAGATACATTTGCAAGAATAATTTCTAAATTAATAAAGGATATTGAAAATATTAAGAAGGAAATAGGAGTCTTAAACCTAAAAAAACAAAAAAATAATGCAGTGCACCTCATGGCGAGGGTGCAGGCAAGGCAATCTTTCGACCTTTTAACAATATACCTGTAGGCAAAGCACAAGGAAACCAATGATTCGAGTTATGTATTATTTAAAAGATTCTGTTTTTGTTTCGGAAATCTATTTTTAAAAAATTTGTTTATGCATTTGAGTCTTAGTTGAAATAGGACTTTGTGAGTCTATATATATATGCTCCTAATCTTAATGTACAACATGGAATCGAAGGGGCATATTATAGAATTTTTTGAGAGAGATAATTTTTTTTAGTGAGCTTAACAGTTTTTCTCTTATTTTTCTTTATATTCCTTCTTTATTTTCTGTGCAAAGCAAAAAAGCCCATTTGTAGAGTTAGTCAAGTGGTTCGAATAGGATTAGTGAAAGATTTTGTATGAGTGATTCGTAGAGAATTCAAGTAATATTTTGTAATTCGTTAATAGTAGAATTTGTAATAAAAATTTTTTTCCTGTGATAGTTTTCTTATTATTCTCTATGTTGTTATTTTTGTTTTGTGTGTAACTATTTGATTCGAAGAATTTTCAAGTGGATTATAAGTTAAACTATGTTATTAAACTTGGATCAATTCTCGTAAATTTTAAATATTTGTTTAAAGATCATATAGTTTTAAATATTACAAAAATGCAAATTTAAATTTTATATACGTAATATAATTTATTTAATTTTATTTTTAGAATATTTTAAACATTTCGTGCAGTTAACATTTGTTAGGCTCCGTTTGAAAATGAACCAAACGGGACCTTCGTTTTTAGTTTTCTCCTTTTGTTTTAATTTTTTCTGAACATTGAACTTGAGAATTCGTTTGGCAAATTTTGTTTTTAAATTTTTTAAAAAATGAAAATTGTCTTTAAAATTTTTAGAAATATAAAAATATAGAAAATTTGTTTTCTTAAATTTTTATTTTCTTACATAATCACTATCAATTATAACCATCAATCATCATCATCTGCTAGTTACCACTAACATATGGCTACCGTCTCCTGCTGCCATTATCTCCTACTTATTTCTAGTCACCGTCAGATATATTGTTATTTAATATAAAAAATTTAATTAATATATAATATATTAAATTAATAATATATTTTTTTATTTAATAAAAATATTCAATATAATTTAATTATAATTTAATCAATAATTAATTTTATCAACAATTAATTTAATATATTATATTAATTAAGTAAATTATATTAGCTGTAATTGAATTTAATTAGTTAAATTAATATTAAAATATTTTATTAAAATATTTTTAATAAAAATATAATTAAAATAGTGTATTTAATTAAAATATTAAAATAAGTAAATTTAATTATAATTATAATTATAATTAGATTTAATTGATTAAATTAATATAAATTATTTTTAATAAATAATATAATTAATTATATTGAATATATTTTATTTTTATTGAATTAAATTATTTTGAAAAAATAATATAATTAAAATAATTAAATTTAATTAATATTATTAATTAATTAAATCAAATTAATTTAAGTTAATTAAATTAATTAATTAATTTAATTAACGTGAAATATATTTTATTAAATAGTTTTTAAAAAATAATTAAAATAAATTATGTTTAATATATTTTATCTTTATTGGATTAAATTATTTGAATAATTAATGTAATAAAAATAATTTTAGTTTTGAATGTAATCAAAATAATTAAATTTATTGAATTTAATTCATTAGTAACTATAATTACTAACTAATAACTATTATTACCTGACGTGTTTTCAAGTTTTTATTTTTTCTATTATGAAAATAAAAATTAAAATTTAAAAACTAAACATAAAAATTAAAAATTAAACAAAAAAAGTCAATACAAAAACTGAAAAATCATAATTTTACCAAACGAGCCATTGTCTCCGTTCTTGATCACAATCGACCTCTACTAAATCTCATAAATGATTTTTTGTTTGTACTAATTTTGTTGTGTGTTTAATAATTTTTAAGTTAAAAAAATTTAAAACTTTTGATATTTGTCAAACGGTCCCTAAAACCTCAGCCTTCCCTACACGAGGCTGGGGAGATGAGGGTGAAAAGTTGTCAGGCCGTCAAATTCAGCAGATAGAAAATAACATCAATTAAATTAAATTTCTCCTTACGCCGAAAAAAAAAAAAAAAAAACAAAAGATTGCACTTCAACTTTTCCCACTGAGGGGCTGTTTGGCAGCGCAACTTTTAATTCTCAAAAGATACACGCAGATTAAGGCTTGGTTTGGGAATAAATTTAGCTATTTTTTTTTTTTTTTTTTTTAAGGTAGCTACTAGCTAATTAAATTTGTGTTTGGGAAGAAAAAAAATGACTTTTTTTGAGGTGACTAACTTGTTTTTGTTAATTTGACATTTTTACTCTTGGAAGTTTAAAAGAAAATTAAAATGTAATAGGGTAAATTTGACAAATCACTGTTAAAGTAGTCATTAGCTTGGTTAATGGCTACCGATGCTAAACGGAGCCTAAGTCTTTATAAATTTGTGCAACCTAAAAAAACCCAACAAACAATTATTTTTTTGAAATCAGTATTCTTCATAATTATTCAGAGACGATTGTAGGAACAACTTAAGAAGAAAAGTAGGGGAAAAAATAATAAAAAAAATTAAAAATTTAATTCTGCCTTGCTATAATATTTTTTTGTAGGTTAGTTAAATATTTTTAAATTTCCATTAATTAATTGAATAAATTCACAGTCACATAACATGCATGGTGGGGAACTATATATTAATTCTTTTATTGCTTTGAGTCTATAATTCCAAGTGCAAGGACTATTGATATTAATTAAAAGAACGAAGTACCACTTTCTTTTTTATTAAATTTTTATTAATCTTGAGAGTTAACTTAACTGATAAAAGTATGAATTTATTTTTTAATGACCATTAGTTGGAGTTTCCTTAAAATCACTGGAGCATTTATCTAATCGTTAATTTTAGAACTCCATGACTACGCGCAATCTAGTCCAAACACTCTCGATACTACAAAAAAAAATTCTAACACTTTCATTTTTATTTTTTAGAGCAACTGATCGAGCATGGCTTTATTAATTAAATGTGGTGGACCTGCCCTTTATTGACCTAAGTGCATGGTTGCTCCAAATTAATAATTAAATTTATAATTATTATTTGTTACTACTATTAATGCGGTCTAAAGTTTGAAAGTAACTACGGTACAGAGTTTAATTATACAATTAATTGATCCACTTTAATTCAAACTTTTGCACTGTATATTCTCATGAAAGCATGATGATTTTAATCTTTGAATTTGAAAAAGGAAAGCCACTGATTGCTTTATGGGAAAAAGGAAACCTCACTATCAATGCATACACATGAAGGAAAGTTTTAGTAATTAATGTCACG
This sequence comes from Vitellaria paradoxa, assembly GCA_019916065.1. NCBI lineage: Eukaryota > Viridiplantae > Streptophyta > Magnoliopsida > Ericales > Sapotaceae > Vitellaria > Vitellaria paradoxa. The sequence goes on from CM034234.1 coordinate 42,751,605, forward strand.
TTCAGCAATATATATCAAACGTAGTAATTGGTTAGCTTTCGTAGTTGACATGCATGCATGCATCATAAGCTGATCGAGTGGTCAAAACTCAGGCACGTACATGGCCGAAGCTATGGTGGCGTTTGAAGTTGTAAAAAATATATATATATATATAATAATTATCAGTGTAAAAATGACATACTATGAAATTTAATTAAAAAATTATAAATTTTTGAAATTTTTTAAAAAAATTGAAAGCCCCAGACAGAGCCTATGATGGGTTTGGTCTAAGTTTTAAAAAATATTATTTGTACCAATAAATTTGTGACTAAAAAAAATTATATTATGAATCGACCACTCCTAAATTTGTAAAAAATAATTGGTTTCACTAGAAATTCTTTACCAGTAATACATATAAATTTTAGATTAAAAAAAAAATTAGATTATAGATCAACTTTCTTAAAATTTTATTTTATTTTTCTTAATTGCTATATATAATTTAAAATTTGATACCTCAATTGATTATATCATCTATACATATGTATATTAATTTATTTTTTATTTATTAAATATAATTTATAATATTAATTATAATTTTTTCTGGACCCTAATTCAAAACCCAAAAAATAAATTGACTCTTCCGATTGAAAATACTGACTTGGTCCCCGTTGTGGATTACTAAGTACTTTTATCTTACGTGGGGTCGCCACTGGCGCTATTCGAAAATCCTTTCTTTTTCATTCGTTGGTCAATAATTTAATGCAGGTCGCTGTCTTTGTTCCATTATGAAGCAAATCTTTGTTCGTATTTATATTAATTTATACTTGATCACCCGGGACAATTTCTTCCAAAATCCGCTATTTATTTGTCTTTATCATTGTTTAATAATGGAGACAAGTCTTGGTGGGTAACGTGGTATTTTTATTTTTGTATACGGATATAATTTTTGGTCCAAACAGTTCCTAATCGACCGGATTCACTGTAAATCTATAAAATGAATCCAATATGCATCCACCATTAGCACTAATTAATGTTTATTCTTTTGAGACTTAGTGCTTTTACACTCGAGCCTTCAAGTTAAAATGAATAAATTTAGACAGAATAATTTAATGGTAAGCCTATTTGATGAAATCTCAGCTTTTGATTTTTCACCCAAAATTGTTAATTTTATTAAACCTTATAAAAAAAGTTAACTTTTATGGAATATGTGAAAAAAATTTTTTTTGTAATTTTTATCCTAGTTTTATTACGTATTCCTTTTAAAAAAATATCCATTTAGTAAAAATTTGGAAAAGTTAAAGAAAATTAGATAAAATTAGTAAATAGAAAAAATAGAAAAAATTAGAGAAAGTAAAAAAAAAAATTTAAAATTATTGTTTATGAAGAAAAATTGGAAAAAATTTAAAAAAGTTAAAAAATAAAAAAATTATTAGAGAAAATTGAAACTCCAAACAACCTCTAAAAAGCTTCTTACATTGAAAATTGTTAATAATGCCAAACACTAAATTCTTATCTTTTTATCCATTAATAAATTTTGTTAAAAAAAAACTTTTTCACCAAAAAGTTAACTTACCAAACGGCCCAAAAAGTGAAATGAAAACACTGCAACTACAAGGAAGTTGATTATCTAAAATTATCAAGGATGAATTATATTCCTCAATTAAAAATAATTTTTAGTTTAGCCCCTTTAGCTATAAAATCTTAAATTCCTAAATTGTAAAAAGGAGATTTCATTTAAAAATCAATTAACAGATTTAAGAAAAATGATATATAAACCTTATATGTATGTGTTTTGTGTAATTTGAACATAGATCACCTCAATTAAAGGCAATTTGCACTTCACTTCTTAAGTTATAAATTCTATACTTTGATCTCCTAAATCATGAAAGGGGTTTTGTTTAACAACTGTTTCAAAATCATGAGGGGAAAAAATCATATGCCTCATACATAGTAATAAATTAAAGATTTTAAGTCCAAAAATTCCTGTATTTTCACAAATATAATTATTAGATGAAAATTTAAGAAAAACAAATAATATATATATGTATTTTATACATCAAAAAGGAAGAAAAAAAAATGGCAACCATAGCTAAGTAATTTACCTTCGATCTTCTCCTTCCCCTTCGATAAATAAACTCAAAATACACACATATATATATATATATATATATATAAATCTTAGGTTGACCTCATCTTTCATTTTAACCTTGCTCGAATTCCTCCTCCGTCTTAAACAAATTGAGGAATCAACTCGAGCAAGGAATTTATACTATGCAATGCAAGGGACGAGAGGAGTACGAGGACAATCAGAGTTTTTTTTTTTTGATTTAATTGAAAATGGATTTATGCAACTATGATTGCCATCACATTCTTCTATGACATGTGACATTTATAAGTACATTATTATTATACTTTTTAAATATGTTTTCAAAATAATTATAATTGTTATTATATAATGAAATTTTGGACTAAAAATATTAATTAATTATCACGTGCAAATTATGTAACTTTTTTTTCACCATTATTTTTAAATATTTCTAAAACAAATCACACTTTTTTATAGTTTAATAAGTCAAAATGTAGGGTTTTATAATTGAGTATGGTAAAGTAAAAAATCATCTTTGGTTAGGAAGTATTCGCATAAGTAACTAATACATATCTGAGAGCAAATAGAGGCATTTGATTTTTCAAAAGTCACAAATTTTTTTTTTTTTTTGGTAATTATAACAAAATTTTTATCAATTTTTACAATTTTTTTCATCTTTGTTTTCTATCCATTTATTGTAAAACTCCAAATGTTATAAACTTTTGATAACTTTTACAAACTTTTGTCAACTTTTGTTAATTTTTACAAATTCATACCAATTTTTATCCATTAAATGTTCAAATTATAAATTTTCTAATAACTTTTCTGATAAGAACCGTTCAAACGAACGGGTGAAGAAAACTACTTTCAAACAGGTTTGATCAAAATTTTTAAGTTGTGCCAATCAAATACCAAAAAATTGAAACTTTAACTCACTTTTTATTTTATTTTATTTTTTTAATTTTTGAGATGCAAACGCCCCCATATGTCATTTGCCTTGTATCCATGAATGGATATTTAAACGCAACCTACTTTTTTTGTAGTTTAAAAAGTCAAGAGTATAATATTTTTATAATTAAGGGGTAACTTAAATGTATAATTTATATTGAAAGGGTAATTTGTATAATTAACCCAGTTATCAATTATGCTGTAACGGATTGGAGTTACTTATCATATGGGACATAATGGTGGGTCCTTGAATTCAAATTCAAATCAACACCCCCTCTTTACAATTCCCATAATGTCTTATTCATGCCTTGAAATTTTGAAATAAACTGTCAATTTGTTTACTAAGGTGCACTAAGAACGAAAGGTGCACAACTATTAGTGCCTTATCATTGATAAGGGCTAAATTTGAGAAATTATAAAGTCAATCATTCACAATGGCAAAAATACACGTCTTACTTGAAGAGTAGGATTTTAAATAATTTATGCACAAGTATAAAAAATGGATATAGAATTCTCAATTCTGTCCGATACTCATTTACATATATACTTATTTATATATTATATAGTAATATAAGTTAATATATAACATATATATGCATAATTGTCATTTTTAATAAATATGTATAATATTATTTTAATTTAATAAATAAATTTTATTTTTAAACGGAATGACACGTGGAAGAGAGTCCGTGTAAGTGGCAACAAAAATAAGTTAAGAATTTTATCTTTTAATGGGATATAGTGGCGACCAAAATGAGGAAGTGATTTTATCTTGCAACAGGCATGGAACTAAAAAAAGAGTAGAAATTTTTTTTTTTTTGGTAAGTAAAAGAGTAGAAATTATTAAATGAAGATGAGAATGGAAAAGAAATTCCCTTTCTCATGCCCTCCCCTTAACATCTCTAGTAAAATCTATTTGATCGGTATAGATTTCTTCAAAACTATTTAAGAGAACGTTTAGAGTTACAAAAAAAATGAGATGAAATGAAATAATTTGTGAATTTATAATTTGTATAATGAAATAAAAAGTGAATAATTTTTAAAAATTTTTAGAAATTTTTAGTATTTTTCATTTCACTAAACAGAGCCTAAATATGGTAGTAACTTAGACTCACGTAGAACCCAACTGCAAGCTTCTTGCTCGTTGTGTTTAGCTTGAGAAATACAAAAAGCAAATTTTAACTTATTTATTTAAAAAAATTAAAAATATAGAAAAGATTCAAAACTCATGAAAATTTTGACCGCGACGTAACTTTTCCGAAAGCAAAAAAGAAAACAAATGAAATTCAAGACTGTGAGAAATGTAGAGTTTGTTTGTCGGGCAAGTTTGTGAATGTCAGTACAAAAAACATACAATAGAGGAATGGGAAAAAATTTTCTAGGCTTGAGAGCCCAAGCCCACCATATATGAAGCAAGGGCCAAACTCCCCGTTTTGTCTACTGGGCCCCAATTTCGAGCTATTAGGGCCTCGAAGTTTGAAACTTTTTGCTTATTCATTTATGCTTACTCATTTCACTTGAAGAAGCATAATTTTATTATTAAGATGATAGTGTGTGGGAGGAAGGTAAAAGTCGAGTCAAATAGAATTTCTTATAAGTAAAATAAAAAAAAAAACATTTTTATTATCAAACTCAAACAAAATAAGGATGTATTTGGATTGTAATATTTTATCAAAAATCTTTAAAAAAACTTTTAACTTTTCAATCAATTAAATATTTGGACCTAGTCATGCTTTGAAAGATGCAACATCATAAAGAATGCCTCATTAATTTATTTAATTAATTTTTTTATGAGTTTCACATTTTAATTATAACAATTAACAATATGAGAATACAATTTATTATAATGTCGTACTTTCATTATCTCTTGCTATTTTACTATTAATGGCTTAAATGCCAATGTATGTTTTGTCAACTTTGTGCAAAAGTTGTATGTGTCACTCCTTTTTAGGTGTTCGAATTTTTAGTACAAATTTATAAAAATTAATAAAAGTTAGTAAAAATTGGTAAATATTTGATAAAAGTTAGAGAACTAATAAAAGTTGGTGAAAATTAAATTTGATGGAGAAAGTTAAAAAAAATTAGTAAAAGTTATTTTTATTTTTTATTTTCTGTAAAATTTTATAAACCAAACACCCTCGTACTTATTTAATCAATGATCACAACTACGTTTAAAAATAGAATTGCAAATGGAGAAATACGGAAGTCTAACATTGTAATAAATTGAATTCCTTAATTTAAAAAACACTCAAGTGCAATGTGTAATATATCTTTTATTTTATTTTTGGAACATACAAATAAATAGAGTAGTTTTGAACTTTCAGAATTTGAAAAAGTAAATATATTTATAGATTGAAAAGATGTTAAACCGTAAAGGTGCCAAAAGAACTAAATAATTAAAGTTTGAAAAATACTTTATAAAGAAATATTTACCAAAGTAAAATTGCAATGAAAATCTTAAAATTTTCAAGAAAATTTTACTTCAAAATTAATTGGCTTAGAAATTTGTCACAATTTTCAAGGAAATCTTCTTTTACCCCCTAATATTGTAGTGTTACTGGTTTATGAGTGAAAAGAAGCAAGAAAAGTGCATATAAGAGATATATTCATTTGCATTTGCAGTTCAGATTAAGTAAATAGACAAAATGGGGAAGGGCACCCCCCCGAACCCCAAAAAAATAAAAAATAAAAAATACAAGGAGCATGTTAATTGCATTAGCAATGACAGTACGATGCCCACAATCTAATATTTCAATTTCAGAGCCATCCATGTTTTGGATGGAGCCAACATATGTACAAGAAGAAATAGATATAGTTAAAATTATATTAAAAAAACAGAGACTGCACTTATCAAAAGCCCCAGCAGCAAGACTCTTCTTCACATGTACTGATACTCAGGGTTAAATGCAAGTGCCTCTCTGCAAATCAGCTCCTTCATTTGATCTTCGGACAGCGCATCATGCTCGAAATCAAAATTGAAAGGAGCCATGCAGGTAGGCTCATCACTAATGTCATGGAGTGATGTCAAGTAGGGATGTGCTAGCGCATCCTCCACTGAAACCAAAATATAACAAGTGAATAGATTAGAAAGCATTTAAAGATCCAAAACATGTTCAAGAATTGAAAATGAAACGAATATAAATGGGAAGACAAAAATAATGCAAAGTGAGTTGTGATGACTTAAAATGGGCATAGTAAGTTGGTTTTTTTTTTTTTTCAAAGAAATTGGGGGGGGGGGGCATTCCTTCAAACAGCGACTAAGACTTGCCTACTCCTCAGAAGATAGATGAGAAGGAAAATTATTTCTGAAGGTAGTGCTGAACCAAAAAGCAAATTACATCACCTCTTCTAAACTAAGTTCGACATTCCAGACTATTATACCATGCCAAAAGAAAATCTAAGTGAATACTACTTGCATCAAATGCACAACAAAATCCCATGTTGATGATGCAAGTATCATATATGTATAAAAAACAAAATACATATTTGCATTTTGTTTTGTCGATATATAAAAATGAGTCAGCAACATTGTCTGGCCAACAAAATGCAGAATCAAACTTAAGAACAATTGGTAAGGCATTACAAACTCTAACCTGTAATTCTTTTTCTAGGATCAAATGCCAACATCTTCTCAACAAGATCAATAGCCACAGGGTGGACCTGTGGGAACTTCTCCTTGAATGATTGCCGAGGGTAATATGGAAGTTGCCTAATATATCTCTTTGCATTTTCATTCAAAAATCCCAATTCAGCCTCTGATGGGGTGCCAATCAGCTGCAAGGTGGAACTTGTTAATCATACTGGCATATATATGACCTTGCATGAACAATACTAAAATATTGTGAAAATCTAAGATGCACTTTAAAGATGCAACATTGGCGCTTCACTTACATACAGTGGCGGATTCAAGATTTCATTACAGTGGGGTCAAGCCGATAAATAAAGGCAGTGTACTTGACTTATCGGTAATTTGTTTTGAGAGATATATTTTATGGGGCAAAAAGACAAAAATACCTAAAAAAATTATACTATTTTCTAAAGAAATTTTGCTTCCTAAGGGGGCAAAACTTGTAAATTGCTTGAGGTATAAGGATAATTTGTTTTGAAAGATATATTTTATAAAGGTAAAAATACAAAAATATCTAAAAAATTATACTTTTTTTAAAGAAATTTTGCTTCCAGTGGGGCAAAACTTGTAAATTGTTTAAAGTATAGGGACAATTTACTTTAAAAAATATATTTTATAGGGGCAAAAGTACAAAAATATCTCAAAAATTATACTATTTTCTACAAAAATTTTACATTCAGTGGGGTCAATTGACCCCCCTTGCCCCTATGTGGATCCGCCTATGCTTACATATTGAAGCATGGATAAACTATCCATGAGATCTGCTTAAAATATGTTGGTATGAATACATTACATGCATATAATATTTATTAAAGCATATACTGCTTGTCTGTTTTACAATCTCAAGAAGTGTTGCAGTCCAGTATCCAATTTATTTGATTACATAATACAGAAGGAAACCAAAACTAAGTTGGATAGAATAGAGGTTTAATCTGCCTTGTTTTAGTTGCATAGGAGAATACATCCACCCAAAAAAAAAAAAAAAAAAAAAATACTCTATAAAATACATAAAAATTAAAACAAGTATGAAGCATATATCTTTGTATTAGCATGCAACATGACGCTAAAGGCCTTCTACAGCCAAAAGAATTCTAGTGATGTTAGATGTCAACAATCTGATGGAATAACAGATTCCACCCTCTCTTCAAAGATGTTAAAAGTACTATCAAAGTTACACGTAATATGACACGTAACAAAAAGAAAACAAGTTGCATGATTGGAATTGTTCCATAAGTCAATCAATATTACATAGTGAGACAAGAAAGATTTGAGCCTATGTTGTCTAATTAGTTCTATTCTTCTAACTTTGGTAATCATCATGAGAGTAACTCTAGATCTTGAGAGATTCTTAGAGCACTCGCATTAGAATCTCTAAACTTGAATCTGTATATAAAATAAAGATACAAAATAGAAACTTTGGCCAAAAAACACATTGCATTAGAGTCTTTTAATTGTCTCTAAAATACATACTTATGAGCAAGAGTCTCTAACTGAAGAGACTTTACTCATAGAACAACAATAAAATAATCCATTACTTTTTTTTTTCTTTTTTTTTCTCAACTAAATCTTTACTTTTATATTGATTTATTATTAGTTAACATATTTTATAATTTTTTTTACTTTTATATTGATTTATTATATTTTATTAATTCATTAAGAGAAAACAATGATTTTTATTTTTAAAATAATATATAATTAGTAATAATATGATTCTTAAATAATTTCATATATATTGAAAATTATAAAAATTAAATAAAGAATAAAAAAAGAAGAGGAAACGAATATTTTAATGTTGAAGAGATTAGGTATAGAGACTCTAAATATCTGAATCTGTAAAGTACAGAATCTGTTAAGAGATACTAATATGAATGCTCTTACAATCACTTAACTGTGTAGAAGTATAAAGTACATGTGCCAACTCTATCGACAGTAGTACTTTTGGGAAATACTTAGCATATGAAAGGATTCACTTAAAAGGTGCACAATTTACAATACAAGTCTTCAATGGCTCAAAAAATGAAAATTTGAATTAGGAAAATTTAGTGATCTCTTATTATTTATTTATTGTGTTTTTTTGTTAATGGGTTGTGAAACATAATGCCTCTTATTCACTAAACACCGTGTACATGTTTCATATTAGAGTAATTAACCTTTTAAAAAATGCACTAAGAGCCCAATTCAGGGAAGAAATTGGGTACTTCTAAATGTTTTAAGAACAAAAGGTGACAAATATAGAGGCTAATAAAAGCTTAATTGTTCTTTGATTTCTCGATACTCCTATCGTGTAAATAGTGGATTTTTCTACTTGGATGGTATCCTTTGGATGCCTTTTTTGATACAATTTTATTTACTTATCAATAAAATAAAATAAAAGCTTGAGTTTCAAATGGCAACCATCCAAGAAGATAACAGCGGCAAACCAAGATTAGAAGTACCTCCAAAAGCAAACGTAGCTGGTTCACATGATCTCTGCCTGGAAATAAAGGCTTTCGATCCATCAATTCCATGAATATGCAACCCACTGACCATACATCGATTGCTGCCATATAATCTGAAGAATTCAACAACAATTCTGGTGCCTGTACCACCTTGTTACAACATATTCCGTCATGAAATCAGTTTCAGAAGTCACACGAGCTAGTCCAAAATCACATATTTTCAGATCACAATTGGCATTTAGAAGAAGATTGCTCAGTTTTAAATCCCTGTGCAAAATATTTGCAGAATGTATGTATTTCAACCCTCGGAGGATCTGATACAAGAAATACTGCATAAAAGATTTAAGCAGTGATTAGCTATTAAGGCTTAGTAAAATGGTCAATATAACGTGTAAGAAGCCTTTTCATTTTGTTAATAGACTAATAATGTAATTTTAGGAATTCTAATCATGTGAATCATTGTAAGCCTCTGGACTCATAGAGGAATCATGTTAAACAAGTTTGGAAAATGAAATGTTCTAACTATGTGGACCACGTGGTATAAAGAAGTAAAATTTGTTGCTTTTAGGACTCATGAGAATGGTCAATGCAATAAAGATTTCCTAAACCATTTGGAAAATGCTACAAGAATCCTTTTCGCCATTCTAACTTTCCCAAGGGCCATTGCTTAGTCAAACTACATGGTGTCACATTTTTGCAACTCTCTCATTTGTGTTCCTCATTTTACTGATGTTACAATCCATGAATTCATCCATAGTTCTTATCTCAATTTTCTTGATGCTACAGCTACTCTGCGAACTTTCACCTTGGCATTTTCCCCTATTGTTTCCTCAACAATATCATCAAGTAGCTCGTTCAATGAAACTCATCCCGGATGTGCTCATCAATTCATAAATGACCAAGGCAAAAAGATAATCATTGATCCTTGATATTAGCTCATAGTGATTTATTAATCACTTGTCTATCTGAAATTCTTTCTTTCTAAATCATAGGGGCCTGTTATAATCACATGACTATAAATCTTTTTGAAGCCTCAATAAAAGATAACTTCCACTCCTAACCTTCTAAAAGCTAACGAAATTAATTTTCACTACTATTCGAAGCCGTGGTATATGCTCTGTTAAACATAAGATTCTTCAGAATCATGGTCAAAAGCTAAATCCAAGGTAAAGGCACCGTTATTTCCCCAACTGTCTCAACTCACTGTCACCGCCATAGTGAATAACACTATGTGACCCATTATGTGACACATATTCCGAATCTCCTAGCTACATCCACACAGTGGTGGTCTTCATAGTGTTTTTGAAGTTCTATATGCATATAATTAGTTATCAAATTAGTTTAAGGAAACTGAACATCTAAAAGAGAACTGGACCAAACAAAACTATAAGGTTGGGTTTCGTTTGGTTCAGTTCACATGTTGGTCAACTCACCTATTATCTACAATGGAAAGCCCATGTCCTGAGATTTTTGAGGATAATAGATTACCACATCATGAATTATTCTATGTGGTCTTTCGATGATAGCATAAGAAGATTGGACTGTCCCCTAATCATCATGAATTATTCCATGTGGTCTTGTGGACCATTGTATCATCATTGTTAAATAATAGGTCATTAGAGATTGAATGAACTTAAATTACAGCCCCCCCAAACCCATCAAGAAATTCAAAATCAAGCCACATAAGGCCTTGGCAACAAATTAAACAAATAACTAATAACATTATCACATGAATTATGACAGTGTGTGTTGAATAAACTACAGGCTGAATATAGAACCTGGCAATGCTCCTCTAACAATGTTTGGTTGGAACGAATAATTTGATGGAGATCAGTGTCCATAAACTCATAAGCAATGTGAACATCATTAAATGACTTCCTTTGTGGCGGTGGTATTATATCTCTAATTGCAACAATCTGCATAGCAAAGGCAAGCGGAATTAGTGACAAAAAAACTTGCTTCTTCCTATTCTTGGTGATTAAGAAGCCCAAAGATCACATAAAGTAATAACATCATGATGATGAATCTTACATGAACATGTAAATTACAACAAAGGCATAACCAGCAATAAAATTGTACAGAAGCACACAGATGGAAACCATATAATGTCATGAACTTAGAGATGAACCATTCATATAGTTGCAGGAAACCAAAATGGTGATATGAACACAAGCTAGCTCCAAGAGGGACCCAAAATATATATTACAAGGTTGAAAGAAAATATTAAGAAAAAGAGGTAGCCATGTCTAGAGATGTAGGAGACCTATGAAATTTAGGTTACTAGATTTATAACAAGGAAAATCCTACAAAGAGGGAAGGCAGCACAATGAATGAAGGTAAGAGGAATGCAGTGATTATATTTAGAGTGAAAGAAATCAAAGGTCCTTTCTAGGTTGTGATAGACGTTTGTAAGCTAAGGAGTATTGTTTTGTCCATTTCATATAGCTGGCTCATGAGAAAGGTTGACCCTTTGTTAGGACAATGGCTCACAAGAAAGGTTGACCCTTTGTTAGGACAATTATTGGATTTTTGTAAATAATATGCAGTGGCAGGTTTTTCCATAGCCTTGTTTCACTTGTTATTTTCTGACTTTCGCAGCTATTTTGTTGGGCATCATTCCCTTCATGCTCTTAATACAATTTTACTTATCAAAAAAGAAACATTTAGATATATGAGATATTTATTCTTTTCAGATGAGATAGATCTATGAGGTATTTTGTAAGAGAAGCACAATGAACAGTTTCTATGAAAACCACACAAGTAAAAAGAACAATGCAGGTCACCAACCATGAATAGCAATTTTGACTGCAACTAATGGAAAGACAGGAAAGAGGAAAAAAGAAACACTGAAGGAAGTGGAAATGATAATTTAGAAAAAAAAAAAAAAGAGGAAGATGTAAAGAGACTGCCAGATTACCTCCAAAATTTGCTATATTGGCCATACTGAATATCAAGGGAATTGAAGAATGTAAAAATAACATTACTCATTGCTAACCAAGGGATACCAACACTAAGAATAGTTAAGGGTGGAAATATTAGATACAACACGATAATATGACCAAAACACAAAAGTACAAAGAGAAAACGTGGACATGAAAATACTAAGAGAAAAAGTGGCACGAATTACTTAACCAAACATTAACACGATTTGATCTGATTTTAAAATAAATTAATAATTTGACATGTTAATTACATATATTACATATTAAGATATTTGAGCGTAAACATGAATACACATGATAATAAATCTGAACATGACATGACATGCTTGCCACCCCTAAAAGTAGCCCAATGGGAATATCATAATGACATACTGGCTACGAAATAGTGAAATGATCCAACTTGGTAGTGCTAAAAGGACAAGAGGTAGGCTCAAAGGATGTGAATAGAGACCCTAATAAAGACCCAATGGGCCAAGACTTGACTTAACAAACAAACTGGTTTGTGTGGAGACACCTTAAACAACTATTCCATGCCACTAACTTCACATGAAAGTGCTAGGAATTGTTGAGTGTGCTTGAGTGTAATACAACTACTCAAAACCAATCTCACTCTTTTTTTAATAGCTAACTCATACACTTGACATCACTCCTTCCAATTAAATAAAGATTGGCCTCTTTCCTTGTTTATCCATCCCATGAAGTTTGTTCTCTATAAAAGAATATGAAATCAAAATTTCTCACTTTCCCAAAACTGTCCTAACAGTGGAAAATTTAAAGATTGGCATCTTTCCTTGTTTATGCCAGTTCACGTGGTTTTTGACTTACAATATACGGTTTCCACTTTCCACAAGTAAGAAGACAAGAAGAAAAAAGTGGAACCAAATTCAAAAGAGTTGTTACAAAAGCACAATTAAATTAGTAAACCTTGACTCCCATCCATTTCACAACTCCATCAACAATGCAGGCAAAAAGTATTTTGAAATAGATTGAACAAATCTTTAAAAGCTACGATGCAAGGGAATTTACATCATCTTTCTTGCTCTGAGTTAGTTCTCACAATGCCATTGATTAGTCTCATGTAATAATAATCGAGAACCAAATTCACTTTTTTCATTTGTTCATAAGATTATTAAAAAAATCAGCCTCTTTTATTGCAATTCACGTGCAGTTGAAAATTTGCAAGTACAAAAAGTCAGCCTTTTCTATTGCAATTCACGTGCAGTTGAAAATTTGCAAGTACTTTCCACTAAATAACAAATTATGAAAAGCTACTTAATTTCAAATCCATTATGGCTCCAACTTCAGTGAAGAAAATGAAAATAATGAAATTCAGTTGAGAAGAAAAAATCCAAATTAATGATCACTCACTGACGTTTTCATGATCCATATGGCGTAGAAGCTTGATCTCGCGCAGAGTCCTCTTTGCGTCAATTTTATTATCAAAAGCATTCGTAATCTTCTTAATCGCAACATGCTCGTTCGTTTCATAATTCAAAGCCGAGCTAATTCAAATAAAATCAAACCGAAAACACCGGATTAAAACGCAAGTTGTCCCCCCCCCCCCCCCAATATCCAAAACTTAGACGGAGATACATACGTAGATACATGAATACATATAAACATATATAGAGAGAGAGAATATACGAACCAGACGATGCCGTAGGCGCCTTTGCCGATGGGCATGATGGCGGGCTTGTACTTGGCGGTGACTTCGAATATGTTACCGAAGATGTTGCATTGGATATAGCGGCCGCCGTAGCTAAGCATGGCAGCAGGGATTTTTTCAACCACCTGCGACGATTGGTCAGATTGCGGTGGGGCGCCGCCTCTAACATGGCGGTGTCACCGGAGGGCTGAGCTGAAGCAGCGTCCATTTCCAAGCCCTAGAAAACGCTTCTCTCTATTTTCAACGGCTCAATTCTGCAGAATTCGGAGCAACACGAGTGCGTTTCTCTTTTCCGTTATTATAGTCCCCCCCGCCAAAACAACCAAAAACCAACAAAAAAATTTCTATTGTTCGTTTACCGGTTTTGATATGTATTTCTTTTTTTTCAATCGTAACGGTTTAAAAAACGTGCATAAAGTGAACCGGTTGGACCCATTTTTACGGTAACATTCTGCGGCCGTTTTGCTTATAGTTACCTATTAATATAGGAGTCTTTATATCTATTCTTAATTAGTAAATTCTTAAATTTAATAATTTTTAATTTATTTATTTTTCAACAATACCTCTAAATTACTCATAATTTTTCACAATTTGAAGAGATGTAAAATTAAATATCTATCAATTAATAAGGCTATTTAGATAATTTAAATTTTAAACTTTTTTTGAATTCATTTTATTAGGAATTATCGTTAGGAATTATCATGTTGTGGCATTAATAATAAACATGTAAGTTATGATTTACAGCATATTTAATATTTATTTTTTGGACTATTTAAAATAAAAAATAATTAAATAAACTAAAAACATAATAAAAGGAATAAATTATAATTTGCATCCTTGATTTTTTTTCATTAAATCTTATTCTAGGGCCAATATTTAAATCACAACAATTAATAATATATATATATTTTTTGGTGTAACTTTAAATTCAACCAGTAAATTTAGTTCAAATTAATTTTTATATTCTCGTGTCATTTGACTACGCGGTTAGGGGATGTGACAAATTATTTTTTAAATTTAAAAAACATAGATTGACTATTAAAATTAACAGAGAAATGAGAACCAATAATTTTAATAAATATGACTTTTTTTTTTATTTTGCCCTTGTCTTTTCTAAATTAAAAATTAAAAAATAAAATAATAATAATTACTTTTTTTATTTTACAATTTTACTAAACAAATATGAGTTTGATCAATTCCTGTCTACAATTCTAATATAATATATATTATAATCTTAAAAACATGACTAAAATTTGTTATAACATAAAAGAGAATTTAAAATTGAAAATTACCAAAAAAAAAAAAGAATTTTCAATTGAAGTTTTTTTTTTCCCTTATACCAAGCACGAGTAAACGTGATAATCACTCATCATATTTTTAATTTTAGATAATTTTAAAAATAATGAATAATTAAGTATTAGGTACATGAAACTTATTAAATTAAGATAAAAAAAATCAAATTCACTAATTTTCGAATTTCATTGCGTGCGTATCATTTTGTGCCTTGTCGTTACAATTCAAACAATTATTTTTGTTGATGGCATATTACCCTCACAATGTAAGCACCATAAATGTCTTATTTACTTAATCCTTTAAATATGAAATATTTATTTGTTATAATTATATTTTCGTAAATTTTATTCCAATTTTGAATTAGTGAAGGTTCAAAATATAATGGAGCTATATAAATTTTGGGTTGACATGCCAATGGTGTAAATAAATTGGGTCGACTCACGATTTGTTGCTTCAACCTAACTGGCTAGGCGCACCATTTTCAAATGTTCGTACTGATCTGTCTCGCTTCCCCACACTCTTCTACTTGTCCTGCTTCCTATCTATCCAATAAAATATTTAAAAAAAATTAAAAAATAAACATTAAAAAGGCGAGTCAAAATGAATTTTTTTTGACTCAATCTGACCTGATCTGGATGAGAAGTGGATCACTCGAGATAGGCCGAATCATAGTCGGGTTAAATCCACTCCTAACCCGCCCATTTTATATCACTACACGAGGCATCCATGATACGCATAACCGCTTGACTAGAGTGGAGGTATCCCAAGATAGCATCTTGTGTGGACAAAAACCGCAATAAAAAAGCTTTTGGCTCTTACGCCTTTGTACGTTGAACGTGGGTTCACCGCTTAACAGCCCTATTTCAGAACTTCAATTGGGTCCTCCACGTGCTCTTACGCCTTTGTGCATTGAATGAGGATTCACCATTGACAACCCATTTTCTTCTAGAACTTCAATTGGGTCTTCCACGTATCATCATCATCGTCATCATATCATTGAAATTCTTACGTATTGCCATCCTCAATATATAGTCATCTTATATATTCCCCAAATAAAAGCACTTTGTTTTTCTCTTCTTCCTTTTAAATTAGTTTGATTCCAAGAACATAGATTGCTATGAAGTTGAACACTAAAATGACTTATTTTATTAAATGAAAATTATTTTTTAATGACTAATACCTTATTAAAATTATTTTCTATATTTAAAATAAAATTAATTAACATTAAAATAATAATTTATGATTAAAATGATTTATTTAATTTAATCAAAATTATTTTTAATAGATAATAATCACATATTAGAATAATTTATTTTATTAAGATTAAAAGGTCAAATATTATACTAGGGGCCAGTATAACATGTGACACCCAGTGTACAAAAATTGAGAAGGGAGAAAAATCTCCACTACCTTAACCATTTTGCTCTTACTATCTCCCGTGTCTATCATATAAAGAAAAAGAGAGGTATATTATAGGGATAAATTACATCTAGATCCCTCAATATTTTAATAATTACACCTAGACCTTTCAACATTTAAAATTGACATATGCCCCCTATTTTGAAATGTTGCAACTCCTAATCTCTCTCCGTTAGCTTACAGTTAGGATTTCGGTTAAAATGATAATGTCAGTCAATAAATTTTTTTAATATATCAAATTCACCTTTAACTTATATATATATATATATATATATATATATATAAGCATTTTAGAGTTATTACGAAACTGTTTGGCAAGCATCAAAATAAGGCCGTCAAGGTCGCTAGAGCCACGGACATTGCCGACCATAAGAAGGTTTGTAGTTAGGATTTCTGTTAAAATGATAACGTTAGTCAATAAAATTTTCTAATATACCAATTTTACTTTTAACTTTTATATATATATATATATATATATATAATATAAGCATTTTGGAGTTCTTACGGAACTGTTTGGCAAGCATCAAAATAAGGCCATCAAGGCCGCTAGAGCCATGGACATTGCCGACCATGAGAAGGTCAGGAAGACCATCAGTCTCTCTCTCTCTCTCTCTCCAAGCTTAAAAAGCTAGTTTCGATTTCTTTTGCTCCCTCTCCCTCTCACTTCCATTTTTGGCTTTGCTATATATATATAATGGTGCATATATCTATTTTGTGATTGATTGAAGAAATTAGGAGTTTTGGGTACTGAAAGGGTGATAATTTTGAAAGATATTTTTTCTCTCCACTTTTTGACACTACATTGTGAATTCCTTCATCTTTCCTCGCTTCCAAGCTGAGAAGCTAATCAGAGTAAAAATTTTGTTTGGAAGAGAAATTGGTGGGTGGCCCACTTCAAGCCCTAGAAAATGCTTCTCTCTTTTTGTTGGGTTTTCTTTGGCTTCTGGGCCAACGGCTCAATTTTGCAAAATTCGGAGCAACACACTGCGTTTCTCTCTTTCGTTATCATAGTTTTTTTTTTTTAAATAAAATTTTACAGTTCATTTATGGGTTTTGGTACAAATTTTTTTTTTCAACCGTAACGGTTTAAAAAACGTGCATAAGGTGAACAGGTTTGATCGCATTGAGACCGACTGTGGCTTCTTGATTACAAGGGTGGGCCCCATTATTACGGTTACATTCTGCGGCCGTTTTGCTTATAATTACCTATTAATATAGGAATTATATCTATTCTTAATTAGTAAATTCTTAAATTTAATAATTTTTATTTATTTATTTTTCATCAATACCTCTAAATTACTCATAATTATTCAAAATTTGAAGAGATATAAAATTAAATATCTAACAATTAATGAGGCTATTTAGATAATTGAAGTTATAAACTTTTTTTTACATTCATTTTATTAGAAATTATCATGTTATGTGTTGAAATGCAATTTTAAACCTTTTTTACATTCATTTTATTAGGAATTATCATGTTATATGTTGTCTCATTTTATAATAAACATATAAGCTATGATTTATAGCATATTTAAATTTTCTTTTTTTGGCCCATTTAAAATAAAAAATTAATAAAATAAACTTAAAATACAAAAAATTATAATTTGCATCCTTGATTTTTTTTCATTAAATCTTATTCTAGGGCCAATATTTAAATTACAACAATTAAGAATATGAATTTTTATTGCTTTTTTTTAACATGAATTTCAGCTAATAATTTGGTTCAAATTAGTTCTTACATTCTCATATCGTCTAAGATTGAAGGACGTAACAGATTATTTTTTAAATTTAAAAAACATAATTTGACCATTAAAATGGAAAAAGAAATGAGGACAAATAATTTAAATAAATATAACTATTTTTTTCTTTTGCCCTTGTCTCTACTAAATTAAAAATTAAAAAATAAAATAATAATTACTTTTCTTATTTTACATTTCTACTAAACATATATGATCAAATATGAGTTTGGTCAATTCCTATCTACAACCCTACTATCATATATATTATAATCTTAAAAAAATAACTAAAATTTATTATAATATAAAAGAGAATTTAAAATTAGAGATTTTTTTCCTCTTATATCAAGCATGAGTAAACGTGATAATCACTCATCATATTTTTAATTTTAGATAATTTTAAAAATGGTGAATAATTGAGCATTAGGCAGGTGGGGGTTATTAAATTAAGATAAAGAAAATATGAAATTCACTAATTTTCAAATTTCATCGTATGCCTATTATTTTGTGTCTTATCATAACAACGGAAACAAATATTTTTGTTGATGGCATATTACCCTCACAAAATAGGCACCATAGATATGTCGTTTACATAATCCTCTGAATATGAATTATTTAGGTAGCATTTGGGTTGTTTTTTATTTTGTATTTTTGTTTTATATGTTTTATGTTTTAAAAATCTCAAAATAAGAGAAATAGAAAATGTGCTTTTTTCTTTATTTTGAGATTTTTTTTATTTTGGATTAAAAATGTTTAAAATGACTTTTTGCAATTTTTTATTTTTTATGTAAATCTATTTTCTATATTCTAGATTAAATTTTAAAAATACAGGTGATCAAATGCATTTTAAACTTTTTTCTTTGCTTTTAAAAGTGTAAAAATGGAAAATAAGTTCAAAATAGGAAATAAAAAATAAAAAATAGAAAAACAAATCAAATGACACCTTATTTATTATAATTAATCCATTTTTTGATTAGTGAAGGTTCAATATATAACGGAGTTAGATAAAGGTACTGTTTGGAGTTAAAAAAAAAATTTTACAAATCTCCACAAACACGAATTACAAGACTATAAATTTTAAATTTTTTTCTTACTATACAAAGTACGAGACACTAACTTTTATGAGTTTATACAAATTTGTACTGACTCCAAACACGCTCAAAATTTGAGTTGATTTGCTAATGATGTAAATAGGTTAGGTTGAATCACGATCCTACTCGACTTGCTTAGCGCACTCTTTTTAAGCATTTATACTAATCTGGCTTACTCTTCCACTTTTTCGCGTGCCTTACCTCTAATCTATCCAATAAAATATTTAAAAAATATTAAAAATAACATTAAAAAGGCAAGCAAAAATCGAATTTTTTTTTAACTTAGTGTGACTTGGTCTGGATGAGAAGTGGGTCAATCAAGATAGGCCAACTTGCAATTGAATTAAACTCACTTCTAACCCGCCCATTTTACATCACCATTAAGGGACATCCATAGTATGTATGACCACTTGACTAGAGTGGAGGTATCCCAAAATAGTCCCTTGAGGGTGTAAGCATGGTAAGGCTATGGTTCCCATGTGGGCTAGTTCTCATATCGAGAATTCGAGTTGTGTGTGTGTTATGTAAGCATTAGTCTCCGGCTCAAGTTTTGACTTGGGTTGTGAACTCTAATGTTCTTAAAAACCAAAAGTATCCCAAAATAGCATCTTGTGTGGACAAAACCACAATAGCATCTTGCGTGGACAGAACCACAATAAAAAAATCTTATGGCTCTTACGCTTCTTTTGTGCATTGAATGTGAGTTCGCCATTGGCAGCCTATTTTCCAGAACTTCAATTGCGTCTTGCGCGGATCATCATCATATCATTGAATTTCTCACGTGTTACCATCCTCAGTATATAGTCATCTTTCATATTCCACAAATTAAAGCACTTTGTTTTTCTTTTCTTCCTTCTTAATTAGTTTGATTTCAAGAACATAGATTACCATGAAGTTGAACATTAAAATGATTTATTTTATTAAATTAAAATTATTTTTAATGACTAATACCTTATTAAAATTATTTTCCATATTAAAAATGAAATTAATTAACATTAAAATAATAAATTATAATTAAAATTATTTATTTAATTTAATCAAAATTATTTTTAGTCTATATAATACAAGAGAGTTTTCTGTGTTTCTCACAAATCCAAACAGATTTGCAGAGAGTTCTTGGTATGTGTACCAATTATATATTATAGGGGAACGATGTGATTCCTGTAGACAAAGATAAGAAGGCAAACCACATTAAAATTATTGTGTTTTTGTTTATTCGATCACTACTAATCCAAATAGATCCATAATATAATAGTATAAATATACTAAAAGTGGATGCATATACCGTGTGAGTGATATTTATTAATTTAATATTGATTTTTAAAATTATTAAAAAATGACAAATTTGTTCCAAATAGTAAATAACGAGTAATTAAATGATATTTAAATAGATAGTAAATAATTAATAAACATTTCACTAAGCGGAAATTAAAAGGATGAAATCATCTAAATATGCGATTGTTATGAAATGTTGTTTCATATCACTATAAAAGTCTAACTATCATTTTTTTTTATTTCATCTTCAAACTATCAAATGTACTTATTACATTCTCAAAATATCTAATTCTATTCTATTTGATCCGAACACTAACTCTGACGTTAGAGAAAATTTACCATAATCTGGGGCAAAATAATCAATTTAATTTAATTAATATTAAATATATTTGATAGTAATATTAAATATATTTTTATCAAATTATTTTTTATAAATATCATGATTAAATTATTTAAATTATTATGAAATATATGTTATTCAATTGTTTTTAATAAATAACATAAGTAAATTATAATTAATATATTTTATGTTTACTGATTTAAATGATATAATAATTATATTTTATACAATTATTTTTAATAAATAATATAATTAAATTATAATTTATTATATTTTATATTTATTGAATTGAATATTTTTAATATATAATATAATCAAGTTAATTAATCTAATTAATTAAACTAAATTACTATGGAATATATTTTATTAAATTCAATTAATTTTTAAAAAATAATAAAATTAAATATTGATAGTAATATTAAATATATTTTGTAAAATTATTTTTAATAAATATCATCATTAAATTGTTTAAATTATTATGAAATATATTTTATTCAATTTTTTAATAAATAATAATTGAATGAAATATAATTATTATTTCATTCAAATCAAATTAATACGAAAAATATTTTATTAAATTCAATTAATCTTTAAAAAATAATAAAATTAAATATTGATAGGAATATTAAATATATTTTATAAAATTATTTTTAATAAATATCATCATTAAATTATTTATATTATTATGAAATATATTTTATTCAATTGTTTTTAATAAATAATAAAGTAAACTATAATTAATATATTTTATATTTATTGATTTAAATGATATAATAATTTTATTTTATTCAATTATTTTTAATAAATAATATAATTAAGTTAAATAATCTAATTAATTAAATTAAATTAATATGAAATGTATTTTATTAAATTTAATTAATTTTTAAAAAATAATAAAATTAAATATATTTTAGAATAAAAGATTAATAATTATAAACAAAATTGTATTTTCAAACATTGTCATTTTTCTGTTTATGTTTTCTATTTTAGCATTTGGAAATATAATTTTGTTCATAATTATTAAATTTTTATTTTAAAATATATTTAATATTAATTAAATTAAATTAATTATTAATTTAGTTTTATTTAATTTATTTAATTTTTTATGTCTTATGGTAGGGTAAAAAAAATCATATGATCTGAACATAACAATTTTTCTGTTAATTTCAATAGATAGAATTAGTGTTCGGACTAAATAAAATGGAATTGGATACATAATTGGAGAGTTCGAAGATATAACATATATATTTGATAGTTTGACCACGAAATAGAAAAAAGATGAATAGTTTAAGATAAGGGCCTTTTAAATTCAAGTCTGTGAAGTTAAATCTCAACCCTTAAATTCATATCAACTTGATCTAGCCCTTCATTTTAAAAATACAATTTCTCACTTTTTAAATGGGTAAAGGGCAAATCATTAAAAAAAAAAAAGAAGAAAACATTAAATGAAGGAAGAAAAAGAAGGAAATAGAAAGTTTTAAACCATGAAAGAGAAAGTTTTAAATAAAGATAAAGAAGAAAATAGAAAGGTTAAAACGATGATGAAGATAATCCACGAATAATATATCAGAATCCATTGAAATATCTTTAGGAGATGTTTGTTTTAGGGATAATAAAGGGTAAATCTTATTGTGTAATTTTTACCTCTATTACATCAGTTTGGATGATGGGGATAACAATTACTTTGGATTAATAATTACTATCATATAGGGATAAATTTTTACTCTAGAAAAGAGGTGGGCAACAGGAGTAATGGAAAAATTTTATTCTTTTCTTATTATCCTCGTAGAATATTTTTTTATTCTTGTGTAAGACATCAAGTAACGTTCTCTTATAAATAATTATAATAAATATTATAAAATAATAATTTATGTAATCAAACTAAAATTAATTAATTATTAAATAATATTATCAAAAATAATATTTAATAATAATAGTTTATTATTAAAATAATTTATTTTATTTTATTAAAATAATACTATTGAAATATTAATTTATTACTAAAATTATTTATTTTCTTAAATTAAAATTAATGTTTAATAAATAATAATGACTCATTAAAATAATTTATTATATTAAATGAAAATTATCTCTCATAAATAATAATTTATTAGAGTATGTATTATATTAATATAATTTATTAAAATCAATAATTTATTTAAATAAACTAAAATTATTTATTTTATTAAAGTATTTTATCAAAATAAAAGTAATTTTTAACAAATAATAATTCACAATTGAAATTAATTACTATTGAAATATTAATCTATGAATAAAATTATTTTTTATAATTAATATCTTTATTTAAAAGTATATATTTTAATAATAAACTTTTTATTAAAATTAATTATTATTAAAATAACAATAATTATGATGATTTATTTTATTATCATATTTTCTTAAAATTAAATAGTAACTTTCATTGTTGGTCAATTTA
Source organism: Vitellaria paradoxa (assembly GCA_019916065.1). Lineage (NCBI taxonomy): Eukaryota > Viridiplantae > Streptophyta > Magnoliopsida > Ericales > Sapotaceae > Vitellaria > Vitellaria paradoxa. The sequence goes on from CM034234.1 coordinate 42,774,883, forward strand.
TTCTCATTCCAAAAATAATTAACTTTTTTACCCCTTTAAAATTGTTAGTATTTCAAACATCATATAATTATTAGCAGGTAATATTTATTCTCTCATTCCTAATATAAATACTATAAATTTTTTACTCTGATAATCATTACTAGGGTAACAATTACCCTCATAATCTTTTACCTCGAATTTTTACCCCCAAGTTTTTCACTGTTTACCAAATATGTCTTCAATGGATCTTCCATAAATTCACATAGATCGGATGGTTGCATCTCAAGGTTGGAAATCCACATATATTTAATGGACCTTCAATGAAATCACATATTAATAGATTATTTTCAATGGATTCAGATATATTTTCAATAGATTATTTTCATAGATTATATTTTTAGAGAATTATTTTTAGTATTAGTCTTAACTTTTCTCCTTCCTATTTTTTCTTTCTTCATTTAGAACTTTCTATTCCTCTTATCTCTTCACTCATTTAATGTTTCTTTTTTTTTTTTTTATAGTGATTGAGTAATTTACCCCCTTTAACAAGTGAGAAATTATATTTTTAAAATGAAAAGTAAGATCAAGTTGATATAAATTAAAGAGTTGAGATTTACCTTTAAGCACTTAAATTTATATGTGTTGTCCCAAATAGTAACACTAGAGGGGGGTGAATAGGGTTGCTTAAAAATTTTACAAATAAAAATTTCAACCCTAAAACAAATATGTCAAGATGAATATGAAATGCACCAAAAAAAATTATTCAATATTTGTGAATGAAGAGTGAGTGCTAGTATTTGCAATAAATATAAAGAGAAGGGAAGAGAAGCAAACACAATCGATTTATAGTGGTTCGGCTTCAATGTTGCCTACGTCCACTCCCCCAAGGCCTTCCTTGAGATTTCTCCACTATTCTTTGAAGAGCTTATTACACACTAGCTTCCCAAGGTGCTAGAAACCTTTTCCAAATGATTTTATCCCCCAATCACTCACACAAGTTTCTCTCAAAAAAAGTCTCTTGTTTTGGTCCTAACACTTGAACCAAAACTAATAAGAGCTCACCCAACTCTCACAAATTAAAAGGGCTTTAAAATTCCCTTTCTTACAACAATAATGATGAGTTTAAAACTCAATCAAATCAAAAAGAAACTCTCACAAGTTGAATATGAAAGATGAAGCACAAATGTGAGAAGAAATCACTTTATGTTTGCAAAGTTATAGAATTTCTTGTATCTCTTTGTAAGCACTTCTTTCTTGCCTTGTTCTTCTTCTTGAATCTGAGTTTGAGGCTCTATTTATAGATGAAAATCTGCAAATGGCCGTTACTAAGTGAAAAGACACTTTTGCCCTTGAAAGAAATTGAATTTCCTTGCTTCCAATGCTGTCTTTCAGATTCAGATTTTCTGAGATATATTTGTGACCGTTTTTCACCCTCAGAACGTTCAAATCTGACATTGCCTCAGAGTAAAGACATTGTAGATATATAAGTCAGCTATCACATGTCAAATTTTGAGCTTCCTCCAACGGTTAGATAGTCAGATATGGCTTCTGAACCGAGACCAGCTTCTGATAGCTTTTTCTGACATTCTGAATCTGTGTTTCCCGTTTAAGCTTCCGTTTCACTAGGATACTTTTAGAATTAAAAGAAACTTAAACTACAAAAGTTGTAGCGTTTTGAGTCTTCTTTTCACACACCAAAAATCAGAATTTTTAAAGCTGTAGAGTATGAGTTATGTCTCAAAAACTAAAACTAGCTCCAGAATCCAGAATTAAAAACTTTTCTGCAATGCCTAATGTTCCAACTCATGTTTTGATACCTTAACGTCAGATTCACAAAAATCTTCCTTCGGTAAAGTTGTAGATATGGAAGTCTAGTTTACTATATTAAAATTGCATGAAAATTGAACCGTTGGATCTTAAGATATTATCTATATACTAACACGTGTCTGATTTCTCTGTTTATCCGAGTTAACCTCTAGTTCAAATATTCATCTTACTTTGATTTCTATTACTCCAAACTTTGAAATTCCTTTATTCCTTCATCCAAATTATGTGAAAATATCTAAAAAATAATATCAATCTCTTCCAACTCTAATATCTTGAATCTATCAAATGAATTGTAACATTTCTTACAATGTCTATTTGAAAATTAATTATGAAAATTTAATTCAATGTTTGTTATCATCAAAATCAATTATAAAACTAACTTTACAAGCTTTGGGCCAACAATATGTAATCAGATCCACTTTATTTGATAGTTTGAAGAATATTTCTATAAAAAAACTTTTAAAGTTATAAATAATTATATTAAATTGAAAGACACTAGAAGGAGAAGAAAAGACTTCACTTTTTCATTTAGTTTAAAAGTTCATCAAATTTACTAAAAACATAAATTTTAGTTAAAAAAACTATATAAGCCTAAAAGAATAGAAAAAATAAAAAATCAACTATTTTTTTCTTAACCAAATCAAGAAAGATTCCAATCACATACATTCCTGTCCAATGTTAACCCAAAACATTAAATTGGAGACGTTAAATCGACTGTGGAGATTTATTTATATATTTTAACTTAAAAAATACTTAAATAAATTTACAGCATAAAATGTTTAAGTCTAATGATTAACAAATGTCAGTCTCCCTCTTTTAACCAAGAGGGCAAAAGAAAAAGCAGCCTACCTAATGTACCGGTAAAATGAGTCAAATGACAGCCATTGTTTCTATTCAATTGTTGCACCTCTTCCGCGTACAGGTAGTCCTCAATTATTGACGTACCAGTAAAATGACAAGTATTGTCTCTTTTCAATTATTTCACTGATGGACCAGTAAAATGACAGCTGTTGCCTCTATTCAATTATTTCACCTCTTCCAGGTAGCCCTCAATTATTGCTGTTGAACCTCCAATTTGCAAAAGGGCAGGGCAGAGAAGGACTTCATTATCTTTTCATTGGGGGTATTGAACTGAGAAGGCAAAAGTCATGGCAGAAGCTCTCCTAAGTGTTGGTGGTGGTCGAATCATAAGTAAGGTGTTTTCAGTTGCTGCTGAAGAGATCAGCCTTGCATGGGGTTTCAAAGGTGAGCTTCGAAGTCTTCAGAAAAAGCTGGAAATGCTCCAGAAGGTCATAATTGATGCAGAGAGGCGTCAGGAAAGTGAGGAGGCAGTCCAGCAATGGATAAAGAACCTCAAAGGCATAGCTTATGAGGCCGATGATGTGCTGGATGAGTTTGCATACGAAATCCTCCGACGCAAGGTTGAGATTCGCAACCAAATGAAGAGGAAGGTATGGAGCTTCTTTTCGTCATCCAACCCAATTGCTTTCCGCTGTAAGATGGCTCACAAAATTAAGAAAATCAACGAGTCCTTATCCCAAATCAACAATGTAGCTGCTCAATTTGGGCTCCAACAACAGAGTCGCACAAGCAGCAATATTATTCTCCCAAGCAACAGCAGGGACAGCAGGGAGACCCATTCCTTTGTGCCAAAATCAGAAGCTGTTGTAGGGAGGGAGGATGATGTCTCCAATATTGTAAAGATGTTGGTTGGCCCAAACAATCAACAAGTTCTGTCTGTCCTTCCCATAGTGGGTATGGGAGGCTCCGGGAAGACATTTCTCGCGAAATTAGTGTACAATCACAATCAGGTACAATGTTGTTAAAATTTCGATATAAATATTAAAATTTTATGATTTTATGATGTTAAAGGGGTAGAGTTTTTTCGATTTTATTTAAAATCTTAATAGAAAAAAATAAGATAAAATCTTTATTTTGAGACATAAAATCAGTAAAATTTCAATTTTATAGAAGGCTTTATCGATTTAAGAAATTAAATAATTTTTATGTAATTTTATCAAATATTTCATGATTTTTTTTAAACAATAAGTCATAATTATTTCACTTGTTACTTTTTTTTTTTAATTTGTAGAATTTTTTTTATTTTATAAAACTATTATTTCCTATGCAATACTAGTTGAGGATTATGTATCTTGTTCAACCAAATTGAATATCATAAATTAGATATAGTAGCTACAATGGAAACCAATAGAGTATCATAAAATATCAAAAATAGATTTCAACTTCTACAAAAAATTAAGATAAAATGAAATCAGTATTTTAATCTCAATTTTATAGGTCACACTAAACACTTTAAAGGTCTCAACTGTGTAGCTTGGTAAAGAGAATATAGAATCATATATAATTTTTTTTTTTGTGAACTTTGTTAAAGATTCGTTTTGTTGATATGAGTAAATTTTTATATGTAGCATTTTCTTGATACATGTTTTTGTTATCTTCTCTTATTAATAAAATTCTTTACTGATGAAAAAAAAAAAGAAGTTTTAAATGAAGAAATGTAACATAATAGATTATATTTTTATGTTATAGGTATTGGATAAATCTTGATTTTGTGATTCGATTTTACAATTTGATTTTTTAGACCCTCCACCAATTTTAACTAGAATCTCGATTTTAACAACCTTGATCAGGTGGAAGAACACTTCAACAAACGAGCGTGGGTATGTGTCTCTGACGACTTTGATGTCAAAAGGATTTTGAGAAAAATCCTCGAATCCCTCAATGGGAATACTTGTGCACTGGAGGGGAAGGATGCGATACTAAAAAGCTTAAAGGAAAAGTTGGAAGGGAAAAAGTATCTCCTGGTGCTTGATGATGTCTGGAGTGATGATCCTTCGCTGTGGGAGGATCTAAGAGATTGCTTGTCAAGTATTGGTGCAAGTACTGGAAATGGAGTTATTGTGACTACTCGCATTGACAAAGTTGCCTCTAACACGGGAACTCTTCCAAGGCATGATTTGGAAAAATTATCCCACGAGGATTGTTGGGCAATATTTGAGAAAATAGCATTTGCAGCTGGGGGACCGTCAAGGACTCCACAATTAGAACGCAGTGGGCGGGAAATTATAAAAAAGTGTGCTGGCCTTCCTTTAGCAGCTAAGGTGCTTGGTGGAATGATGCATTCTAGGATGGATACGAGTGAGTGGATTTCCATCCAAAACAGTCAAATTTGGAATCTTCCTGAAGATAGGAATGGAATTTTGAACGCATTGAAGTTGAGTTTCATACATTTGCCACACCTTACTTTGAAAGAGTGTTTCGCATATTGTTCAATTTTTCCCAAGGACTTTGCATTTGAGAAGGATGATCTAATTCAACTGTGGATGGCACAAGGTTTACTTCGCCCCACTCAGAGGAATGATCAGATGGAGGATGTTGGTAACGACTATCTCAATATATTGTTGTCAAATTCCTTATTCCAAGATGTTGAGAAAGATTACTATGGTGACATTAAAATTTTTAAAATGCATGATCTTGTGCATGACCTTGCGCTTTCTGTCTCTAAAGATGATTGTCTAACTCTAAAGGACGACAATATGGATGGTATTTCTAAGGTTCGCCATTTGTCAGTTGTTCTTGATGTTGATGAAGATAGAATGCCTCAGAATATAGAAGAAAGTACACAAAAGTTGCGTACACTGTTTTCTAGCAGCAATTTTTTCTTTAACGCGACAAAGATCAAATGTTTGTGGGCCTTGAATTTGGAAGGAAGCGGAGTAGAAGAGCTGCCGATTTCAATTGGCAAGATGATACATTTGAGGTACCTTAACGTTTCACGGACCAAAATCAAGGCATTGCCAGATACCATTACAAAGCTCTACAATTTGGAGACATTGAGGCTTTTAGGATGTCGGAATTTGGAAAAGCTTCCCAAAGAATTTCAGAAGTTGGTTAGATTGAGACATTTCTACATGGAGGATCTGTCACGGTGTTGGGCGTTGATGCCATCAGGGATAGGCAATTTGACTGACCTTCAAACATTACCATTTTTTGTTATCAAACAAGAAAAGGGGCATCGAATAGAAGAATTGGGCCCAATAAGTAAGCTGAAAGGTGAATTGAAGATATATGGTCTTGAGCATGTGAAAAGCCAGGAGGAAGCAGAAAAAGCAGAGTTACTGAAAAAATCAAAAATTCAGAAGTTGAAATTGAATTGGACAACTAATGAAAGGGAAGAAGGTACAAACAATGATAAGGATGTGTTGGAAGGCCTAAAACCTCATAAGGATCTAAAAGGTTTGGAGATTGAAAACTTTCTTGGAGGAAATTTTGCATCGTGGATGATGATGAGTGAGGGGATGCTGCTTCAAAGTTTGGTGAAGTTTGTATTACGGGATTGCAAGAGATGCGAAAATATCCCAACATTGGGACACCTTCGGTGTCTGAAGCATGTCGAGTTACGTGGATTACATAATGTGAGGCGCATTGGTGATGAAATCTATTGGATCAGACGCAGTAGTGGAGCAAAAGTATTTCCAGAATTGAGATTACTGTATTTAGAAGATATGCCAAACCTAGAAGAATGGTCAGAAGCATCGTCATCTTCGTCACTGTCACTGGATTTGTTTCCCTGCCTTGAGAAATTGAAGATTTTGTCGTGTCCCCAATTGATTACATTTCCGGGTCATTTTCCATTCTTGAAGGAATTGGAAATTCAGGAGTGCAACATGGTGGCTATGGAAAAGATGAGCAGCAAAGTGACGTCCCTCACCTCCCTTTACATGAGCTCCGTTAAAGGGGAGTCAGGAATGGATGGTATCCTCCAGGAGTTGTTGGAAAACAACAGCAAATCACTACGAAAGTTGGATATATCTGAATGCGAGGAGCTGTCTACTATGCCAAGAAACCTGCAAAAGCTTGTATCTCTAAATAGTTTATCCATAGCGGGTTGCGAGAATCTAACGCATGTGTTAGCAGCAGATTATATCACCGAAGAAACAGAAACAGAATCATGTAGCAGCAATAAAGGTCTCACATCTCTTCGGAAGCTAGTGATTTCTGAGTGCCCCAAATTAGCATGTTTTCCAAAGGGGTTTCTCGGAACCCTAGCGTCTCTTGAGGTGTTATTCATAGAAGGCTGTGGAAATCTGATTGTCGATCCAGATCATTATGATGAAATTCGCTGTCTAACATCTCTTCATGAATTGATTATTGAAAGATGTATAAGATTAGCAACTGCTTGGCAACAGGGGCTGTTCTGTCCACTAACAGGCCAACTTCAGCGCTTACAGATAGGGGATTTTTCAGAGGAACTTGAATATTTCCCATGGCCTGAGGCAAGTGATGTTGCTACTACTGCGGGGGAGTACCAATACCCTTTCGTCTCACCCAAGTCACTAGTATTGCTTGGTGAGGGTATGACAAAGATCAAGTCTCTACCCCATCAACTTCAGTTCCTCACTGCCTTAACAGATCTGACCATATTTGGCTTCGAGGGGTTGGAAACTCTGCCAGAGTGGCTCGGAAATCTGTCATCGCTTCGACGGCTATGTCTTTGTTTCTGTGATAATCTATCCAACCTACCCTCGTCAGAAGCAATGCAACGTCTCACGAATTTACAAAGGTTAGATATTGGGAATTGTCCTCTTCTGGAGGAAAGATGCGCAGAGGGAAGTGGATCTGAGTGGCATAAAATCTCCCATATTCAAGATATACATATATATGGTATGCAATGCATCAATTAATATTGATTTTTTGTTGTCTTATTACGTAATTAATTAAATCAAGCAAAAGGCTCTGAATATCAAATTTAATTAATGATAAACTTTCCTTTATTCACACGTATCACTGAAACTTAAAAAAAAAAAAACTAGACATCCTTTTATTTATTTATTTTTTGGGTAACTAACTCAACCTATGCTATTTTATAATCCAAAGTTCTAATAATCAAAATTAATTTATTCATTTTCAGTTCTCAAAGAGGATTTACTTAATTTGGATGATATTTTACAAAAGGAATTGAATATAGTTAAGACTTCCCTACTATATATTTAAATTTTCTTAACTTCTTATTCATGATGTTTTTATTCTCAAAAATAATATTATAATAATGATAATTATCTCTAGATGCAATCAATAGTATGCGTAAAAAATTATAATTTAAATCTATTGGTGTTCTACATTTTTTCATGTTGAATAAAGTTTCTTTTTAAATTTTTACACTTAACTTTCATCACTATATCATTTTTTTTTCCTAATTTACTCAATTCATTTTCCGTACTTTCCCTTTCACTCTCTTAAATTTATATGTCCTGATACTCCATTTTGAATAAGTATGAATTTCTTTTTTTTTTCATTTATAATAAGTGTGGATTTTGATTGAATGATTTGAGACTAAGTTTAACGAATATATATGTATTAATTAGCAAGATATCTTTAATGTCATTCTTTGGATGTTTAGTTGAATTTATACCCATTTTTTTATTGATTCATGCATAAAATATAAGTTTAAAGTTGAGTTGAGTCTACATTAACATCCCTTTTTTTATTTTACTATACTTGTCTAAGACACTCATGGCATTGCATAGTTATTGTATTCAAATAAATGATCAATGTGCTTTTCTTTTTTATTATTTGACATGCCTTGAAACATTGAAATGTGTTGTTTATTAATTTTGTCATCTAACAAATTATAATGAGGAATGGATTGAAAGCTTCCCTCTTATTTATGTTAATATTTAAAATATAGACATTTGTTAATGCATCATTAAATGAATTTATATGTATTTACGTGCAGGGTAATGTATATGAAGATTTGTCAATAGTTTGGTTCATCATGATCAAATGCTGCTACAAAGATTTGAATAATTGATATTTAAGAGAATTGCAGCTATCAAGTTGGTATGTACTCTTCTCTTTTTATGTGTGTATGAGAGAAAGTGCGTGTAGAGGTAACATTTGATCTAATAATAAAATGACCATTCGAGATTGAAGTTTTATCTTTCATTTAATTATATATATATTTGTAAATTTTCACAAAACGAGTGTAACGACGCGACCTGATTGTATTGTGATATCAATAATGGAAGTTTTGATATCCCTACTTTCTTATTATTCCATAAATATATAACACAATACTCATTATGAGAGCTATAATATATTTTAATAATTATTCAATCAATTTTTCACTTGTGCTAATTTTTAGTGTTAAACGTGTTTGTCTTAAATATATATAAATATTCATATTATCATGTTTTTTTCATGTATCATTCCTTACTTTTTTTTTTTTTTAAGATATAGATGTCTTTGTTATTGTTTCGTTTAGATAAATTGAAGATTAAATTGTATTAAAATATAAGAGAGATGTATAATATTAATTTATATAATAATATATGAAAGTTTTTTTTTTTTTTTTTTTCCAGTGAATTTGCTATAAACTTCAGAGAGTATTAGAAGTGAGTATTAATTTATATGATAATATCATCTATTGATTCATGCACAAAATTTAAGTTTGGAGTTAAGTCGAGTCTACATTAAATTGATCAACATGATAACCATTCTTATTTTTATTTCACTGTACTTGGCTAAGGCACTTTGGCGTTCCACAACTACTATGTTCAAAAAATAAATATTCAAACAAATGATTGATGTGCTTTTTTTGTTTATTTTTTTATTTTTTTATTTTATGACATGCCTTAAAACATTAAAGTGTATTATTTATTAATTTGGGCATCTAACAAATTATTATGAGAAATAAATTGAAAACTTCACTCTTGTTTGTGTCAATATTTAAATATATACTTTTGTTACTGCATAATTAAATCTAGTGTGAATTTATATCTATTTATGTGCAGAGTAATGTATGTGAAGATTTGTCAATAGTTTGGCTCATCGTGATCAAATTCTGCTATAAAGATTTGGATAAATAATCTTTAGAAGAATTGGAACTATCATATCGGTATGTACTCTTCTGCTTATATTTTCTCTATTTCATTCGCACCCAACCAGCGAAATACTCCAAACCTACCTTAAACCTTTGACAACCAACAAATCTTCTTCCAGGTTTAGCATTCGTCCATGATACATTCGTCTCCGTAGGTTCCCCACAATCACATAGGCATTGCTCTATCCATAGGGTTGCATTTGTCCATTACTCTTCCATCCGATGTGGTGAATGAAAAGAAGAAGGTGAAAGTGAAGGTAAAGATTTAGGGGAAGGTGAAATGACGATAAACCCATGGCATGAGGGGTACGTGATGGGTTAATATCTACTTTTTAAATGGAACTTGACAAGTGGGCCACATTGAAACTTAATCACAAGTGAAGCGATTGATTGTCACGATTGAAAGTATAGAGACTAAAATGGAACTCAGTGCAAACTACAAGAGTGAAAAGTGTAATTTACCCTTTTCTCCATTGATTAAAAAATCATTACATCTTCAATCCAATAAACTCTTTCTATACATCATCTGATCAGAAGAGATGACAGTATAATAGCTAGTTTTGGAGTATAATAGGTGAAGGTGCTCATGCTAAAAGCCTTTGGTTGGCAAACTTTCCCACTTTGGTTGTGCCAAAGTTCATATCTCTTTTTATATCTAAGATGTTTGTTTAATGTGCTTTAAAATGTTGAGAAAATACTGTTTTCCGCAGGATTGATACATTTTATACTACACATTTCAGCCTTAGGAATATAATAATTTCTTCTAACTAAAATATGCAATAATAAACAGTTTTTTTTTTTTTTTTAATTATTTGACAATGTATGTCTTTATGATAAATTTTGCTACTTGAGAAGTACTAAAAATTTTTAACTTATTGTTGTTATCAAACTAGAAATGGAGGAGGTGCATATCTTTCATGGTAGGGAATTTAGTAGAGAGTGTTGCTAGTAGTCATTGCACTGTCTCTGGAATTGATGTGTTGTACTTTTGTCTATTCAGGAAAGAGCTACTATTGTGCTTGCTGGTGCTTCAAGGCTGCGCTAATTTCTTTGTGGCTTCTGCTTCATAATGCTGCTATAGTTTCCGTTGCTGCTTTACGTTTGGATTTCTTCTACGGTCATGCTATGCCTTTTTAGTTATTTGGTATTGTGTAGTGAGCACCATTCTGAAGTTATTTTTTTAGTTTCAAAAAAAAAAAAAAAAGAAAGAAAAAAAGAAGAAAAGAAAAAAAAAAAGATAATTTTCTGTCATTGGTCTTTTTATTGTTTGTTTTTCTAGTTTCAAAAAAAAAAAAAAACAAAAAAACAAAAAAAAAGAAGAAAAAGAAAAAAAAAAAGAAGAAAAAGAAAAAGTAAAAATTAATTTTTGGCCATTGCTCTTTTTATTGTTTGTTTTTCTAGTTTCAAAAAAAAAAAAAGAAAAAAAGAAGAAAAAAGGAAAAAAAAAAAAGTCTTTGGCCATTGCTGTTCTTATTGTTTGTTTTTCTGATTTCAAAAAAAAAAAAAAAAAAAAAAATTCACTGGTTTCTCATGTACTTTGGATGCTCTGCATTGTTGGGGTATTGTTTTGCAACAGCTTGTTTGGTTAGTTGGTTTGGCTCGTTCCAACTGGGGTTTGCTTCTTTGTGTTCGAACCTTTTGTAATATTAGTGTGGTTTTCATATTGTTAATATCTGTGAAGGGTATTTTGTTGTAATTTTCTTTCAGCTTTCTGCTGATAGTGTTCAGTTTGTGTTTGTTTCTGTTCGAACCTTTTATAATATTAGTATGGTTTTCAGATTGTTAATATTTGTAAAGGATATTTTGTTGTAATTTTCTTTAATCTTTGTGCTGATAGTGTTCAGTTTGTGTTCGTTGTTCTTGCTTTCCTAGCTAGGAAGAGCACTCATTCCCTTGTAGGGCTGTTTTGTGTATTTTGGTTTCTGTTAGACTTGCAAAATAAAAAGCCTCTGCCACTTGTAGTCTTTGAGTTTATTGCAAGTAAATTATCCCAGAAGAATGATTAATTGCTTAATATATCAATCCTGTGGTCGTTGCTTGCAATTTTATATATTGATGTACTATCTTTGCTAAATCTGAAGCTTTTAACTTCAACTTCATCAATTATTATTAATCCAAGTAGGCCTCACTCTATGATAATAACAATGATTAAGAAGCATATTTCATTTTCTTGTATTTTCTAACTCAACTAAACAAGAACGTGTTTTTGGTATTTTATATTTTTTCTTTTTTTTTTTATTTCCTTTTTGTTTTATTTCCCTAGCCAAAGTTACTTATAAATGATTTATCAAGAGAAAAGGAAGTAGGAGAGGATTCAAAATTTCCTTTATTGTTTGGTTTGTGGGGGGAAAATAGAAAAAAAAATTATAAGATTTGAGAGATTAAAAATAATAGTAAAAAAATAATCCGATCAAATAAAGACTTGCATTTGGGAATTAAATGTCCGTTTTTTATTTATTTTCATTTTCTATTGCTTTTTCTTTTTTCCACCAATCTTCACTTCAAACACTCCATCCAAAAGAATGTAGGCTGGTCATTGTTCAACTAGAAAGACATATGGATGTGTAAACTCAGTTTAAACTTTGCATGTTTCATCTATTTTGGTTTAGATTTCAGTAATGAGCCAAAGTGAGAACAATCTTGAATAATAATAGAAAAAATAAAATTTTCACAATAGAATTTCATCCCGATACACTGAAAGCTTTAAATATGTAACTCAATGCAATATGATTAACAACATCTACAAGTTCTGAATGGATAGAAAAATAGCTTACATGGGGTGTTTCCTTTTTTCTTTCCCACAATAGCCTCTTATCCTATAAATGGATTACATTTCTATTAAAAGTCAATTCATTACAGACTTGTATCAAGTGAGGGAAATTGATATATTAATGTAAGTAAAAAGAAAAAGAAAGTCAATCATATGTTAAACTTGTTGAGACAAAATTCTGAAGAACAATTACACAAAATCCCAAAAGGTATTCCAGATAAATAAAATGGAATTCCAACATTGCATAATGCCTAAATTAATCTTTGTAGATCATAAGCACATTCTATGATAAGATAATACTTTGGTAATGGGCGGTGAAAAAATATGCAAGAATAAAGGGAAAAAAATAAAATAAATATACACTAATTTACAAAGTTCAACAACTACCTATGTCAATTGGTATTGTAAATCTGAATTTAACTAGAATTAACAAAAAAAATTAAGGTTACAAGAATAGAATTTGATTTTTCATACAAAATACAGTGATCTCACGTTTCTTTATATACCAAGAACTTGGTTACAAATATATGAAAAAATCATCAAAACCAAACCAAAAACAAAGATCGTAAACTACTAAACTTTGATTGTCCAGATCACAAAGGAAATGCAACCTCAAAATAGTTTACCATTAGGACAATCTTATCCACCGTCCATACAACAGAATTATTTCCCCCAACTACCTGGAACGTAAAGGCTTTTATCCAAATCATAACTCTAGAAATTCCTAAAAATTCAATATTCAAGATGGAGTTTTCTTAAAAAAATATTCATCAACACATTTTTTATTAGTTAAGTAAATTTTAATTTTAACCCGATTTGAATTGGGAATAAAAAAAAAATGACCATTGTACCATTGAATTTGTCTTCGACCCATAAAATTTTGGACTTCTCGAATGACTTAAAAGTATTAGTTAATATGTTTTTCTCTTAAATAAGCAAATTTTGACTCGATCCAAACAATGACAAATTTACTGTCAAGCTTGTTTTCAGCCCATGTTTGCATTTTGGGCTACTAAACGGTTTAAAAATATTACTTGACATGGTTTTTATCAATTAAAAAATTTTTGACACAATCCATACCTAGGCCAAAAAAAAACCATTTTACATGTAGGCATGTTTTCGGCCTATATATGTATTATGAGCTCTCCAAACGGCTTAAAAATATTACTTGACATTTTTTTATCAATTAAGTAAATTTTGGTCTGATTCGAACTCTATCTAAAAATTGACCATTTTAGTCATAGACCCATTTTTATCTCATTTTCACATCCTGAGCTTCCAAATGGCGTAAAAATATTATGTGACATGTTTTTTTATTAACTAAGTAAATTTTTCTCAATTTGAATTTAAAATTGAAAAATAAATATTTTTACTTTTGGCTCTTTTTAGGTCCAAAATTTAGAATATGAGCTTTCTAAATGATTAAAAAATATTTCTTGATATATTTTTATTAGTCAAACAAATTTTGAGACAATTCTAGTTTGGGTAAAAAAATAATTGTTTTATCACTAATTTTGCTTTTATCCAAATTCATATTGTAAGATCTTTAAAAGACTGAAAAAATATTCATTAATTTAATTTTTCGATTGTCAAAACATAAAACATAAATTTATTTTTATAGTTTTAAAAAAATTAATGTTAATAATTTTTTATTACATTTCATTTTATTACACCATACTTAATAAGAATGGTCATTCCATTATCATTATTTTCATATTAGCAACCAAATAATTATGTTCCATCTCATTCTTAATCTCATTCTATTCTTACATCTAATTCTTTTCAATTCTCTCTCTTCCTAAGTAGCAAGCATAGCCTAAATTATTAATTTCACAATCCTAATTGAGGTAATATTCTTCACATCATAATGATTTTTTTTAATTTTATTTCACTTTTAAAAATAGAATGGTTAAATTACTCAGACCATTTGACAAAAATTACTAGCTCATTTGATACTAAAATCGTAAAAGGCACCTTGCCTATGGCAAAAATTTGCATTCTCTCCCAGCATTTACAATTGAAGAGGGTGTTTGGCATTAAAAATTTAATATAAATTGATAAAAATTATAGAGTTCCACATAGGATTGAATATATAAGATAATTGGAAGCAATTTTTTTTAAAGTTTATTTAAATATATTTGTTAGTAAATTACAATAGCTACCCATGAGATTTGAGAAAAATACATAAAGTATTCTTGTGATTTTTAAAATTACACTGGTTACCCATATTTTATAGATTTTGTTACATATTTGCTCTTGTACTAGTACCTGAAATACTCCTAGGGGCAATTAATTTGTGGCTTCAATTGTTTCATAATATTGATCAATTTCTCACATCATCATTATAGACTACGGCAGTCATATCGAACAATTTAGTGTAATAAAATAATTTTCAAGTTAGTAAGTTCTCAAAACGAGTTGTTTTCAATTTAATTCGGCCTTCTCTCAATAATAATCTGCTTATACATAATTATCGATCAAAATTTAGATATGTGTGTTTTTAAAAATTTTAAACTATTTTAACAGTCAAATCACTAATACAAGTTTTTGAAATACTAATACACCAATGCCTAGAAGAAATTATGAATAACGTAAAAATAAAGATAATCAATGTAATTCCTAAAATTACAAGAAAACTTTGTATTTTTTCATCAAACTTCATAGCACATTTACATATTTTTTATTCCAAGTATTCATTCTCTGGGGTAACTAATAAATGATTAATTAAAAATATATAAGAATACAAAAAACAAAAATAATGCTACGTTTGGGAAAAAAAAAATCAGTGCCATCACAGTATTGCATCATTAACATAGCACGGTCCAATAAGCTAATAAAGTAAAAATATTTATACATGTCAAAATTATAATTAAAAGAAAATTATATATGCCCTTGAACCTATAAATTAGTTGACCATAGACATGCAATTTGTTCAAGATTTCAAATTTAACCATGACAACTAAACATAAGATATTACTCAAATAAATATATTAATTTTATTTATTTATTACACCACATAATGTTAACTGAATATTATTTAATAGTGAGATTTAGGTTAAGAATTGAATATTATATATTTGTGTACCTCATCTAATTTTAATTTGGAAGATGGATAACAAATTTACTACTGTAAAAATTACTTTCTTATGAAGTAAATTATTATGGGTGAAAAATGAGAAAATTATATCATTTTCTTATTACCCCTAAAATATTATTTTACATTCCTGTAAAACCATAGGTAATTAACTTTTACTTTTTTAAAATATTTATTATTTTAAATATAAAATAATTATTATCAATAAATATTAATATCTCTATTCAAACACAAAAATTACAAATTTGTTATTCTATTAACTATTATTAGAGTAATAATAATCTCTGCAATTGTTTATCCCATAATATTCACCTACAAATTAAAGGAGATAGTATTATATCTCTCTCTCTATTGAATTAATTCCCTCAAAGAATTTAACAAATTCCATATTACATTATGAACGTGTTTGGAATGAAAATGTTTGACCTAAAAGTACAGTAAAAATATAAAAATTTAATATAAAAATGATATGTAATCAAATTTAATTTAAAAAAATTATAAATTTTTGATAATAATTTATAAATTTTGACTAACTTTAACTAACTAAGCAGCCGTACATAACATCTCTTGTTCTACGCTAACTAAAGACCACGTAGATAATCACACCCACATACAAACAGTTCTATACTTGTCCCCGACTCCAAGTTCCATGCCCAGATCAAACTCGAAACTAAAACTCAAACGAACTTCACAGCAAGGCGATTTGGTACCAAATTGTCTCCGTCACCGTCAAAGTATCTACAGGGACCAGACAGTTCTAGGAGAGTGAGTAATAAACGAACCCATCAACAGTCACAACTCAGCTCATCCTCCGAAAATCATCGTCCCCTTCTTTGATTCTTCGTTCAGTTCGGGTACGTAAAAAAAAAAAGGCTTTCAATCTTTGTTTAAATATCCATTATCTATACATATATATGTAAAGAAGCGAATATCTGTCTCAATTGATATCTGTCTAGAGCATTGGATTGTATTTATTCTGATTTTCTATCAGTTTCCTGAGAAATCTATGGAGTTTGGCCGGTGTTTACCTCTGTAGCCTTCTGGTGTCGAAGGAATTACCGAGTTTCATTTGAATTTTTTTTTGATAGCATTTTGCCCTAATTGAGCTCCTTTTGTCTATGCAACGTTGGGAATAAACTGGGATTTTTATTCTGTGTGCGAAAAAAAAATCTGCTTATCAGTAGATTTTGTGATGGCAACGGCAATTTTGCGCGTTGTTCAAAATTTATGGCCTTTTTCGACACTTAAATTCGATGATATGAGAGTTTCAGATGAATTGGTTCGCAAACTATCGGTGCCCAAACACACGAAACAATTTGTTTTTGCAATGCGGGATCCTGAATCACAGGCTGTCATATATATTCTCTCTGCTCAGAATTTATCTGTGAGATCAGCGATGGATGCTGAGCATCTTATTCGGGAAATTCAGCCTGATGCTGTTGTAGTTCAAGTGGCATCGGATGTCGTAGATTCGATTGAGTCCAGAGAAATTGAATTTCAGAATGATACAAATGAACCACTTCCAACTTCGTCGTTTGAAGTTTTGAAGAGGTGCTTTGTCCATAAAATCAATAAAGACAACTACAAAAATGTGGCTGGGAACATGGTTTTGAGAGAGATTTTTGGGATTAGCCTTTATGGGCATTTCTTGGTTGCCAAAAGGATGGCTGAAGAAGTTGGTTCATCCTTCCTGTTGCTTGATTCTGCTTTCATGGAATTGGGTGCGGAGAACAATTCCACAGGTGAAGCTGAATCAAGAAAGAATTTCCAGGCTTTAGCTTTACAACCTAACAGTTTGGCTCCCCTAAAGGGGAGTTCAGTCTCTCTCTCAAGTTCAAGGAGAATTTTTCTTACAAATGATCTTCATTTGCAGATGGTGAAGTCATTATCATTGTATTTAACTCAGTCAAATTCTGTTTTGGCCGGTGATTCTGGAGAGATTCAGCCAAAAACAGATTATGAAGCCCCGCCTTTTGCCCAATCGATTTATCCGTTACTTGTGGATCTAAACAATATTTTTGTAGACATTCCATCAATGGGAAGGGCTTTAGCTAAGGCGCAAAAGATGCTTAATGATGTGAACAAGGGAGAAAATGTTGACAACAAACTCCTATCTGAAGTTAATATCTTTCAGATTGCAGTTGAGGGGTTGAGAATTGCTCTCAACAATGCAGGTCGGCTTCCTATCAATAAAATGGGCAACCCCAACTCAGCTACCACTGGGTTTTCAGAGCTTGGTGTGGAGGAAAAGTCACATGCTCTGCTCGCACAGGCCCTTCGAAGCCAAACTAAAAAGTTCAATCCATAGTGGCAATAGTTGATGCTAGTGGCTTGGCTGGTCTCAGGAAACATTGGAACACTTCTCTTCCTTTCGAGTTCAAGGATATGGTGGAGCAGTTAATTACTGGTTGTGAAAATAACGTGGCAAGCTCAAATCATAATGATAGGAAGCGGTTATTAACCAAGAATCCAGTGGTGACGGTGGGGGCGGGAGCAACTGCCATTTTAGGAGCTTCATCCCTCTCTAAAGTTGCCCCTGCATCAACCTTCATGAAGGTTGTTACCTTCAAAGTTCCTGCTTCACTTAAACTTGCTTTGATCCAGACCCAAAAGGCAGTATCTCTCGCACTTAGCAAGACTTTTGGTCCATCGCAAGTGGTAGCCCGGGGAGTTGCAAGCACTGGAGAAAAAACATCTACTCTGAAGGCTACTGCTTCTGCTGAGAGAATACGGGCTGTGGCTCACAGCATGATTGCGTCTGCAGAGAGAACCAGCTTTTCTGCCATGAGAACAGCATTTTATGAGATAATGAGGAATCAGCGGGTCCGGAGAATTGGTTTTCTTCCGTGGGCCACTTTTGGATGTAGCATTGCTACTTGCACGGGGTTGCTTATGTATGAAGATGGAATTGAATGTGCTGCTGAGTCTCTTGCTGCAGCTCCTTCAATTGCCAGCTTGGGTCGTGGAATCCAAAGTTTGCACCAGGCATCTCAAGCAGTAAGGCAAGCTGAAAGCTATCGTATACAGAAATCTATAGAATCCTTAATGTACAGATTTAAGAAAGTGAGGACTCAATAAAGTAAGCAAATGACATTCTTGTTCAGTGTATACTAGTTAATGCTCTGCAGAAGGTTGATGCTTGAATTATAGTATCAGGTGATTTCTTCTGTACCCAAGCCTGTAAGATACAAGCCCGTGTGCGTGCAGCAACAGCTGCGGAAACTATTCTTACAGCATGAGTGTTCTCAATTCCAATATTATCAGCAAGCCCAGCAATGAATTGCTGGGCATCCTCACCGTCAATATGTACAGAGGTGGACTGATTTTCCCCCCTGGTAAGAATGAAATCATGTTGCAATTATGGGAAGCTACAATATAGGAGAGCAGCAATAAAAAACTACCACAAAGGTTTAGATAATACAAGCTGAGGAGGACCCGCCACAAATGTTGAGAACAAATTCTACTGCTGCACGATAAAATGAATCACGCACGTTGGTCGTGTCAATGAAAACTTTTGCTCCAGATGTAATACATAATCGACGGAACAGCTCACTCATAAGGGTATAGAAATCAGGGCATTAGCCAAAGAATCATTTGATGTTTAAAATAGGGTTAATTGCCTTAATACCCCTTATACTTAGACCTATTTTCACTTTTATCCCCTCAACTTTATAAATATGCACTAATATCTCTTGTACCATACATAAAAGTGCAATGTTTAACAGCGTTACATAAAGTGTTAAAAAGACAAAATTACCCTTCTCTTCTTTTTCGTTATTATCCTCTTCTCTCTGCTCTGTTCTTCTTTACTTTTCTCATCTTTGTTTCTGCGTAGAGGCTGTTTGGACGAGCTTTAGGGAAACCATGAAGACCGGTCAAGGCACCGGAAAAAGGGCGAGATCCACCATGAATGGCGGCAAAAACCAAAGCTGCAACCTGGTTTTGCAGCGCCTTTGGAAGGCTATTAAGCATACCAGTGACCATGGAACCTTGCTTGTTTTGAATGGCAAGTTGAAAATCAACGCCAGAAGAGGACGGAATCTTGCCGGAAAAATCAGAAACGGCCATGGAAGGAGAAAAAACTCAGCAGTGGCCCATCTTCTCCATGTTCGGCAGCCATGAAAGGCTGCTACAAATGTTGAAACACTAAGGGTTGCTACAGAATGAGTAATATATGGTGATTTAGATTGAAAATTTTTAATAATTTAACTACAAATTTGTGAATTATTACACACGGGGAATGAGTGGATGATTTGCCCTAAGATATATACATACATACATATGTATATTTGACGGTTAGCTTTAAATTCGATTGAAGGGAAAAATTTTTAGAGAGATCTGTGTTCGGGGAGAAGCGATTTTTGGGGAATTTTTTTGGCTATTAAAATCTCAGGAAAGGAAAAAAATTGGAGAGAGTATATATGTATGTGTGTGTGCATACATTATATATATATATATATATATATGCAAAGGAGAAGAAGGATTTCAAGGGGCATTTTTGTTCATTCAATTTAATATATTTTTTTGGATATTGCATACTTGCATATCTGGTGCGCATGTATCTCACGCACTGTTAATTTTAACAGTTCCGTCCATTTTTGCATTTTAGTTATGAGTACATGGGATATTAGTGCATAATAATGAAGTTGAGAGGGTCTAAGTGATTTTCGACCTAAGTACAGAGGGTCTAAAGGCATTTAACCTTTTAAAATATCACCACAGCAGGTTGCAATATTTCAAGCAAATATTTTAGAATGCAATGTCAAGTGATGCAGCAATCAATTTATTATTTTAATCGTGCAGAATAAATTTATAAGATTTCCATATAGGGAATTGAATTATAATTCTAGAATTTAATTCTATAATTCTGAATTTAGAATTCTTAATTATAATTATTATAAGATATCTTTATAACCTACGACCAATCAATTAACAGCCGACCGCTCTATCACTGAGCTACTGAGGAACAACGAGAGATTAGATCTCATAGAGTTCAATTTCCGTTCTCAACCCATGACCAATATGAGCCCAAAGCTTCCTTCGTCACGATAAAATATTTGTGGATTGACCTTCTACTTGTTATTCTGTACAAAAGAATTCTGCCCAATTCACCAATTCATGGGAGGATACTGAACTTTTGTATTTGAAAAATATTTCACAATTTGGCCAAATACTTCTCATGATTATTGGTCTTGACTTTCTACCTTTATTCTGTCCATTTATTTGAAACATTGAAAGTATATTTGCTGAATTTTGGGTGCTTTGACATTATTTTCATGAAGTTCCTAGCCCAGACACCCGAGTTATAAAAAATAAATAAATAAATAAAAACCTACTCAAACTGGAATAACTTGAAACTCAAGGATGAGTTTTCTCCCCAAAAAAAAAAAGGATTAACTCTTCCCACTTAATTGAAGATTTATATAAAGAGAATTGATTGAGCAATCAAAATCTATAGCAGAATCTATTTTAATTGTACTGCTCTATTTTCTTATTTTTAGATTTCTTTTCAAGCATAATTTTAACATTAATAGCCATCTCAACAAATAATTACCGCCCTAACAAGAAGGGGGGGGGGGGGAAGAAGCAGCAGTATATTTAACATCCAGAAAGTGTTCAATGAGTTTTAGAGCAATTGCCTATGAGTGTTTTATTACAACACAATGCCTGGGGAGATTAATATGATTTGATAGTTTCACTTACCAAAAAAAAAAATGATTTGATAGTTTAGCATCATCTAAACTTCATGCCACTTACCTAAGTAGTAAATTGAACAAGAAGTAACCAAGGCCTTTTAAAAGGCAAGTCATGCAACTAAGAGTCAAGTATAGCATTGATTTACAAGTCCAATGTTTCATACACACACAGAGAGGGTAGGAGAAGGGGGAAAAAAGATAGAGCAGACACATAGAGTTCCATGGATGTGGAGCCATATGCATGGATATGAATGAAATTAAATAGGAGACAAGGCAATCACTTGAATTATATCATCCTCTGAGATGTCCCTTCCACTTATTCTAAGATCCAAAATTGCTGGAAATCAAGTTGATAAACTATGATTTGATGAAGAAAAGCATGAATATAACATCCAATGAAATTTGAGAAATGCACAATCTTACCTACATGAAACACAAATTCCAATTGTAAGACCGCACCTACTGCATATCATGTAAATCAAATAATAAATACTTCACTACCATGCTGATTTCTTTTTCAATCAACCAGCCTCCACTTTTTTGCACATTTAATAGGGCTTATCCTGAGTAATACATGTAAATCAAACAAAAAATAGCTTCCTATCATGCTGTCTCCTTTCTATCAACCAACCTCCCTTCATTTGCTCATTTAATAGGCCTTATCCCAAGTAATACATCTAAGCATCAACAGAGGGGAACAAAGCATACAACCAAATTAGCTTTTTAGCTCCCAGCGACCTTGCCCAACCCAATAATCTATATTAGAATCTTCTAGATTAAAATTGAGTAGATGAATCAAAAAGAGCTTAATCAGCCCTTCCTCTCTTCAAATATATTTATAGTCATAAATTACAATGTAAAAGGAAACTGGAATCAAACTAAAAAAGGAAAATTCAATCAATCAATAACAATCCCAATTAATCATGATCAAATCACGCTCATAATATAATCTAGAATATTTTGACACTCCCCCTCAAGCTGGAGCATAGAGATCAAATATGCCTAACTTGGAGCAAAACTGCTTAAACTGAGAGTGAGGCAAAAGCTTAGTGAGTATGTCACCTAGCTGAGAATCCGAGCGTACAAATGCAGTTGTGAGATCTTTCTTCATCAGGAGATCGTGAATAAAATGACAATCTACCTCTATATGTTTTGTTCATTCATGAAACACTGGATTATTGGTAATGAAGATAACAGCTTGATTATCACAATACATCGACATTGGAGTTGAAATTTTAATACCAAAATCCTTAAGTAGGGAACGAATCCAAAGCATCTCCAAAGCAGTGTGAGTCATGGCACGATATTCAAGTTCAGCACTTGAAGGAGCAACCATGGTTTGCTTCTTACTGCGCCAAGTCACAAGATTACCACCAATAAAAGGTACAATATCCAAAGGTAGATCTTCCATCAGAACGACTCCCAGCCCAATTTGTATCGCTGTATCCTACTACATCTAATGTGGTGGAGGGCCGATAAAGGAGGCCTTGTCCTGGAGAACTCTTCAAATACCTCAATATTCGACATATAGCATCAAAATGTGGTTGTCAGGGAGCATGCATAAGCTGACTAACTACTCCAACAGCATATGTAATATCTGGTCATGTCACAGTGAGGTAAATCAGTTTTCCCATAAGACGACGATAACGACCAACATCAAGAAAGAGATCACCACTCTCAGAATCAAGTTGAGCAATAGAAACTATAGGAGTATCTGCAGGTTTAGAACCCAAGAGCCCAATTTCAGAAAGCAAATCGAGGACATATTTCCTTTAAGATAGATATATACCTTAGGAAGAACGAGCAACTTCAATCCCTAAGAAATAACGTAAAGCCCCCAAATCCTTTGTACGAAATTGTCTTCCCAAATGATGTTTCAATTCAGCAATGCCCTTCTTATCATCCCCAGAAATAATAATGTCATCAACATAAACAATCAAAATAATAGTACCAGAGAATGCATGATGTATAAATACTGAGTGATCAGACGTGGATCGGAGGAAACCATAATCCAAAAGAACCTTACTAAACCGATCAAACCATGCATGTGGAGACTACTTAAGGCCATACAAAGCTCGACGAAGACGATGCACAAGATGTTCACTGCCTGAAATAACATATCTAGGTGGCTGGTTCATATACACTTCTTCCTAAAGTTCTCCATGTAGAAAGACATTTTTGATATCCAATTGAAACAAAGGCTATGATTTCTTTACTGCCACTGCTGGGAAAATATGAATTGAATTAAGGCGAGCAACTAGGGAGAAAGTCTCCAAATAATCAACTCCATAAGTCTGTGTATATCTTTTAGCAACCAAACGAGCTTTAAGTCGTTCAATAGATCCATCTGCCAAATATTTGATAGTATATACTCATCGACACCCCACTGTTTTCTTCCCAGGTGGAAGAGAAGTAAGCTTCCATGTATGATTATGATGCAATGCACGCATCTCCTCATCCATCGCTGCCTTCCAATCCGGTAGTTGTAATACCTGTTTGTAAGAGGTAGGAACAGAAATGGAGGATAAGGCACAAACAAAAGACTGTAGACGAGGTAGCACACGATGATAAGATACAAAGTAAGCAATTGGATGTTGTGTACAAGTTCGTCTACCTTATTGTAGTGCAATGGGAAGATCATCACTAGAGGGTGTATGCTCAGGAGCTGCAATTGTATGTTCTTTAGAGGTCTTAGGAATATCAACGGCAGGTAACTCAAGTGACTCAGGATTCTTAGGTGTAGAGCTGACTGGAGCTGGTGGAGTAGTAGGATTAGGACGAGAGCTACCTCTAAAGGAAGAGGCTTTTGCAAGGAAGGCAAATTAGGACTAGGATCGGGAACAGAAAGGACAAGATCAATAAAGGGTATTGAAATTGACTCCCCCTCTCGAGAGGGAGGAGAGAGCTCCCTCTCACGAGGAAAATACGAAGTAGACTCAAAAAAAGTATCACCAGTATTACGAAGATTCGTCTAGAGGGAGGATGATAGCATCGATACCCCTTTTGAGTCCGAGAAAAACCAAGAAAGATGCATCGTCTATCTCGAGGAGAGAGTTTGTCCAAATCAGAATCAAGGTTATGAACAAACGCGACACAACCAAAGGTAGGGGGAGGAAGAAGAAATGAGGAAGCTGAGGGGTAAAGAAGAGAAAATGATGATTTACTACCAAGAATAACAACGGGAACCCAATTAATGAGGTAACAAGCAATCAAAACAGCATCTCCCCAATATTGTTTGGGAACATTCATATGGAATCTCAAGGTACAAGCAACGTCTAACAAATGACGATGCTTGCGTTCAGCAACACCATTTTGTTGGGAGATGTGAGCACAAGTAGTCTGATGAATAATCCCCCTTTCAACACAAAAATGATCCATAGTGGATTTAGTGTATTCTAAGGCAATGTTAGAGCGAAGAATTTTGATGAGTTTGCCAAATTGAGTAAGAATTTCATGATAAAATCATAAGACAATAGTAGGCAACTTAGAACGATTTTTCATTAAAAAGAGCTAAGTTATACGAGAATAATCATCCACAAAGATAACAACGTGCCAATATCCATTATAAGTTGAAACTCGTAAATGTCCCCAAATGTCTGTATGGACTACATCAAAAGGTTCAGACCGACGGGTATTATTATGACTAGGAAAAGTACTACGGTGATGCTTCCCAAATTGACAAGCTTCACATTCTAGACTCGAAATAGACTCTAAACTGGGTACTGCCAACTTGAGTCGAGCCAAAGATGGATGACCTAAGCGATAGTGCCATTGAAAAGGAGAAACGGACACACTAAAGACAAAATGAAAACTAGAAAAACTGGTAGGATCAAGATAATATAATCCATCCCACTCACATCCAGAACCAATCGTCCTCTGAGTCCTGAAATCCTGAAAAACACAAGAAGGAGAAAAGATTATGGAATAATTTAAGGACTTAGTGAGCTAGCTAACAAATAATAAGTTAAAGGGAAACTTAGGAACATAGAGGCTTGAGGATAGAGATAGGGAAGGGGAAGGTTGAAGTAGACCTTTATCAGCAACAGATCGGCAAGACCTATCAGCTAAAATGGTACGATGTGTAGTCGTAGTTAGGTCAGAAAATAAGGATGAGTTACCTGAAATATGGGCACTAGCTCCAGAGCCAATGACCCATTGTGGAGTAGAAGTCGTAAAACAAGCAGTACTACCTGAATGAGCCAAGGTGGCAGTGGAACTGGAGGAATGAGAGATGCGAAGTGCCTGCACAATAGCATCTAATTCAGCTGCAGAGAATGGACCCTGTGAACCAAAATGAGAAGTGGAAGGTTCACTTGAACTAGCAACACCAATCCCAGAATTAGAGTTTGTCTGCTCCACTGCAACATGATGGGTTTGCTCGGGACGTCCATACTTTTCCCAACGATAGGGCTCCGTGTGACTAGTACCATCACAATGATCATATTTCTTTGTACCTCACCCAGAACCTCTACCACCATTACGAGAACCACCACGAGAATTACGACTACCACGAGAACCACTACGAGAGGTGCCTCGAGAACTACCTCTTCCACCACCAACTAGAGCAGCAGAATCTAAACCACCAGAAGTGGTAGGTGCTGTTCGAGAATTATGCCCTAAAGAGGAACGTTGCAATCAAGAATATGCATTAGCCATAGAGGGAATAGTCTCACCAGCCAGAAGTTGATCCCGATAGCCGTGAAGATCATCATCAAGACCAGCCAATAGTAAAACAGTCATGAGTTCCTCCCATTGCTTTATCATGTCAGCCTTAATTTCTGGAAAGGGACGAAGCTGTAATAGTTGGTCGCCAAGACCCTTGAGAGCATGGTTCACAATCTCGGTCGCGGCCGTTGTATCGGCTTGAGAATTTTGGATGCGATCGCGATGTCGCGTCGCGTTATCGGGTGATACGTAATATTTTATTTTTTTTTAATTTAAAAAATAAAAAAATATAGAAAAATTCTAAATAATAAAATGAATATATTACATAACAAAAAATATAGTAATTCTATTTACTAAATATTAGATAACCACTTATAACATGCGAATGAGCTAACTTTTTTTTTTCTCTTTCACACAAATCACTGAAAAATCATTTGTCTTGCCAATTTTTTGCCACGACAGTTAATCGTCTCGGTGTATCGCCAAGATATCGGCTTGTCTCGGCCGTGACAGCGCGAGATGACTATTTTTAACGTATTTCTTTGACACGGGTTAAGATCTCGTCGCGTCCTCCATCGAGTCCGATACATCTCGAACGATATCTCGGCGTCTCGGACGATACTTTGAACCATGCTTGAGAGTGCTGTAATATTCACAAAGAGGTCGACCATTCTGTCGAAAAGAAAAGAGTCGTTTATAAGCTTCGAAAATTTTAAAGACATTACTCCACTGAGAGAAGGAGTCAGCTAAAGAGTCCCAAATTGCCTTCGAAGTTTCACACAGTGACACTGTGTGCAATACAGAGGGCTCTAAGTTATACCATAACCAATTCATAATAACAACATCTGCAGCACGACGCTGTCGATAAGTAACAGATTGAGAGTCTAGAGGCATATCGCTAAGGAAGCGGTCCATCTGTCAACCGATGAGAAAGATTTTTACATCATGCGACCATGTCAAATAATTAGCTCCATTTAATTTCTCACTGAAAATCGATTTAGGCAGACTATCTGGCGGAATAACAGGTATTGTGGAAACTAAAGCCAGAGCCGAATCGATCGAATCAGATTTATTTGGAGCAACCATACCCCAAAAAAAATAAACAAATAAACAAATCCAAAGCAGCAAGACACCAAATCAAGGTCGGCAAGAGATCACAATCGACAGAATCACAAAATCAAAAAAGCAGCAACTGATCCAAATAGCAACCAAACTGGACACTCACAACCCAGGTGAACATCGCACAAGTATTAGGAATCAACATCGACCAAGCAAAGCCTGACGGGAAACATAGCGAATCGACTGCCTTCAAACGACATCCACTGGTCGGCAACTACAACTCGACCTCCAGACGATATCCACTGGCCGGCGACTACAGCTAGAGTTCAAGAACCAAAAAAACTAGGGCCGACGATCGCATCTGAGAGCTGAGACGAAGAAATCAAGGTTGCCGAGCTTCAATCAATCAAGATTCGACGGCAGCAAAGGCTTCTCCTACATCAGGCAACCCCCGCCGACGGTCACCGGAGAGAGGAACCTAAATCACTTGCCGAGATTCAAGCCACAAATGCAGCGTGCGAGATCTACGCTCAAGCTTCCTTGTCGGCGCATGTGTCTTCGTCAGAGAAGGGAAGGAGGGTGACGACCGACCACCTTAGTCGCCGGCGAGAGAAGATCCACTGGGGAGAAGACCAACCAACACCAGTGACCGGTGGATGGCCAGAATACCTCCGACAGTAAGAACACACACCTTTTCTCTTTGTTTTTTTTTTTTTAATTTTATTTTAGTGTAGAAAAAAAAAATGCTCTGATACCAAGTTAAAATTGAGTAGATGAATCAAAAAGAGCTTAATCAGCCCTTCCTCTCTTCAAATATATTTATAGTCTCAGATTACAATGTAAAAGGAAACTGGAATCAAACTAAAAAAGGAAAATTCAATCAATCAATAACAATCCCAATTAATCATACTCAAATCACGCTCATAATAATCTAGAATATTCTGACAGATACTTTACTGTACCTCTAGGAATCTCGTTAGGAAAAGGAGGGGCTATGCAAAGGGACTAGAGAAGCCTGCCAGGAAGCTCGTCCCAATGAGCAATGTGAAATCAGATTTTCTAGAGCTCTTTTACAGTCGTTTTCAAGTTGGATATTGGTTTCCTATATAATGGACGTACTGTACACATACATGGAGATGAGATTAGGATTTGCGACAGCAAAAAATAAAAATAAAAACGAAGAGTAAGATGTGAAGGGTTTATTCAAGGTTTTCATTTATTTATTTATTTATTTATTTCATTCTTGTAATCCTTACACTGTTAGAGATTACTAACAGAAACTTAGATATTCCATACTCGTAGATGTAAGCAATTGTCGGATCACGTAAATATTGCGTCTTGTGTTTGCTTTTTCAATTTCGTTTCTTTACATATATTTGCTATTATTGCTAATGTTAATCCAGACTCCACACAACAAATGTATCATTGAATTTAATAAAAGATTTGATTAATAATATGTCTATGGAGTCATAGCCTATTGTAGTCACAATTTTGTAAACAAATTTCACCGAACTTGATATTTTTCTTACGTTACCTCAAGGGTTTCTAAGTAAAAATCTCGTGTGTCTATTATCTTGTGTTGTTGATTACTTAGACATATTGTTGGTTTGTGTGACTGGCATCAACTATCACTAGCACCAAAAATTTCACTAGCTTACACTAAACAGAAATGGAATCAAATCAACTTTGAGTTGATGGGTACTCCAAGTGAAAAAATAAATAAATAAAATAAATGATTTGACTAGTAAAACTTATTAGACTCTGGAACAATTAGAAAATCATAAAAATGAACCCATTATGTTGAACGATAAAGGCCAACCAATCAGGTCTGGCAATGGGTTTTTCAATTAGCCTTACAAGAACTTTCTTCGATGTTCAGAACTTTATCAGATGGGTTACACTTTCACTTTCTTGGGCGGCAATCCATATCCCGCACCTCACATTATTTATCAAAACCCAGAGAGAAGTTTTTCAGAACCATTAACACTCTCCCATTATTTCTCGAAACCCAAAGAATCAATTGTTTCAAACTTGTTAAGGTTCATCTCCTAAGTTATGGTGTTACATGAAAATTTAGATAAAACAAACGAGGTTAAGCTACATTTTAGCAAATTATTAAGCAAACCACAGATATTTTGACTATAAAATTTATAGTAGATCATATAACTAATGAACCAGCACAGCCAAACTCGAATTAATCTGTTGGCTACCCTCTGATACGCCTCCTTGTCAACCGTTGCAACAGGAGGCGGAAGCAAAACCGGCCACCAACTCGGCAACTTCTTCTTCACCTCCGTCCTCTTGACAGAATTCTCGGGCAGTGCCTCCGAAGCTCCCACCACAGTTCCTACAGCTGGCGATAGAGGACTTTTATGAGCCTTAAAGTTGCTATTCGTATTACTTTTCCTCCCAACAACAACTTCTCTGCCACCAAGACTCCGGTCCCTCCTCACTCTCCACCCACTGCTATTACCGAAGCCCAATCGACCCCAAAATCCTAACCCTAATTTCACCAAAAACCTTAGAGCGAAGACAATTACGCAGCTCCAAAGAATCAAATTGCCCTTAAATTGAAACGTGGACGGGCGACACGACAGAATAACCCTCCTATTCGCATCGACAGCGATCAAAGTCTGCAAGTCTTCAAGAGCTTCATTACCAGAGCGAACGAATTGATTGAACCTCAATCGGGATGTGCTCAAGAACCTCTTTACATAAAATGAAGCTTCGTTCGACAAGCTATCGACGTCGATGACCATTTGGAGCTTCTGATCAGACGGCGACGAGGGTTTGAATTGATGGGGCTTCTCGGGGATGGGGATGGGGGTTGGCCTGGGGCGGCGACGGTGGTGGCGACGGAGGGAACAAGAGATTCTAGACGTCATGGGACGATGACGATGATGATGAATTCCCCATCTCGTAATAGTGGGAGAGGAAGAAGGAAAAGAATAGGAAGAGGAGAGTGATGAATTGGGAGAGCGGCAGTAGTAGTTCACTACCAGCGACATTGCACTTCGCTTCCAACCGTTTACACACCATTCAGTTTAAGGGCCGTTGAAACTTTAAATTAAAAAAAAAAGGTCGGATTTGTCGTGGATTTTTCATTCCACTATGTTGGTGAGTAATTTTTTTTTTAAGTTTAATTATTGGAATCTTAGTTAATAATACTAAGTATTTGAATTATTTTTATAAAGTATAATATATAATTAATGAACATAATTTTTTTAGTTTAAATATTTTTATAAAGGGAGTCAAAGAATTATTTTAATATAATTAAGATTAATAGTATTATAACTTAAGCTACTTTTACAAAGAAGAATCAAGAATTAAAAAAATAAAAATATGCATATATCAAAATTAACAAATAATTTGAAATATAAAAGAGATACGATCAATTATGTAAGTTTGACATTTAAAATGGATTCTAGAATAAATTTTAATTTGTAGGATTGGAAAAATACAAACTTTTACTATTCACATAGAAACCCGACTTTGATTAATCCATCCGTTCACTAACATTGATACAAATAAAAAACATATACATAAGAAAATAACTAAATAATTATTTATAAAATTGTACAATTTTATTGAAATATTTTATAATATATTTAAAATTATATTTTATCCATCAAATAATATTATACAATTTTGTGTCTCGCACACGCCAACACTGGTGTATAGATTTGTGTGTGTTCAGCTTGTTCATTGGTTAAAAAATCATTGCCCTCAATCAATTTTTTTTTTTTTTTTGGTAATGTTCAACTTTTGCAGAAGATACTAAGCTTTTTTCACACTTTATCCAAACCTGTAGTGCTGACAATATATATCATCTAGGTTTGGAATATGACAGCGAAGGCAGCTTATGATTCTTAAAAAGTTTGGTTGGGAGTTAGCCCAGTATGCAGTACCCTCAAAACTATAATAATGTCTAGATTCAATTCCAAACCTATGTTATTGCCATCTAAGTCAGGCAATATTATTGTTGCATTCACTTAATTTTATCCCATAAGAAGGAAATTCTTTTGGGTTAATTGCTTAATACGTCAATGATGGTTCTGTTATATTTTGTCAAGTCTATACCGGGCCAATTTCGGTGTATGCTGCAAACTGCATCCTTATGTTTACAGAGTGTGGATTTTGGGAGTGTTTGGTTGACAAAAAAGAGGTAAAAAGTACGATAAAAATAAAAAGATGTGACATAAAAGTGATATGTAAAAAAATTTGATTGAAAAAAAATATAAAAATTAGTTAAAGTTGATAGATTTTAGTGATTTTTGGTACTACCAAATAAGACCTTTATTTTACATATACAGGAAAAGAAGAGTGAAAGGAAAATGTTAATAATAATAATAATAATAATAAGTAAAAAAAACAATAAATTTGTTCTAACTTTTTCCTTTTTTTTTTATTTCTGGTTAGAATAATAGGAAGAAAATGAACTATTGTTAGAGCTACCCATCATGGTCAATGGAAGTCCAGCAAATATTTGGAGCCTTTGGGTGCAAACTTCAAAAGGATGAACTTCGGGGACCCTGTGATTTGGAAAATATTGGCCTTTTGGATGGGAAGATTGGTATCCATTGGGGGGAAACTTACTCTAATCAAAGCAACTCTCGCAAACTTACCACTTTGTTACCTATCTATATATTCAGAATTCCAAAATGTATGGCCAATAATAAGAATGGAAAAACTTCAAACAGACTATTATTGGAGTTCACTTGCTGCCAGATCAGAGGATAAAATTGTTTGGAAGACATATACTAACGGAAAGGAAGAGTGAAATGTAAGAAAACAAAATATAGTAAAAAGTAACTAACTTATTCATTTTATTTTATTTATTTATTTATTTATTTATTTATTTTTTGGGTTTGTGTTAGAACAATAGGAAGAAAAGGAACAATGTGTAGCAAAGAAAGAAACTTTCATAGAAGCCGAAATATGAAGAAATAGATATGCTTAACTACTTTTTTCTTTTGTCAAAAGAATTGATTTTTATTTGGCTAACAAAACAGAGTGTCAGTTCTTCCAATTTTCATGTTTTGCAAAAGGTAAAAATGCTTGAATTGGGGTATCAAATATTTCGTCAGTTTTCTTTTTTTTTTTTTCTTTTTTTTTTCCTTCTCAAAAATATTTGTCAAGGACAAGTAAAGTGTGATCCCATTCAAAGTGTAGAAGGCACAAATACTAGCAGAAAAAACTTTGTGCCAATGGTAAATCAATACTGATCTGCTACCGTTGTGAACTCAAGCAAATGAAATGTTTTGCTATATGTTGCAATGAACAAGCAATAGTAGAAGGAAAAAAAAAAAACTTTGTGCCAATGGTAGACCAGTATTGATCTGCCATCGTTGTGAAGTCAAGCAAATAAAATGCTTTGCTTTATGTTGCAATGAACAAACACCACCAGAAAAAAGAAAAAAAAAAAAAACTTTGTGCCAATAGTAGACCAGTACTGATCTACCATTGTTGTGAAGTAAAGCAAATGAGATGCTTTGCTTTATGTTGCAATGACAATCTCTTGCCAAATATTGAAGCTATTAATTTGTTTTGTCGAATCATTTATACATATATATATAATCACCATACTTTCTAACACTAATTATCCAAATGCATACTGTTTGCAAAAAGAAATTTTAAAAAGTTATATTTGTTCAATCTTAATAAAAATATCTGAACATTATAATTGTGCTGCGATCACACCTACCTGTCAAAATTAGTCTAATCTCATATCAGCAAGATCGCATTTGAATAGAGAGACCGGTCAACCATTGCGAATTCAATATCCAAAAGAATTGTGAGTTTGTTTGATTTCAAACCAATGGGAACATATATATATATATATATATATATCAGCATTCTAGCTCATAATTTACATTGCGAAAATAGCAAAAGGGGATGTTGATATCATTGTGTCATTAGACTTCAGAATTGTTCGATTAAAATCTAACGGTACAAACTTCAAGTGTTTTTAAATTAAAGATATGTAAATAAATCTATACTTTTGAATTTTAATCTAATGGCCTAAATTTGATGTTTGAGTGACATCGGAGGTATCGATGTCAGCTCCTCCTCATAAAAATTGTAGGTTTTTTTTGGATCCAACAATTAAAAAGAGACTTGAACAGAACTTCACACAGGACAAAAAAAAAAAAAAAGGACGGTTGCACCATTATGAAGGAAAGTATTAATAGGAAGCTTTAATTTTTGTAACATGTCAGCTGTATTTACTATCAATTTTTTGTTTAATACAAAGAATAGAGACGAATTAAGTTTTCCTTCATGTGATTTCACATGCTGGTGACGAGATCAGACTCGCTTGGGGTTTCAAAATGAAGCTTTAAAGGCGGAGTAAAATGCTTAAAATTGCTCAATCTCTGCTAATCGATGCTGAGAATCGAAAATTGGTTGGCATGGAACAGTTAAGGACAGGCTGAAGAGACTCTGTAGCACTCGAAGCAGAGGACTTGGTGGATGAGTTTGCTTACAAAGGTCTTCGGAGGAAGATTGAGGTTCAAAACAGAATGCGGAATAAGGTATGCTGTGTACGCAACTTCTCCCTCTCAAATCCAATTGCATTCTACCTCAAGATGGCTCATAAGATCAACAACATCAATTCATCATTGGACGAAATGTACAAAGAAGCAACTAATGATCTTGAGTTTAAACCAGTAGAGTTTATAAGCAACATTCCATCTGTTGAGCCTACTAGAGAAATCAGGCTGACTCACCGTTCTGTAGATGATTCCCAAATTGAGGGGAGGAGGGAAAAAGATGTATCAATTGTGGTAAACGCCTTACTTGGCTCTGACATTAATGATCATCAACATCTACTTGCCGTTGCTATTGTGGGAATGGTAGG
Source organism: Vitellaria paradoxa (assembly GCA_019916065.1). Taxonomy (NCBI): domain Eukaryota; kingdom Viridiplantae; phylum Streptophyta; class Magnoliopsida; order Ericales; family Sapotaceae; genus Vitellaria; species Vitellaria paradoxa. The sequence goes on from CM034234.1 coordinate 42,808,735, forward strand.
ACTGGGGAAGCCAACTGTCGCCCAGCTGGTTTACAAAGATAAGAAGGTAGTTAAGGACTTTTGGCCAAGAAAGAATATGGGTTTGCGTATCTGATGATTTTAAAGTCGAGAAGGTATTGAATAAGATGTTGCAATCTCTTGGCAGAGCCAAATCTGAGACCTTCAATTTTGAAGGAGCCATAAGAAAGCTTTGAGAAAAACTACAACGGAAAAGGTTTTTACTTGTACTCGATGATGTGTGGAATAAGAATAAGGAAATATGGGGACAATTCAAAAATGCTTTGCTAGGAATAAATGATGACTGGGGAAGTAAAATTCTAGTGACAACTTGCTGTAAGGAAGTTGTGAATACCGTGCAAGCACCTCTTGCTCATTTTTTAAGAGGACTATCAGAAGCTGACTGCTGGAAGGTGTCTCAGAAAAAAGCATTTGCTCTTGGAGGACCAATAAAAACTCCTAGTTTGGAGGATATTGGTAAATGAATTGTGAAAAGTTGTGGGGGGCGTGCCACTCGCTATAAAATCAGTAGGGGGTTTAATGTATTCTAAGAAATATCAAGACAAATGGTTGTTAATCGAAGACAGTGAAATATGAAATTTGCCCCAGAGTGACAATGATATGATGCCTGCATTAATGCTAAGTTTTCATAACTTGCCATCACCTTATATGAAACAATATTTTACATATTGTGCAATTTTTCCAAAGGATTATAACCTTGAAAGGAATAGAATAATCCAGCTTTGGATTGTTGGAATTTTCTTATATTGAGCTTCCATTAATTGTTTATTTTGTTTTATTAAAACGGACTGGACTAGTATGATTATGAGACATTGAGAATGGGCCATTGTTATGATCATTTTGTGGGCTCATGCACACCTATTATAAAGTAATTGTGGTTGGACGGTAAGTGTGGGCCTATTGGGTCTAATGGTCTCTTTATGGGAGGGTCCATTGGACTGCATATATACGTGTATTGGCTAGGTCCCCTTTCCACTCTAAGGGTTTTCAGATTGCTTGACCCATACGTAGCCGTCATATTGATTCCTAGAGAAGGAGAGGAAGACTTAACCCTAATAGCTTCTGTTTGTTCGTCACCTCAAGAGGCAATTTACAATCAAAGAATGGCTCAAACAGATATGTTTACGCATAATTAAATTACAAAATGATGTTCTAAATTCATATTCATGTTATTTTTTTTTCTTACATTTAGTATCAGAGTCTTATGAATGTGAGTTTAGGACTCTTATGTAAATATATTTTGCATTTAAGATTTACAACAGATCTGATATTAATTGTTTGACAAAAAAAAAAAATATTTTATTTCTGTCTTGTGATGTGAATGTACTGTTCACAAATTTTTCGGCTTTCTTAAAAATTTCGCCGCATCGTTTCCTTACACACTGCATTGTTGTTTGATATATATATATATATATATATACAGCATACACTCTGCACTGCTATTCCATATATATATAAAGCATTTGTATTAAAAAGAAACAAAAGGCTGCACGTTTTATTGGAAGCACATGCTGTGTTCTTTTGTTTTGCTTATTTACTTATTATTTTTTTTCAATGAGATACATTTGTTAACGCACATATATATATGAAAATACATGCAAGGATTTTGCTGGGCACGATTTTCTTATATGTTTGTACTAAAATTATGAAATAAAAAAACTTTTTTTTTTAATTTTAATGTGTGTTGTAATTTTTTTTTTTTTATGTTATTGGTAAAACATTAATAAAAAAATCAAATTTTATTTTTTTATTTATTTTTTTATGCACCAGATGGAGCTATAAAATAAAATTATTTATTTATTCAAATAGCTCAAATTGTTTTTTTTTAATATAATGGAAATTTTTTTAGTCTCCCTAATTTCATTCCTAATATTTATAACTTTAAGCCTTAAGTTATTAAACATAATTAGGAACACTAATTTAGGTTTCCACTAACTATACCTATTTAATTTGAGAATATGACAACTATTGATATATTTGTGATCTTGAAAGGTACATTTTGATTCGTACATATCTTGTTTGGGATCACATGCATACATGATGTATTAAAGTATGCATAATGTTAATTTGGGCAATTTACATTATTAATTAGTACCGATGTTGAAAGTTTGGGTTGACATGGGTGTTTACTACCAAAGTGGTACACTCATTGAGATCTAAGTTTTCTTCTTTTGTTACGATATTTTCTCGGACATTAATACATATAATTACCTGCCCAAAGGGGGTCATTATATGTTTTAATGTGGAGAGACATTATGGAGCATTTGGTTGGAAAATACTTGAGTTTAAAAGATTAGTCTGCCCAAAGGGGACTACTTTTGAAACTTGGGTGCTTTCATTTAGTAGCTCCATGGATGGAGGTCCAATAGTATGTTACACTTTCTGCCCAAAGGGGAGACTGTAATGATGCAACTGGATTCTCTTGATAATGCTTATGTTATCAAAGCATATTTATTTTATGTTTATTGCCCAATTTATGATTTATTAATATTTGGTTGTTCTTACAGTCTCTTTTGCAATTAATAGTAGCAATACCACTATTGAACTCTTGACTAGTTCCAATTATAAGAAGTGGAAACAAGATATTGAATTTGCTCTAGGTATAGTTGATATTGATCTTGCGCTGAAAGAGAAAGAACCACCTAAGCCTACCACTACTAGTACTGCTGATGAGAATGAGTATTATGCCAAGGGGGATAGATCAAATCGTTTGAGCCTCATTACTATTAAAAGATCTATTTCTGAGCACCTTATGAGTGGCTTGCCTGAGACTAGCAATGCCAAGGAGTTCTTTGATGCTGTGGGAGCTAGATACCATGTATCCAGTAAGGCTGAGGCTGGATCTCTAATGAGTGAGCTTACGAGCATGAAGTATGATAGTCAGTCTGGGGTTAGGGAATACATTCTCAAACTTGTCTTTATCCAGTCCAAACTTAAAGGTCTTAAAGTTCCAATCCCTGATGACTTTATTGTTCACCAAGCTCTCAATTCTTTACCCTCTGATTTCAATCAAATCAAAACAGCCTATGATACCCAAAACTAGAATTGGACCATCAATGATCTTATAGCCAAGTGTGTCTTAGAGGAAGAGAAGCTAAAGAAAGAAAAGAGTGAGAGTGCCCTTATTGTTTCTAATGTCAAATTTCATCCTGGGAAGGGTCATGGGAACCACTGGAAACCTAGGTTCAAAACTTCTCATAGAGTTCAGGATAACAACAGGCATAGTGGTGGTCAGACTTACAATGTAGGGGGTCCAAAGGGAATGAAAGATGTCAAATGTTTTTTCTGCAAGAAGAAAGGTCATAAGAGAGAGACGTGTGTCAAATTCAAGTCTTGGTTAGATAAAAAAAAAAAAAAGAAGGAAAGAGGTAATCAACTTTCTTTTGTTTGTTTTGAATCTAATTTAGTTAATGTCCCATCAAATTCTTGGTGGCTTGACAGTTGTGCAACTGTTCATGTTGCTATTTCTTTACAGGGGTTCACAAACCAAAGGAAGCCAAATGAGAGCGAGTCCAAGCTTAAAGTTGCAAATGACGTGGGAGTTACAGTCGAGTCTATTGGAGTAGCAGTTTTAAATTTAGACTCTGGTTTTCAACTAGTTTTAAAAAATGTTTTTTATGTACCGTCTTTTAGACGGAATTTAATTTCTATTTTTGTTTTGGACAAAACTGGATATTCTCTTCATTTTGGCAATGGTGGAGTTGATTTGTTACATAATTCTCAAATTATTGGCCATAGTGTGTTGTGTGATGGTTTATGTAGGTTGTCTTTGTCTCATAATGATGTGTATGCCTCCTTCCATGTTGAATATACTGTGTCTAAAAGATCTCGCACCAAAGAGAGGTTTTACTTGTTATGGCATAAGCGTCTAGGTCACATTTCTAAGGAAAGAGTTGAGAGATTAATAAAAGATGACATTCTTATTCCTCTTGACTTTAAGGATCTAGACACATGTGTTGATTGTATTAGGGGTAAGCTAACCAAGACTAAGAAGATAGGAGCCACACGTAGTTTGGGTCTTTTAGAATTTGTTCATACTGACATTAGTGGACCATATACTACTACTTTTTGTGGCAACAAATATATGATCACCTTTATTGATGACTTTTCTCGTTATGGCTATGTCTACCTCATAAAAGAAAAATCTGATGCTCTTGAAAAGTTTAAGATTTTTAAAACAGAGGTAGAAAAGCAATTAGGAAAGGTCATTAAAATTGTCAAGTCTGATCGTGGTGGTGAGTACTATGGTAAACATGATGTTTCTGGACAGCAGATAGGTCCGTTTGCCAAGTATTTACAAGATTGTGAGATTATTGCCCAATACATTATGCTTGGTAGTCCTGAACAAAATGGTATGGCCGAAAGGCGTAACCGTACCTTGAAAGATATGATGAGAAGTATGATGAGCCAAATTAACTTACCTATGTACCTCTGGGGTGAAGCCTTTAGAACTGCTTTATATATTTTAAACAAAGTTCCCTCTAAATCTGTCCCTAAAACACCTTTTGAGTTATGGACTGGTAGAAAGCCTAGCCTTAACCATTTACGAGTCTGGGGTTGTCCTGCTGAAGTGAGAATTTATAACCCATCAGAGAAAAAGACTGACCCTAAAACCACTCGTTGCTATTTCATCGGGTATCCAGATCATTCTAAAGGATATAGGTTCTATTACCCAGCACCAGGTGCTAAGATTACTGAGTCAATGACAGCTAAGTTCTTGGAGCTTGACACTGCTGATGTTGGCTACATTCATCTAGTGGACATAAGTAGTAGGGACGAGGTGGTTTCTGTACCTTTGCCTGTTATGAATGACAGTACTGTTCTAGCATCTATAGAGAGAAATGATCACGATGAACAACAAGAGATTGTTAATCCTCCTGCACCAGTTAATATTCTTCAGCCTCTTGAGCCTGTTCCAGAGATACCTATGAGGAGATCCACGAGGGAGCGAAGACTTGCTATTTCTGATGAGTATATTGTGTATCTTGGTGAAAGTGACTATGATGTAGGACCAGTGATTGATCCAGTGACATATAGTGATGCTGTTGCAAGTTCTGAATCTGACATGTGGGTGAATGCAATGAAAGATAAGATGCAGTCTATGTCATATAATGAAGTATGGGAGCTTGTTGATCTTCTAGAAGGATGTAGGCCCATTGGTTGTAAATGGGTGTTTAAAACCAAGAAAGATGCTAAAGGGCAGATTGAGTAGTTCAAAGCAAGGTTGGTTGCTAAGGGGTTCACTCAGAAGGAATGAATTGACTATAATGAAACATTCTCTCCAATTTCATCTAAAGATTCTTTCCGGATCATCATAGCACTAGTGGCCCATTATAATTTAGAACTTCACTAGATGGATGTCAAAACAACTTTTCTGAATGGTGGTCTAAGTGAAGAAATCTACGTGGCACAACCTGAAGGTTTCAAAGAAGTTGGTAAAGAACATATGGTATGTAAATTGAAGAAATCTATATATGGTTTAAAGCAAGCTTCTCGTCAGTGGTACTTGAAATTTGATGAAGTTGTCACCTCTCTAGGATTTGTTGAGAACAAAGTAGATCAGTGCATCTATCTTACGGTCAGTGGGAGCAAATTTATATTTCTTGTTCTTTATGTTGATGACATTCTGTTGGCAAGTAGTGATCTAAAGCTTCTACATGAGACTAAGTCATTATTGTCTAACACTTTTGACATGAAAGACCTTGGTGAGGCATCTTTTGTTTCAGGTATTGAGATACATCGTGATAGGTCTCATGGCATATTGGGACTTTCTCAAAAGGCATATATAACCCGTGTACTTCAAAGATTTAATATGCAGAATTGCAGAATTGCAGACCTGGGGATGTGCCTGTTGCAAAAGGTGACAAGTTTAGCAAAAATGGATGTCCTCAAAATGACCTTGAGAAGGACCAAATGAGTAATGTTCCTTATGCAAGTACAATTGGTAGTTTGATGTATGCTGAAGTATGCACTAGACCTGACATAGCTTTTGCAATGAGTGTTCTTGGCAGATATCTTGTAAACCCTAGTGTTGAGCATTGGGTGGCAGCCAAGAAAGTTATGAGGTATTTGTAGAAGACAAAAGATTACATGCTTGTGTATAGGAAAGCTGATGACCTTGAGGTGGTTGGTTATTCAGATTCAGACTTTGCTGGATGTGTGGATGATTTGAAGTCTACTTCAGGGTATATCTTTATGTTAGCTGAAGGAGCTATTTCTTTGAAGAGTGTAAAACAAACTCTTACAGCATCCTCAACTATGCATGCTGAGTTTGTTGCATGTTATGGGGCTGCAATGCAGGCAATTTGGCTTCGTAATTTCATTTCAGAGCTTAAGGTAGTAGACTCTATTTCTAGACCATTGAGAGTTTTTTGTGATAATAGTGCTGCTGTTTTCTTTTCAAAGAATAATAAGAGCTCTAGTGGGTCCAAACACATAGAGATCAAGTATCTTAGTGTCAGAGATTTAGTGAAGAAATGTGATATCGTCATTGAGCACATTGACACAGAGGAAATGATAGCTGATCCTTTGACGAATGCACTAAGACCAGTGATTTTTAAAATGCATGTTATCCATGTTGATAACATGGGGATTATTGGATCTTTTGATGTACTTGGTTAGTGGGAGTTTCTTTTCTACATCCATTGATTCTTATTTATTTGAATTTTATGGATTTTGTTGACATTTATTTCAATTATATTTATCAATAATGTCATGTTAATGATTATCATTTGGTGTTTATTATTTTAACAATGGAAATGTTCATGCATATTATGATCGCTTAAGATTTGGTGTCTATCTTAAGCATATGGTTTCTTGAGTGTATGTCTTATTAATGACACCATGTGGAATCTCGAGATATTTTGTTAAAGACACACTGGATTATATTTGAAGCCTATGGAATTCTCATGTTGATAAAGAGAATACATTTTGAGGACTGACAATGAAAATAGCATTTGATATGATCACTTTTAGAAGCTATTTTCATGCCACACTACCACAATTAAATCCATGTCGATGGAGTTATTTGACATTTGTAATCATGAGTAGCCTTATACACATAAAGTATAATGATTGCCTTGGATCGATGTTGACAACTTTGTTGGACCGGACTTGTTTAAGGTGGATTGTCTCATGTTTTTTTAAGTGGCCACATAAAGTTTTTTTTTGTATCAGCCTGAGAGTAATTTTATACAAATTTATTTTCAGAAACATTAAACTACAATTAATGTTAACTCAAGTGGGGGAATGTTGGAATTTTCTTATATTGAGCTTCCATTAATTGTTTATTTTGTTTTATTAAAACGGGATGGACTAGTATGATTATGAGACATTGAGAATGGGCTATTGTTGTGATCATTTTGTGGGCTCATGCACACCTATTCTAAAGTAATTGTGGTTGGACGGTAAGTGTGGGCCTATTGGGTCTAATGGTCTCTTTATGGGAGGGTCCATTGGACTGCATATATATGTGTGTTGGCTAGGTCCCCTCTCCACTCTAAGGGTTTTCAGATTGCTTGACCCATACATAGCCGTCATATTGATTCCTAGAGAAGAAGATGAAGACTTAACCCTAATAGCTTCTGTTTGTTCGTCGCCTCAAGATGCAATTTACAATCAAAGAATGGCTCAAACAGGTATGTTACGCATAATTAAATTACAAAATGATGTTCTCAATTCATATTCACGTTATTTTTTTTTCTTACATGGATTGCCCAAGGATATCTTAAACCCCCTCAAGGAAGTAAGTTGCTAATGGATGATGTTGGCAATAACTATTTTGATGTCTTCTTGTGGAATTCTTTGTTGCAAGATATTCAAAAGGATGAATATGACATTAAAAGTTGCAAGATGCATGATCTCGTGCATGATCTTACATTGCTCATCTCAAAGAATAAGATCTTAACTTTGAAAGCAACTGAGTTAAGAAACATTGATCTTGAGATTCAACATTTGTCATTGATTTTTAAGGATGAGGACGATACAAAAATTAAGATAGCAAGTCCCACAAGACCGCGCACATTGATTTTAGGATATGGACTTGTTAATAATATTTTGGGAGACTGCAAGGGTTTACATGCTTTATGGTTGAATGTCTTTGGCATTGAAAAATTGCCTAAGTTAATTGGCAAGTTGAAAAATAAAAGGCATCTTGATGTTTCGCGGACTTGCATTGAAAGTTTGCCACATCCTATTTGTAAGCTCTACAAATTTGCAAACTTTTATAGTGCTATAACTTGAAAGAGCTTCCAAAAGATTTTCAAAAGTTGGTGAGCTTGAGACATTTTCATGTGAACAACCAAGAAAAAATGAGGAATTCAATGGCTGGAGAAATAGGGCAATTAAGTTGTCTTCAAACAGTGCCATTTTTTGTTGTGGGACGAGAAGACAAACGTCGAATTGAAGAAATAGGACGCTTAAACAATAGGTGATTTGAAAATTTATTGTCTTTAGCAAGTAAGGGGTAGAACAGAAGCACAAAAAGCAAATTTATTGATCCAGACCTACATTAAGAAGCTAAATTTTAATTGGAGCCGGGAAAGAGTAGAAGTGAATAATGACGAGGATGACTTGGAAGGCCTCCAGCCTCACAAGAATTTGAAAAGCTTAGGTGGCATTTGATTTGCTTTTCGGTTTTATATTTTTCATTTTATGTTTTATGTGTTTTATATTTTAAAAATTCTAAAGCAAGAAAACAGAAAATACTCTATTTTTTATTTTGAAATTTTCTTTATTTTTGGTTAAAAATACTCTAAACGACTTTTTGCTATTTTTTATTTCATGTGTAAACTCATCTTTTATTTTGTAAAATAAATTTTGAAAGCACAAGTAACCAAATGCATTTTAGCTGTTTTTTTTTTTATTTTTAAAAGTGCAAAATGGCAAATGCACTCAAAATAAAAAGTAGAAAACAAAAAATAGAAAAACAAATTAAATGACACCTTAATAATTAAAGAACTTCTCCAGCAAGCAATTAGCATCATGGATTAAGATGGCAAGTTGTTTGGTGGAGGTGGAGATCAAACTTTTCAAATGCAATGGATGTGAACAATTGCCAACACTCGGGCACCTTCCTTATCTTGAGGTTGTTCGAATAAATGGGATGAAAAACGTGGAATGTGTGGGTGCTGAATTCTATGGCGATACAAGTCATAATGGTGCAGTGTTTCCATTGACGAAGGAAATTATCCTAAGGAATATGCCAAAGCTAGTAGGATGGCAGGAGGCAGAGGAGCACGTGCAATCAAATGCTACCATTTTTCCTTGCCCCAAGGAATAGGAAATCAATAGATGCAAAAATTTGGTTACTGTTCCAATTCATTTTCCATCCATTAAGAAATTACAGATTAATGGACTCAATAATAGCTTGGCACTAGACAAGATCAGTAGCACACTGACTACTGTCGAGGAATTGGATTTCCATTCTAAGTCAAGGTCAGAGATCAATTTGATAATAGAAAGAATGTTGGCAAACAACGTATTTCTAACAGATTTATCTATTAGATGGTGTAAGTGCTTGTTCTATTTGCCTAAAGGGCCACAAAATCCTTCATCTCTCAAAGCAATCTTGTTAATGTGGTGCAATAATCTGTATGGGCTAGAAATACCTCAGTCTCTTAAGATTTTAGATATTCGGGATTGTCCTAAACTAGTAGAGGCCAAGTTAGACCCACACGAGCCCATCCCTCTCAAGGATCTTTCAATGATAGGCTTATAAATATTGAAAAATGATTGGGTGATGAGGCTGTTGCTGTCTCTAACTGGCCTTACAAAATTATAAATGGGTTTCTTCTCAAACAACCTTGATTATTTCCACTGGCCTGCTGCTGCTGATGGTGATGAGCACCCCCTGGTCTCCCAGGAGTCATTAACATTGTATGGGTGCGAAAGTGTCAGGTCTCTGCCAGAACAACTACAGTATCTCCGTGCCTCGAAGATTTTGGGACTATTTTACTTTGTGGGGTTGGAGTCTTTGCCTGAATAGATTGGAAATCTTTCTTGTCTCCAAACTCTTTCAATTTAGGCGGCACTAACACTGATGAATTTGCCTGCCAATTTTAGACACCTCACCAATTTGCAAAAATTGAAAATTAAAGATTGTCCCATTCTCCAGGAAAGCTTCCGAAAGGGAAGTGGCTCAGACTGGCACAAGATTTCCCATATTTCAGAAGTCTTCATGGATGGTACGGTGTATATTCAAAAGCCAATGAGTGAATGAATTCGTAAGTAAATAATCTCCCTTTGACCAAACAGGCCTTCCTGATATCACTTAATTGTCAAAATCTGTTATAAAATTTTAACACTTGCAACAACAACGGTTTCTTTTTCCATTTCCTCTCATTTTGATTTTTTTTCCTTTTCAAGCCTTGGTTTAGTTGTTGCTTTCTTTCTTGGAAAAATTTCTTCGGTGTTTTGAATTCACTTTTCTCTGGAACTAATAATTCATTCTCTTTGAATCAATTTAACTTCTTTTTTTGGCTCTAACCAGAAGAGTAGATTGGCCGACTATGACTTTTCTTGGTAAGGCTTAGTACCGATTTCTTAACAACATCTAAGTAGACTTGATTGAGCACACATGGATACATAGAAAAACCCAGGGTACTTCCAGAGCAGAGCATAACAATTAGTAGACCCGTCTCAATTAGTAGACCCGAGACGCACTTACTAGTAGTTATTTGGGGTAGTTTCATTTTATTTTACTTCTTTTTTTCCCCCAATTTAAACCAAAACAAATTGGCTTTTCAATGGGTTGGATTTAATTCAAATATAACCTAGATCAGATCCAATAATATTAGATCAGATCGCCCAATTAAATACGTGATTCAACGGATCTGGATCTGTTAGATTCAAAAATTAATGGAATTGAATCTGAATGGTCCACTAAACCCATTATTTTTAAAAATAAAATATTTAAAAATAAAAAATAAAAATTTTAAAAACATTTAAAAATAAAAAATTTACGTGGAATAAAAATCAATCATTTTAACTATTTTACTCTACTATATATATACATATATATATATATATATATAATATAAAGTATACATAAAATGTTATACTACTTAATTTACATTTTAATTATATGAGATTATTTATCTCATTCATTTTTAATATAATTATATTGTAATTAAATTAAAAATAAATTTCAAAATATAATAATTAAAAGAAAATTAATTATAATAGTTTAATTATTTGCCAGTGTTGTATAAAACGTTAAGCAATTGAATGTGGATACTTGCTTACCAAAGGTTGTGAGTGTACTTCATTCAACAATTTTGCTTTTCATCTAATAATGGCTTTAACATCACTTCATCTTCCCCAATTTTTTTTAACTGAGGTTTGCAAGCTCTAATGAAGTGTTTGTCACCGCTAAAGCAACGAAAATTATATTCAATTTAGAATTTATTTTCCAACTTACATATACTCATAGCCTATTTTACCAAAAAGAAAAACAGTAAATATGCTTTATCAAATGGCGCTTATGATTTTGAAAATGTTTACAAAATAAACCTAATCATATTACATTTTCAATCTTACCAATCATGATTTATTAAAAAATTTTTGCTACCTGTACATATAAAATATATATATTTTGAATAAAATATATTTTTTATTTTTTATGAAATGATGATTTAAAAAATTATTTTTCAAAATAGGTCAGGTCTACTGGGTGTATGAATTTGAAATGGATCTTACAAATCGAATTCATTTACTTTTGGATCTGGATCAGATCCATATAAATGGATCATGATCAAGTATGAATCTGACGGATTTGATCAGGTCTGAATCTAACGAATTTGATCTAGAGCTGTCCCATTCATAGATCTAAAAACAAATTAAACTATTGGTACATTGACAATATAGAATTGTATAAAATCTTCATTTCACTTCATTTATTTCAAAGCAATAGCTAGGTTCTTAGATGTCTTAAATAAACTATTGGTATAATGACAACGAAGAATTGTATAAAATGTTCATATTTTATAAAAAATACTAAGTTATTTATAGACTTCATCTTATCTGATACTGATATATAGATTTTGATGGTACACGAGCTTTGCTTAAGTAGTAAACAATAGTTAAAGTTCATCAGTTTTGTATTCATTTTGTCCTACTAAGATGTTTGTTTAATATATAATCGAATGTAGAGAAAATCTTGCATTAACGTTAATCAACTTCCTAGGATGTGATAGACGTAATAATATTAGGCATTTAATAATTTTTTATAATCGAAATATGCAATACTAAAGTCTTCTTCAAATATTTAAAACATACTTCTTTCTGATATATTTGTAACTTGAGAAGTGTTAAAAAAATTCAGCCTTGCCAAAATAAAAGGCTGAAGATGCCCATCTTCCATGGTCGAGAATCTGGTAAATATTATTGGTAGCCATTATGTTGTCTCTGGAAATTGATGTATTGTAAACCTCTTGTGCTGCTCTTGTTGGTGTTCAAAGAGTACTCTATTTTTGTTTTTTGTTTTTTTGTTTTGTTTTGTTTTGTTTTTGTTTTTTGTTTTTTTTTTTTTTTTTTGGGCTTTTGCTTCGTTGTAATGCTACTACAGTTGTCGTTGCTACTCTCTTTTGGATTTTCTTATGATCATGCTATCCTTTCTGGTTATTTCAGTTATTGGCTTTGAGCGGTTCTGTTTTTGCTCATTACTCTTATTCTTGTTATTTCTCTTGCTTAAAAAATAAAAGAACGAAGACAAAATTGTCTCTTAGTTGGTTGATTTTGCTTGTTTTAGCTACCATTTGTGTCTTTACATTCAAGGCACTCATCAGATTGTCCATGATTGTTCTTTATATTTAAGATATTAATTTTTAAAATTGTTTATACTAATTAAATATTTAAGATGTTTTGTTGTGTTTTTCTTTGGAGCTATTTTTTTTATTGTGTTTAGTTGGCATTCATTACTCATTTCTTATTCTTCCTTATTTGATTATGCACTTTGTAGGTTGTTTATATTTTTGTGTTCTATTGACTTACCAAAATATATATATAATATCATTTCAACTTGTAATTTGTTTGTTTATTAGAAATAATATTGTGTTTGTCTTAAGGTGTTATCCTACACTAAGGAAGATCTTTCAGGTTAACTGCTTAATATATCAATGGCCGATCCTATTTTATGTGGCTTTGCCAGTGCTTACAGTGGTACTCTACTATTCTTGTTTAATTTGAAACTTCACCATGAATCAATAATTTTTTTTTATTTATCGAATTCTATGATATTTTCCTTTCATTTTCTATTATGACACAATAAGAGAAGTTATTTTAAATCTCTATTCTTTTATCTTTTTCTTTTAATGAATTTGCATTCCAAACACAACTTCAAGGAATTTGTGTCACACTCCTATTTTAGGTTACATTTAATCCCTTAAATAGGGTGGACGCAACCAATTTATCTACCTAAATATAATTTATTAATATTATCTCAATATATAAAATGTAAAATAAGGAGGCAAACAGAAATTATTCATAAAGCTCCAACATACAGAAACTTACAACCCATAAAGCTCAACTAACCAAATATTAGTTCGACACCGTTCTAGCCTTAACTGCTTATACAAACCTTAAACACAAAATTAAAATGTAAGCTAAACAACTCAAGTTCTCTTATAATCACTCGCAGCCGCTTCTAAATTCAACCTGAAATGTGTAAATTTGGGTGTGAGTGTCACACACTCAGTGTAAGTATTATACTTAAAATAAAATATAATAAATATCACCCAAATAAAATTTTAATTCAAACAATTATATTCGTAACTATTCCATAACCAATTCATAATCAATTCAATTGTGCCACCTCAGATAAATATATAACAATACACAATTCATTATTATTAAGCCCTATCTGGCCGTATCGTAGCACATTTGTATAATAATTGATTCAAATAATCATGCAACATACATTTGGTCCCATCTGGCCCATGAGTTGAGCGCTCAACGGTGGACAGTGGTTTTAATTTAGCTTATCCCATTAGCCTCATCTGGCAATATTATTTTCTCCGGCCCCATTTGACCACATATTATTGATTTCTGGCCCCATCTGGCCTTATTTTTTTTTCATTTTTTTCTTTGGCCCCGTCTGGCCTGGTCCCATCTGACTATAATGCAAGTGTAATGCACACAACTCATGTTGATATGCAACAATGTATTATTATTTTTTTTTTCCACTAGAAAAATATTATTTCTCAAATTTATTATCTCACAAATAATCACAATTCTCCACTAACATACAATAATTTATAAGTATCAAGTAGAATTTATCAACATGAACATTCGGCAATAAACAAATAAAATTTAGCTATTCATATTTAATAACTTTTATTTTTAAGAATTTAGCTATTCATAGAATTTATCAACCTGAACAGTAGATATTCTAAGAAAGTTAATTTACTGAGGGGGTGCCTGTTGATTATCATTGGGTCCTAATAATTTTTAGTCTAATAAAATATATAAATCAGACATTAAATGGTTAAAATATAACCAAAAATTAATTACTAATGTAAATTTAATAAATAAAACATAACCATCATAACCCCCACATATTACATTTATCTAAACCAAAAGAAAAAGTATATATATATATATATTGATATAAAAAAATTAATTTTTATTTAACAAAATAACTTACCTCAATTTTCCTGCCAAAATTTCTCAAGATTTCCTCCTTTTTCCCTTACTTTTTCTCTTTCTTTTTTTTTTCTTCATTCCTCCACACGGTTTCTCTTGGGTCTCCTCCATTTTGCACCCAAATCACACACATATATATACATAAGCTTGGCCGAGCAAGCTTGCTTGCTAAGCTTAAATTTCTATTTTTTTTTTTTGGTCATCAAATGTGCACGTAGCCCTACCATCCCCTAAGCCATCATTAAACTATTAATAGCCATGTGGCCATATCACCTAATATCTATCCAATAAATTAATATATATAGTATTTATGTTTTAGTAATTCAATTAACTAATTAAAATTATATAATTTGATTATATTATGAAGTTAAAATTTCAAAGCATAGAAATTAAATTAGAAAAAAATATAAAAATAAAATTTATGCATAAAATAAAAATTCAAGTTGTCACAATTTGAGTCTAAATTTTTCTCAAGAATATCAACCTAGTGTGTAGCAAGGTGACCACTGGGATCAAACTAGGGGTTATGCTTTTGGCATTATATAGTTATATATGTATATAATTAATACCTTTTAACTTTAAGAGCGATGGACATAATCATTCTCAGCTAAATTTGAATTAAATTATAAATAAAAACTAGTTATTTAGACCTTGGATTATTAAGATTATAATATCTAGCTAACTTAGGTATGGTCAACTAAAAATGAGCTCATCTATAATTTTGTTAAAACAATTCTTTCCAAAGAGGTGCCCTGCAACAAGTTCACTATTAATTAGACTGAGCAAACATACGTACATATATACATACATAAATATCTACATATAATTTGTCTACTAATTAATTTATGGATTATTTGCTAGTGGTGGTGACTAGTCTCATTTTGGGCTTCATGGGAAGTATGTTAGTTGTTACTGTTATGTTCAAGAATTATCAAAAAAAAAAAAAAAATGGTGGAATAAAGATAATGCAATGGAGTAATGTCTCACCCAATGAAGACAATGCACGGTGAAGTAGCATTAGCACTCCCCTCAACATATGCCAAACGTTATTGTTTTTCCTTTAATTGGGTTGAGAAGTTGATGATCCGCAATTGTAATAACTCAGATTACTGGTCCAAGTCATTTTTTTCATCCATTAAACGTTTGCTAATTAATGATCTTATTTGGTAATAGCTTCTTGGCACTCGAAAAGACAAGCAGCAAACTTACTACTGTGGGGAGATTTTGAGTTTCAGTTGTAAATTAGGGTCAGAGCTTCATTTGATATTGAAAAAGAGTATTGGTAAATATAAAGTTTTAATTGTGACAAATTCATTCAAAATCTTAAATTAAATACGGAAAGTTGGGATATTTCCAAAAACAATATGAAAAAAAGATATGGATAAATCCAAATTATAGATGAAGATAATTCCAAATTAAGGATAAAGACAAATCACATCAAATTCAGGTTTCCAAAAAACTGCACAATTCTAATTCAAGTCAAGCAATTACAACCATACATAAACTAGAAGTCAGTAGACAAAGGTACGGAAAAATCCAGTATAACTTGCAGGTAGGGCGACGGAGCAGGCGGCTGCACACCAAAGCCTACTGGGAACTCACGGGTTTGCCCTTTTGCTATTTGGCCTAGAACAAATTCCAAAGAGGTCCGCAGGCTGGAGGATGGATGCACGAGAGTTCGACCCATTGGCGCAAGGTGCTTAAGGGTTCGAGCCATGTAATTTCTGAACGTAACTATTTTTTATTTTGTTAGATTAGGGCAACCTTTTGTAACTCTATAGATATGTACCTAGACTTAATGAATCATATTTAATGGGGACATATTATAGAGACCTAAAAAGAGTTTATTTTTGAGAGTTTAAGTATCTTTCTCTAGATTTTTATTGTTTCTTCTTTACTTTTTGTGTGAGACAGAAAGCTTGCTTGTAGGGTTAGTTAAATGAGTCAAGCAAGATTAGCGAAAGAATTTATGCGAGCGAGTTATAGTGAAGTGTCTTGTAACCCATTGATAGTGGGATTTGTAATAGAGGTTTTTTCCCTAAAAGAGGGTTTTCTCATTATTTTCTGGTAGTATTATTTTTGCATTGTGTGTGATTACTTGGTTTGGAAATTTTCAATTAATATCAGAGTAGGTCACACTACGTCATTAAGTGAATATCTTAATCTGAATCAATGGATCCACCGCGTGAAGGAGATTCAAGCACCAAACCCCTCTGGTTTGACAGCACAAGTTATTCCTATTGAAAGATACGAATGCAAGCTCATCTTTTGTCTATAAATTATAAAGTTTGGACTTTTGTGGTTCAAGGATGGGAAGAACCATCGCATGAAGTTGACAGTCGTATTGAGACAAAGCCAAATCTGACGTGAACAAAAGCTAAACAAGAAAGCTCAGAATGGAATTTTAACGCCTTAAGCACCATATTTGTGGCAGTTTGTCCCAATGAGTTTTGCCGAATTTCAAGTTGTACAAGTGCACAAAAAGCTTGGCTAATTCTAGAAAACACATATAAAAAGAACACGCAAGTCAAGACATGGAAGCTTCAAAAGCTCACTTCTGAATTTGCAGGTGTTAGAATGAACGAAGACAAAAGATTAGATGATTTTTATGTTCAGCTAAGTCACGTCGTCAATTCCTACCATAATCTTTGAAAGTCCATCCCCAAATACAAAGTGGTATGTAAAATTTTACGTTCTCTTCTTCGCATGTTTGATTCTAAAGTAACAGCAATTAAAGAAGTTAGGGATGTCAATTCTATGAAAATAGAGGATCTTGTGGGATCACTTCAAACCTACGAGGCAAATATGCTTAAACCTCGAAAGGCCACAAAGGATATTGTTCTTAAGACTTTAGAAGAGGAAGAACCTGATAAAGAATTTGCATTTATGGTAAAGAGATTCATGAGATATGTGAAGAAAGAGAAGAAATCAATGCTCAACAAAAATAACAAGAAGGAATCAAGGTCCAAAGACAAAGGTAACAAATTCAAGAAGAATGATAAAGAAGAAGATAAGAAAAACAAGACATAGTGCTTTGATTGTCATGGCTAGGATCACTTTGCTCAAAATTATGCAAATAAAAAGATAAAGCAAAAACAAGTCAAAGTGATGAATACCACACTTGATGATAACTCTAACTTACACAAATCCTCTACATCAGCCTCCTCTGATAACGAAAGCAATTTTATTACTTTTATGGCTTCTCACATTTCCTTTATAGGAACACCTTCTAGATCCCAAAACGACAATGAGATATCAGACCATGAGGATGATGATTCCGAGGACAAATTCAACAATGATCTCCGAGCAGCATACAATACAATCTTTACAGAATACTATGATCTAAAAAAATAAAAACAAGCACAACATTCTAGAGACAACAAGCTGAAAAGTGAAAAAGACACCTTGAAGGTTGAGAATGAAAAACTTTTAGGTAAATTATCTACCTTTGAATCTGATAGAATTTCTCAGTCTCAGAATGAAGAAAAATTTAAAGCAAAACTAGAAGTGAAGAATAAGAAAATTAAAGAACTGGAGAAAATCATTGGATAATTGCAAACAAACATCAATAAATTGAAAGAAAAGACAAAGAATGATAAGAAGATAATAAAAAAGATGAATTCCATCTCAAACAAGATTGAAGAGATTTTGGAGCAAACAAAAACCACATGGAGATAAATCAGGCTTAGGCTATACTAGAGAGAAAAGTACACTTGCATCATCATCATCATCATCAGTTCCTTCAGAAGCTACAAAGTCTTGCCCACATTTAACTACAGTTCAAAACAATAGTCTAAAACCAACTACTGCTCCAAAATTTTTCTCAAAACCTACTGCACCACCAAAGAGGAGTTTTCAAAAATGCAAACATTATTAGTATCCTCCTCCCATGGTGAAAGGTACACGTTTTGCTAAACACTAACCTTTGAACCTATATATCACCATTGTGGAATCAAGGGTCATATCCACCCAAATTGTCACAAACTCTATGGTCTCCTTTTAATCTACATTAAAAATTTTTCTAAAAACCCTAATCCGAGACTACTTATGACAAATAGGTTTCAAGATTTCTCTAATTTTTCTGAAAACTCCTTTGAAAACTCACATCTGTCGCGCCCCGAAATTCACAACCGGGGACAAGGGAACGAAACCCAAAAATAAATATCAAAACATGAAAAATGTATCATATCAAAGCAGATGCTAATAAATATTATTCAATTTCTTGAATACTCAAAATAACTTTAAAATGCCCTCAAAATGGGTTACAAACCATGCCACAAATATGGGCCCAAGTCAAAACTCCATTACATTATAATGTAAATATTGGAATGCAAAATAAAACAAATCATCTAGCTATCACAACCCAAGATAGCTAGCTAATCCACTGGTCCATCACGAGCATCAACCCCTGCATTACCAACTATAGTAGGTGGTGAGCACTAAATTCCACGTGTGCTCAGAGAGTGTTTATAAAATACAATTTCTTAATCATGCAATGCTTTTAACACTAATTAATAAGAAAAGAAGTTAAAATCTTAAAATTTTCAAAATAACCATATTTAATCATTACATTCAAATTATAAAGTTACTTAGCCATGATCTCGTAGTCTCATGCTAAAAATAAATCACATCACTTCATTCACATCACCACACATCAATATCATACTATGGGTCAGGTACTCTGCAAGTTTAGTCTGTAGCCTCAGAACTAAACCCAAAATAAATCCCCAGGCCTAAGCCATGGGGTACAACTAGTCCAGCAGTCATAAATGTACTCATCACATCCCCAGATATCAGTCATGGGATACAATTGGTCCCGCAGTCCCAAATGTAATCATCACATCCCCAGACCTCAATCATGGGATACATTTGGTCCCGCAGTCTCAAATGTACTCATTTGCCTTAGTAGGCAAACCGGTCTAGCCTACTAGTTATGCTAACCACCCTGCGCAGGTTTTGGGGCTTTCAACCCTTGGGCTCTAGAACCCACTCTTCTAGTACCGTTAATGTCCCCAATAACCCAAAAATCAATTCTCAAGTAATTCCTTTAATTAACAGCACAACATACACAAAAGTTCTCCCTAATTTGATTTTTTTTGTGTTCTTCCCTTTACTGTATAAGTTTTATGAAGTGTAAATGTGTTTCGGGCCTAAGTTTCATGTTGCCCTTCCATAAAAAACAAATATTCTCATACGAGATTTATCAAATAAATATCATGCAACCATATTCAGGAGTATATATATGCAACTAGCTTGGTAAATAAAATTGTATATCAAGCTTGTCATGACAATGAAGGATTCAAGACACAAAATTTGATAATTCCTAAAAAATAGAAAATGAAATATTTTATACTAATTCAAAATCCTAAAATACTTAAAATTAACTCTAGTTTCATAAAAACAAAATTTAAAATTTATTCATAAAGCCATAAAATACTGATTTTTAAAAATACTAACTGAGTATTTCTGTTAGAACCATACAGAACAGCTCACTTTCACGATTTTTATAAAATTCATTTTTTATCCAAAAACTTTGAAATTTTCACAGAAAGCTCATTCATATATATAGTTTAACATATAAAAATTTCAAAAATTGTATCAACTTTATCTATACCTTTTATACCAAATATCTGACTATTGTCAGTACAACAACATAAACCAAATGGCCAGGTTTCAATATTTTTATAAAATAAAATATTACCCAAAAATTTATAAAATATTTACTGTAGAATCTATAACATGTCTAGTTTCACATATAAAATTTTTAGAAATTACTTTAATCTCTAGGTATCATTTTTATACCAAAAATCAACCTCCTGTCAGCACAGCAAATTAAAACAAACAGTCAAACTTCACGATTTTTATAAAATCTATTTTAACTAAAAAAAATATGAAATTTTTACTGGATACTATTTTGGATATGTACTCCCATATATAAAAATATCCAAAATTAATTCGGCCTCTAAGTATGAATTTCATATAAAAACAATGTGCTGATCCACGTACAGAAATCCCAACCAATCAGTCAAGTTTGACTATTTTTAATAAATTCATTTAAATTTCAAAAATTATGAAATTTTTACAAGAAACTCTTCTATATGTCTAATTTAACATATAAAATTTTCATAAATTAAATCGATTTCTAAGTATGATTTTTATGAGAAAACAGTATACCCATTTCAGTGTGAAAGTTCCAGAATTTCACATGCATAATCAAGAATCAATTCATAGAATAGGTATTTCATCTCTTGCGCGCGCGCGCGCGCGCGCGCGCGCACACACACACACACATATATATAACATGATAAAAAAAATTATATCAAATAAACACAATCCCACCTACCTCGAATTATATACGTCGATAAAGTATATAAAACCCCAAATAAAATACCAACTCAAGTTGGCCCTACGAGTAGTCTCCGTCGAATTCGCTCCAAATTTTCTCTACGATCACGTTTGCCTTTTCTTCCAACAGATAAATGGTAGGCACTACTCCCTTTATTTTATTATATATGTATATATTTTTCACACAGAAGGGAAGAAGATAGGAAAGAAAATAATGAAAACAATGCAATTATGTAGATATAAGTTACAAACCCTCCTTAATTCTTTCTCTAACTCTCACACAACCTGCCAACTCTTAGCCTCCCTCATTAAAATTATTTTTCAGCCACCTCTTTCATCCAATGGGAAGACACAGCACAATATACATACTACATGCCACTGTTCACACACACAAATATAAATAAACAAAAAAATTAATGTAAGCACACTTAATGCATATAACAAAAAATAAATTAATTAATTAATTAACACAAGATCATATACATAAAATATAAATCGCGGTCCAAAATATTATAAATTAAAAACCAAAAATTTCGGGTCTTTACAACGTTACTTTCAAAAACTAAAAAATTTAAATTGTTAAAAACTTAGAAATATAAATTTTTTCCTTTAAGAAAAAAAAGAATTCAAACAAAAAACAAAGACGTGAGAAAAACCCTAACAAGACTTTTTTCCTAAAACCAGGGCTATATAAGTTAGAAAATAGGACTTAAATTGTTTTGTTTAACAGACTTAAATTGTTTTGTTTAACAAACAGCCCTGAAAGCTTTATGGTATCTTGACAGGGGGTGCTCAAATCACCTGAGTGAAAACAAGTCTCTGTTTTCAAAACTTGAATCCTATCAAGATGGTATGGTGACATTTGATGATAGTAGCACATCACAGGTAAAAGGTAAAAGTGAAATTAAGTCCTCTGTATTCAGATGTTTAAAATATTTCCAAATGTTAAGGGATTTGAGGCGAACCTTATCAATATAAGTCAATTGTGTGTGCCAACCACGTTGTCCAATTTTCTAAAAATGAGTGTAATATTTGTAATAAAATTGACAATCGGTCTTGAATGGTGTTCGCACTTCTGATAATTGCTACGAGATAGCAAATTCTGAAGGATTTATTTGTAATTTTGACACCCTAGATGGGACAAAGTTGTGGCACCAAAGACCTAGGCACATGAATTATAAAGATTTACACAAATTATCCAAGTGTAAACTTATCAAGGGTATACCTAAACTTGAAAAGCATAAAAATAGTATGTGTTGTACATGCAAATTAAGGAAGCAAGTTAGAAGTCCACATAAAAGATAAAATCAATTAGAACATCAAAACCTCTTAAATTTGTTCACATGTATTTAATGGGACCCACATGCACTAAAAGTCTTAGTGGTAGGCAGTATATTTTTGTTGCTATAGATGATTTTACTAGATTTGCTTAGGTTAATTTTCCATGTGAAAAATCGGATACCTTTGAAGCTTTTAAGCCATTATGTTTAAGGTTACAACAAGAAAAACAACATATGATTTAGATGCATCATAAGAATCAGAACTGACCATGGAAGAGAGTTTGAGAATCAGAAGTATGCTAATTTTTGTGATAAAAATAGAATTAAGTACAAGTTTTTTACACCAAAAATTCCCCAGCAGAATAGAGTCGTAGAGAAAAGAAATTGAGTTCTACAAGAAATGGCATGTTCAATGCTACATAGAAAGCAACTTCTAAATAAGTTTTGGGCTGAAGCTTTATACACTGCATGTTACATAGCTAATAGAATGTATCTTTGTCATGATACATCAAAAACACCTTACGAGCTGTGAAGCAGTAAAAGCCCAATGTTAAGTATTTTCGAGTTGTTGGAAGTAAGTGCTTCATTATTAAGAATAGAGAAAATCTTAGAAAATTTGACTCCCAGAGCGATAAAGGAATCTTCTTGGGCTACTCCACTACTAGTCATGCATTTCATGTTTATAATTTGAAAACTTCTTCAATAGTGGAATCCGTTAATGTTATTATTGATGATTATATTGATTTTACTGTATTTCAACAAGTTGAAGACATGAATAAATTGAAGAAAAGGACATTGGATTAAGAAAAAATGAAAATCATGATCTTGCTGATACAATTAAGTAATTGAAGCCCTCTTTTAGAGTAAAGTTGAATCATCCAGCCAGTCAGGTAATTGGAAAGGTAACTAATAAAATGAAAACATGTAGGCAATTAAAAAATAAGGCAACTTATGTATGTTACGTTTCTTCAGTTGAACCCCAAAAATGTTTAAAAAGCCTTATTTGAAGATAATTGGGTGAATACTATGCATGAAGAGTTAAATCAATTTGTTAGGAATGATGCGTGGACCTTAGTGCCTAGACCTACTCGCACTAATATAATTGGAACTAAATGGATATCTGAAAACAAAAGTGATGAGTTTGGTAATGTCATTAGAAATAAGGCTAGACTTGTTGCTCAAGGATACATCTACTCACACTAATGTAATTGGAACTAAATAGATATTTGAAAACGAAAGTGATGAGTTTGATAATGTCATTAGAAATAAGGTTAGACTTGTTGCTCAAGGCTACACTCAAGTGGAGGGTAATGACCTTGATGAGACTTTTGTACCTATTGCTTGTCTTGAATCCATTGATTGTTTTTGGCCATTACATGTTACTTGAAATTTAAAATCAATCAAATGGATGTTAAGAATGCATTTTTTAATGACTTTCTTCAAGAAGAGACCTATGTAGAACAACCCAAAGGATTTGAGGATCCTAAATTTCCTAACCATGTTGTTAAACTAAAAAATGCTCTGTATGGATTGAAACAAGCAACACGTGCTTGATATGAAAGACTCACAGTTTTCTTACTTACGTCTGGGTTTGTTCGTGGGAGTGTAGACAAAACCTTGTTTATTCACACTGATTCTAAGCACATTCTAATTGCACAAATTTACATTGATAATATTGTGTTTGGAACTATATATGAAAAATATGCTGTTGAATTTGGAAAATTAATGTTTACACAATTTGAAATGAGCATGATGGGTGAATTAAACTATTTCCTAGGTCTTCAAGTCAAATAGGAGGATGACAGAATTTTTATTTCTCAATCCAAATAAACGAAAGACTTGGTGAAAAAGTTTGGTCTCTCTAATGCTAAACATGCTAGAACTCCTATAAAAACAAGCACTAAACTTCACAAGGATCCTAATGGTAAAAGTGTTGACCAGACCATGTCTAGGAGCATGATAGGAAGTCTATTGTTCCTTATAACTAGTAGACCTGATATTGCATTTAGTGTAGGTGTGTGTGCTAGATATCAATCTGATGCTAAAGAATCACACTTGCATGCAGTTAAAAAATCATAAAATATGTCAGCTGCATATTAGATTTTGAAGTTTGGTTTACTTGTGACACCAATTTTGATCTTATGGGATATTCTAACGCCGATTAGGCTGGTAGTGTAGATGATCACGGGAGCACATCCGATGGATATTTTTACATTGGTAATAATTTAGTCTCATAGCATAGTAAGAAACAAAATTCATATCCTTATCTACTGCAAAGACTAAATATATTGCCGCTGGATGAAGCAAATGCTAGCTAACTTTGGATTGGAACAGGGCACCATTACATTATTTTGTGACAACATAAGTGCCATTAGTATTCCTAGAAATCCTGTCTTACATTCTCGCATTAAAGATATAGATATTAGGTATTATTTCATTAGAGAGTTGGTTGTAGAGAATATAATTACCATAGAGCATTTGCAAACTGAAAATTAGCTAATGGACCTATTCGTAAACCATTAGACGCTCTTCACTTCGAATCTCTTAGGAAGTCTTTGGGTATTTATAGACATCATTGATTTTTTAAAATTATAAGTAAGATAGAAGTTCATTATTTAAATTAAAGATATTTTATGACTTCTATCTCTTTATATGTACATCAAATCACTCAGCCTAATAAATTGCAATGAATTAATAATTTGTACTTCAATGTAAATTGAAAATGAGTGTTCTTATAAATTTTATCATAATTTTGATGTGCTTCATTAAACACTTGATAGATCTTACGTGTAGCTTTCATTCGTAAATCTTGAATTGCTATTTGATGTGTTTAAAAAATATTGAAGAATAAATAAAAAATAATATAATATCCTATCTTGAAAATGACTACTGATGGGACTAGTAAAAAAACCCCTTAATAACTCGTTGCTTGTTAAGGAAAAAGTTGCCTATCTGTAAATGTGTAAAAGCTGTCAAGATTTTGAAAGGGATATACATGACAATTTGTTGTTGGACAAAAAAAAAAAAAAAAAATTGCTCTCAATTCGTTTAGTTCATCAAATGTAATATCTTGATCCAGTGATTTGAGCATATATGTTTGATTAGTCGTAATCTCACACGTGCACAAGCATTTTCTTTCGATTTTATGACTTAATTCATCTTATGACATAGACTTGGAAATTACTTGGAGAGATGAATTGTCATTCATTTAAATTTTATTAAGATTGTGTGATAGATTTACATATATTGACATTTGTGAATTAAAATTTCTTTAAATCAATTTAATGAATTTATCTATGATTTTTTGCTTCAAAAATTACTTTTAATTTTGTACACAAAATCTAGCCCAAGCAATTTTTCCCAAGAGCATCTCTGGGAGGGCGCTTGGAGCACCCACCACTAGACAGGTGGCTTACCAAGGGCACTAAGAGCGCGAGGGAGCGACCCCCTCAATATAAGGCCCCTGGTTAGCACTGATCTTTGTTTTCACATAGCCCTATCTTTGCACCCACGACCATTCGACTTATTCCTCTCACATCTATCTACATGCATGCATTTTAAGTGAGTTCTTGTTACTCTTTGTTCATATTTTTTTTCTTAGATCTTAGTTTCTTGCATATTAGGCCATATTTGCATCACTGTTGGGCTTATTTCTATTAAAATATTTAAAAGAAATCGAACTGGTTCTTGATCTTCATTTGGAAATTGGTTTTTGAATTAAAATGAGTTTAGAATCTTGTTTTCAAAAAGATTAATGCTTATTGGGAGACAAATGACCTAAATGATTTTCGATTGATCCGCCCACTCTTTGCTCAGTTGGGCTGGGAATCTATCACTGAAATTTCTGCTTCTATACATATTAGGTTTGTTCAAGAATGTTATGCCAATTTTCATAAAACTAGTTTTGAAAATGCATCTTTCAAGAACTCTGGTAAATCATGTTCCAATTTCTGTCACACCAGACATCATTGCACCCATCTTAGGCATTAAAAGACCCTCCTTTGTTGAAAGACAAACCTTGTTTTACCCTACACAAGATGGTGTCTCTCCTATTAAAGAAGAATTGACCAATATCTTTAGTGTCCTTAATGGTTCTCCAACTTGAAGAGGGGAGATATATGTTCACGGTCATATTAAGACAGACCATCGCATGCTTAATCTCTTTGTTTCCGCATCCATTGACCCTATCTCACATTATTTTGATGTCACATTTTGTCATGGTCATGTCATGTATGCCATCCTTATAGGTCTTAAGTTTGACCTGACACTCTTTATTTTCCACCTCATGTTCACTTTATTACAACTTAAACGCACTAAAGATTCATTGCACTTTGGTGTTTTAGTCTCCAAAATCATTCGAGCAAATCAAATCGAATTGGCTTCCTCTGAACTCACACCACAACCCACACCTATTACCCGTCTCTCTGCATGTAAATCAGTTAGTCAGCCTGTAGATGATACACTTGATAATCCTGATGCTGCTAAGTCTGTCATAGCACTCGTCCATGCACTATGAAGTCTATGTCTTTATCATTTCTTCGACTTGAGAAGGAGGTTAAGAATATCTGCACTGACCAGACTACTCTAGGAGAAATAATAGGAAATATCGAACGTAGCATTCAGAGTCTTACAAAATTATGCACTGCCAACTTCCAATCATCGCACTAACAAATTGACAATTGGGGTGCCTTCCAAGATAAGCTGCCACAGGACAAATATTGATGATGATACCGACTTTAGTGGCGGGTCCTTTGGAGGTGGTGATGACAGTGGCCTTGGTGATGGCAAATATGGTGGTAGAAATGATTTATTTTGACCTGTTGTGAACATGTTTTGAACTTGCTTTATGTTTATTTCCTCTGTATTTTGAGAGCTTGTCATTTCCATATTAAAAAGGGGGAGTAATCTTAGTTTAAACTTGTTTATGTAATAATTTTTTCCCTGACTTTTTAGAATTTATGATCTTTCTGTGATATATATGTTATTTCCTTATTTCTGTTATCTTTATTCCACATAGTACCTTAATATATGTGTTCTAAGTGTGTGTAGAATTATTGGAAGAATTAATAGAATTTAACTTAAGTTTTGATATGAAATTGCCAAATGGAAGATTGTAAAGTTTTAATTGTGGCAAATCCATCAAAATCTTAAGTTAAATATGAAAATTTGGGATGTTTCCAAAAACAATATGGAAATAAGATATGGATAAATCCAAATTAAAGATGAAGATAATTCCAAGTTAAAGATGAAAACAAATCACATCAATTCAAGTTTCTTAAAGACTGCATAATTATAATTCAAGTCAAGCAATTATGATCATACACGGGGTAGGAGTCAACAGACAAAGGCACGGAAAAATCTAGTGTACCTCACAGGTAGAGCGTAAGGAGTATACAGTTGCGCCTCGAAGCCCGCTGGGAGCTTAGGGGTTCACCCCTTTACTATTCGGCCTAGAATAAATTCCAGAGAAGTCTGCAAGCTAGATGATGGGTGCACGAGAGTTCGACCCATTGGTGTAGGCATGGCGCAGGGTGCTCAAGGGTTCGAGCACATGTAATTTCTTAACATAATTGTTTCTTATTTTGTCAAATTCGGACAATTTTTTTGTAGCTCTATAAATATATATATATATATATTTTTTTTGAAAGGTGAATTTTTTTTTTTTTTTTTAAGGGGAGGGGGAAGACTCGAACTCGAGTCATGAGCAGGCAGGAAAGGCTCTTAACCACTGAGTTAAAGGCCACGCTCCTACAAATATATACCCAGATCTAATGAATCATATAAAATGGGGACATATTATAAAGACTTGGAAAGAGTTTATTATTAAGAGCTTAAGTGTTTTTCTCTAGATTTTTGTTATTTTTTCTTTGTTTTCTGTATGAGACAGAAAGCTTGCTTGTAGGGATAGTTGACTGGGTCAAGTAAGATTAGTGAAAAAATTTGTGCAAGCGAATTGTAGTGAAATCAAGCAGTATCTTGTAACTCATTGATTGTAAGATTTGTAATAGAGGTTTTCTCCCTGTGATAGGATTTCCTTATATTTTCTAATGTTATTATTTCTGCATTATATGTGATTGTTTGATTCGAAAATTTTCAATAAATAACAAATTTCTAGCTAAAGTGTTTAGAAATTGATGGATGGCGATGAGTAGGCCTGTCAACATGACAGATATGAATTTGATCTGGACCAAATCCGTTATATCCAGATCTAATTATAATGGATCTGATCCAAATCTAAAACTAATCGGATCTAAATTATAAGATTTAGTCCAGATCTATATACTTGCAAATTGACCTGTTTTAAAAAATAATATTTTTTAAAAATCAGCATTTCATAAAAATAAAAAAATATTTGATTCAAAATATTTATATTATATATGTACAAGAAGAAAAAAAAATAGTAAATCAAAATGGGAATGATTGAGAATTTTAACATTTTGTTTATTTTTTAATCATGAAATTTATTTTAGTTGTAATTTCACGTAATTAAGTTTTACCTTTTAATATATATATATATATATATATTTTTTTTTTTTTTTTGTTCTCTCTTTGTTTGTTTCTCTTTTTTTTTTTTCTTCCAACAAATTCAAACACCGTTAATTTACGACTTTGGAGACATAAATTTGATTTCCAAACATGAACAAGTTAGATAAACTGCCAGCTAGCCAAGGTACTGTTTTATATCCGCCACAGCCGTACCACAACACGGCTAGACAGCTGGCACTGGGCAGCAATTATATGCACAGTATCATTTATCACAAATCAAAACTTCTCAGATTTGACAACCCAGAAATTAATGTTGCACATATGCATATATACGTGGGTGGGTGCGTTTGATATATTAAAAAAATAAGATAAAAGTAAAATAAAATAAAATAATTTATAAATTTATAATTTATACAGTGAGATAAAAAATAAATAATTTTTAAAAATTTTTCAATAATATTTTGTAAATCTTTTGATAAATCAAGCGCACCTTATTGGCCGGTTTGGCTGACAAAAAAATATTAAAAATTATCAAATTTTAACTATTTTTTTTACTTTTGCTCAATAAAATTTTAACGCATATCATTTTTATGTCACATCTTTACACTTTTACTATACTTTTTTCTCGACTTTTTTTCAACCAAACAATCCTATATGTAACTTGCGATCCATGACAGACTAGCACCTCAGCTTCTAAGCAGTGCAAGGTAGTGCAGTTACAGCCCTCGCGGGCGTAGCACGGTTGGTACTCGGGCAGTAAATTGCACCCAAGGATGCAGGTTTGATTCCTGGGGTCTGCAGCGTGGGAGTTTCATCCTCTTGTGGGGGTGGCTCCTTGTAAGCTTTAGGTGCTGATCCTCCTGTCTAGGAGGCCGCCGTGTACTGCAATTTAACTCGTCTCACTCCCCTCGGGCCGGGAGAGAGGGGCCCTGAGGGCGAGAGTATCGCCTTTTGCACCCAAGGGTAGTGCAGTTACAGGCTATCGGCCACACCACAAACAAACAGACCCAACATTTCCAATAATTATCTATACATATGTATATAAATTATATATATGTGAGTATATTTTTTATTTTTAAATATTGTTAAAATTTTATTTTTATTCAAAATATAATAGGCCTAGTGGATTACTTGGATTCAGATCTATTAATTTTTGAATGCAACAAATCTAAATCTATTGAGTCATGTATTTAATTAAATGGATTTGATCTAATATTATTGGATCCGGTCCTAATCGAATTTGAACAAAAATTAACCCATTGACGAGCTCGGCGTTGAGTTGTCATATTTCCCTAGACAATTATCACACAAATTACGAGACATTTATTTACGAGATGTTTATTTTTAACTCCAAACACCTCTATTATTTTACATTACACATGAATCATCCATAGAACTTACAATTTCCGATCGAGCATTCTGTTTTGGTACTAAGATCAGAAATGGAGGAAATTTTCGTTGGTGTTGCTGAAGGAGTCCTCAAGAAGGTGATTTCACTGGCTGCTGAAGAGATGAGACTCGCTTGGGGTTTCAAAGCAGAGCTTCAAACGCTAAGCAAAAGGCTAGAAGCTGCTCAAGCTCTGCTACGCGATGCTGAGAACCGGAAACTGGTAAGAATGGAATCGGTGCGGCTTTGGCTGAAGAAACTCAAGGCTGTGACATTTGAAGCTGAGGATGTGCTTGATGACTTTGCTTTTGAACTTCTTCGGAGAAAGATGGAGTTACGAAACAGAATGAGGAATAAGATACGCAACTTCTTCTCCCCCTCAAATCCGATTGGATTCCGTCTCAAGATGGCTCATAAGGTCAAGAAGGTCAATTTATCACTTGATGAAATTTACAAACAAGCAACTACTGAGCTTGGCTTTAGACCAGTAGAGCTTCTAAACAGCAGTCCTACTGTCGATGGGCCTACTACCAGAGAATTCAGGCGAACTGACCACCTTTTAGGCGATTCAAAAATTGAGGGGAGGAACACTGATGTATCAGCTGTGGTGGACATGTTATTTCTTTGCTCTGACAGTGATCTTCCTGCCATTGCTGTTGTGGGAATTGCAGGGCTGGGGAAAACAACCGTCGCTCAATTGGTTTACAAACATGACAAGGTGGTGGAGACTTTTGGGAAAGAAAGATTGTGGGTTTGCGTCTCTGATGATTTTGACATCGAAAGGCTACTGAATGAGATGTTGCAATCTCTTGGTCAATCCAAATCGGAGACCTTCAATGTTGAAGGAGCCATAGAAAAGCTTCAAGGAAAACTAGAAGGGAAAAAGTTTTTGCTTGTGCTTGACAATGTGTGGAATCAAAACAAGGAGCTGTGGGAGAAATTCAAAAATGCTTTGCTAGAAATAAAAGGTGATGGGGGAAGCAGAATTCTAGTGACAACTAGAACTGATGCAGTCGTTTCAACCTTACGAGCATCTCTTATTCATCCTTTGGTTGGACTATCAGATGGTGATAGCTGGACGCTGTTTAAGAGAATAGCATTTGCTATGGGAGGACCAGTGGAAAGTCAAGTCTTGGTTGAAATTGGAGAAAGGATGGTGCAAAGGTGTAGGGGTGTGCCACTAGCTATAAAGACATTAGGTGGTTTAATGCACTCTTATAAGTCTGAATCTCAATGGTCGTCAATTGAGAAAAGTGATATATGGAATTTACCCCAAGATGATAATAGTATGCTACCTGCTTTAATGTTGAGTTTTGATCACTTGCCATCACCATCTCTGAAACAATGTTTTGCATATTGTGCACTTTTTCGAAAGGATAGTATCATTGTAAAGGATGAAATAATCCAGCTTTGGATGGCCCAGGGATACCTTCAGCCACCTCAGGGAACTAATTTGCAGATGGAGGATGTAGGTAATCAGTATTTTGATATCTTACTGCGGAATTGTTTACTGCAGGACATTCAAAAGGATGATTACAATAACATCACAAGTTGCAAGATGCATGATCTTGTTCATGATCTTGCATTGGTCGTGTCAAAGAGTAGCTGTCTGACTTCAAAGGCAAGTGAGATGAAGGATGACCTTGAGATTCAACATTTGTCATTGATTTCTGGAGATGAGGAAGAAATATGTATTCCGAAAGAAATTGCTCCAGGTCTGCGCACACTGCATTGGTCAAGTAAACCCTTAACTATTATGCCGGGGGACTTCAAGGTTTTATGTTTCATTGATATGCTAGGGGACTTCAAGGGTTTACGTACTTTACGATTGATTGGCAATGACATTGAAGAACTGCCCGAGTCAATTGGAATGTTGAAACGGCTTTGGCTTCTTGATGTTTCGTGTACTAACATTAAAGGTTTTCCAGATTCTATCTGTAATCTATATAATCTGCAGACATTGAGAATTCGATGGTGCTGGAGATTGAAAGGGTTTCCAAAAAAATTTCACAAGTTGGTTAGCTTGAGACATTTTCTTATGGATAGATTAGAATTATCAAGGCAAGGAGAAGGTGAAACTATGGAGGAACAGAGAAATAATTTGATGCCCATGAGAATAAGGGAATTAAGATATCTTCAAACATTGTCATTTTTTATTGTAGGACAAGAAGATGGGCGTCGAATTGAAGAATTAGGGTGGTTAAGTTACCTTAGCGGCGAGTTTAAAATTTGCCGTCTTCAGAACGTGAGGGATCGAGCAGAAGCAGAAAAGGCAAATTTGTTACGGAAGCCCGACATTAGAAAACTAGTATTTGAGTGGAGTGGGGGAAGAGAAGAAGCGAATAACAATGATGGCGATGTTTTGGAAGGCCTCCAACCTCACGGGAATTTGAAAGGTTTAATGATTTACAACTTTGGCGGCAAACAATTTGCTTCATGGATCAAGATGGCAAGATGTTTGGTGAAGATCGAACTATACGACTGCAATAGAAGTGAACAATTGCCAACGCTCGGGCACCTTCCTTGTCTTGAGGTTGTTGAGATAAATCGGTTACGAAACGTGAAACGTATTGGTGCCGAATTCTACGGCGATACTATCAGTCATAATGGTGATGCAGTGTTCCCCTCGTTAAGAAGACTCGCCCTGGGGTACATGTCAAATCTAGTGGAATGGCTGGGGGCAGAAGAGCATGTGCAATCAAATGCAACCATTTTTCCTCGCCTCGAGGAGTTGGAAATCAATAATTGTGAAAAGTTGGTTAATATTCCCGGTCATTTTCCAACTATTAAGAATTTGCAGATTAATGGACTCAATGACAGCTCGGCACTGGAAAAGAAGAGCAACATGCTAACTACTGTGGAGATATTGAATTTAGAATCTATCTCAGGGTCAGAGATCGATTTGATATTAGAAAAAGTAGTGGCAAACAACACATCGCTAAGAGTATTGAGAATTTCTCATTGCGGTGGGCTGTCCTATTTGCCAACTAAAGGACCACAAAAATTTGCATCATCTCTCAAGAGGGTCCAATTACGGGAGTGCGATAATTTGTCGGGGATAGAAATCTCTGGTTCTCTTGAAAGTTTATCTATTGTCAGTTGCCCTAAAGTAGAAGTGGTCAAGGTAGATCCAGGCCAGCCCATTTCTCTCAAGGAGCTCAAATTGACAAGCTTGGAAAAATTGACAAGTGATTGGAACAGGGCGCTGCTGTCCCTAACCAATCTTAGAGAATTGGAGTTGGGGGGTTATTTCTCTGGGGAGCAGGATCATTTCCCCTGGCCTAATAATGCTGATGCCGAATCTTTTTCTGCTGCCGCTGCTGGTGGAATAATCACCCCTTCGCCGATACAACACCCCTACCCCTTGGTCTCCCTCGAGTCCCTAACATTACGTGGGTCGATAACGTTCAAGTCTCTGCCGGAGCAACTTGGGTATCTCACCGCCTTGAAGAAGTTGGAACTGCTTTTTTGTGAAGGGTTGGAGTCTCTGCCCGAGTGGCTTGGGAGCCTTTCTTCTCTCCAATATCTTTATCTTACGTGTCCATTTAAATTGATGAATCTGCCCGCCAATTTCGGACTCCTCACAAATTTGCAGCATTTTGAAATTTATCTTTGTCCCTTCGATCTCAAGAGAAGATTAGCCTCGCGTTGGAACGACATCTCCCATATTCAATCCTTGATCGTAAACAACAAGCGTATTCAATCGCCACAACAATTAATGATTCGGGACCCCTTGTAAGTAAATCTCCCATTGCCCAGAGTTTTATCTTGCCTGGACACTAGAATGTTCATAATCTGTTACAGAAGTTATTAACACTTGATTGCAAAAACAATGTGTTGATTTTTCCTTTCGAAGCTAGAGAAAACCAGGCAGGATGCGAAAAATTTTCATATAGGTGACCCACATTATCTTTTCTCCGCAACCAATCCATTCCCTTGTAGTCGAATGAAATCAGAAGAAAAGAAGAGGTTGTAGAATCTTTCACTTTATCTATGAATTTTTTTAATTAAAAAAAAAAGAATGAGATAGGGAAAAAAAAGTGAGGGTTAAAATTTTTAAAATTTCATTTTTCCAAAAATGAGTAGAAATGGAGGGAAGAAAAATTTGAATTAATGAAATTTTAAAATGACTATTTTTACAGAAATTACCAACGCTAAGGCTAAAATTTTATACCCATTTTTTGACAATATTTGAGTTAACTTGACTGATTAACAGAACATAACAGCTATCACTAGCAGATCCTGAGTTCCACTCGCTAGCAAATTAGGGTAATTTAATTCATTTTATTTTACTTCTTTCTCTTTTTTAAATTAAACCCAGATAAATTAAGATGTTGGTATATTGACGAGAGAGAATTCTCACATTTGTATAAAATTTTCTCTTCCATATATATACATGTACCTTGCTAATTGAAATTTTTAACACGATGATATCATATGAATTTAAAAAATAAAAAATAAAAAAGCCGACTAGCTAAGTAAATGATTAATGGAATCTATTTGCTTCATTTCGTAATGCCACTACAGTTTCTGTTGCGACATTACTGGATTTTTTCTTTTGGTCTAGGTATGCCTTCTGGTTATTTGGTGACGTCGGTTTCACTCCTCCCTGTTTTGAGTCCAAATATATATATATTTCCCAAGTTCCCATCTACCATCTGCGGATGCTATAGGTTGTGCATCAGTTTGCTTGTTTTCACCTATTGTTTGCTTCATTCTGCTTTACATAGGAGTTGAGCTTCACACCCAAAAAAAAACCTTACATAGGAGTTGCACTATTATCTTCCAACATTTCACAAGATTTCAAAGGCAATACAAGGTTCTAAATTAGAGGTTTTAAATAACATAGTTTTTAGGGTAGATTATACTTAATACATATACAGTTACATTAAATTTCACTTTAATTATTCTATTAACAATTGTTAAATAATGTAAACAAAAAATGTGACATGTCCATTATATGTCATCGACACATTGTATTTTTTATTAATAAATTTGATAAAAGAATTAAAGTGAAACTTTATTATAAATATAAGAAATTGACCGTGATAATTGAAACAATATGAATTAAAGTTGGAGAAAATGTAAACTATAGGGATGATTTCTAAAATTTACTCTTATTTTTATTTTATTACACTTAAAAAAAATAATACTTTTATTGTGACAGTACTTTTATTTCAATATAACCCTTTCGTCTACTTTTGTCTAAAAGTTGGGTTTGGAAATAAAAAAATTTAATTTTTCTTAACTGTCTATTAGTTAATTACTAAAAAGTTAATTTTTTGTGTTTAAAAAGAGAAAAATCAGTTTTTCAGTAGTTAAGTTTTTTTAACTTTTTATTAATTTGACAATCTAAGGTTGAGTTTAAAAAAGAAAAAAAAATAATTTTTTTTAACTGACTAATAATTATCTATTCAAAAGTTAACTTTTTGTGTTTGAAAAAATTAGATTTTTTAGTTGTTAGATTTTTAATTTTTTATTAATTTAATATTTTTGTCCTTCAAAATTTAAAAAAGTTTTAATATAAGTGAGTAAATTTAATTATTTTAAAAAAAGCAAAAAAAATTAGTAGAGCCACTCCATTTTTGTTGCCAAATGGAGCCTAAAAACAGAAGCCAACCCATCCCGTGCCCATCCTTATGTTCAGGAATTAGATGGGCTTTCTTTCGTCGATCGAACTGAAGGAGCACCACTTTTAATCAACGAAAAATTGTATCAAAATCATACTTTATAATCTTTTAAGACTATTAGTCACACTCAAAAAAAAAGTATTGCTTTTAAGTCACATTAATGTAGAAAGTTTTG
Source organism: Vitellaria paradoxa (assembly GCA_019916065.1). Taxonomy (NCBI): domain Eukaryota; kingdom Viridiplantae; phylum Streptophyta; class Magnoliopsida; order Ericales; family Sapotaceae; genus Vitellaria; species Vitellaria paradoxa. The sequence continues at coordinate 42,844,696 of CM034234.1, forward strand.
TATTTAAGTCACATTTTTGAGTGGGTTCCATGAGTTTGTTTTAAATATAGTTTCTAATATACCGATAATATCCTTTATTTCTATAACAAAGTTACACAAGTTATTTCCGGGAATCACGTGAAGATATGGTTTACCGAGAATCATGCTTCTTCTATTTTTTTTTTTTCCTTCCTTGTTTTCAGTTTCATTAATTACAGTTTTAGTCGTGAAGATATTAAGAAAATAGAGCTTATTTGGCCTATCTTTTTTATGAATTGATTTTGCCGATTGGCGTTTTGAGCTATCTTCAAAACAGTACCGGTACTGTTTCAAAAAATATGATGATGTTGGCTCGTATGGTTGGTTTGTGTTATGTATCGATTAATTTTTTTAGGCAGTATGAAAACAGTACTGGTCCAAAACAGTACCGATCCAAAACAATACCGGTACTGTTTTATCGGTACTGTTTTCAAAACAGCACCATGAATTATAAGCAGATGATGAGTTTTAAGGACAAGAGAAATCTATTGGGCCGATTGGCGTTTTGAGCTATCTTCAAAACAGTACCGGTACTATTTCAAAAAATATGATGATATTGGCTCGTATGGTTGGTTTGTGTTATGTATCGATTAATGTTTTCTAGGTAGTATAAAAATAGTACCGGTACTGTTTTATCGGTACTGTTTTCAAAACAGTACCATGAATTATAAATAGATGACGAGTTTTAAGGGCAAGAGAAATTTATGGGGCCGATGGACTTTTTGAGCTATCTTCAAAACAGTACCAGTACCGTTTCAAAAAATATGATGATTTTGGCTCCTATGATTGGTTTGTGTTATGTATCGATTGATGTTTTTTAGGCAGTATGAAAACAGTACCGGTATTTTTTTATTGGTATTGTTTCAAAACAGTACCATGAATTATAAGCAGATGACAAGTTTTGGGTAAGAGAAATCCATAGGGTTGATTAGCATTTTGAGTTATTTTCAAAACAGTACCGATACTATTTCAAAATAAAAAAAAAATAAAGATACATAGGAATGATAATCGATTTAGGTTTTTCCCAAATAATTTTGATTTTGTTTCCAAAAATTAGTTTTGCTTGTTTTGTAAAGAAGATGGAAAGTCACTGAAGTTATGAGTGAAGTGTGCATTATTTTCGGATAAAACTGGCAATTTTGAAATGTGGTGAAAAACACGTGATGTCCTTTTTTATCTTTTTATTGTAAGTGTGACTTATTTACAAATAAATTTTTTAGGTATGACTTAAATCCTTATAATTCTATATATAGTGCGGCCTCCAAAAACCCCTTTAATCAAATCAATGGTTAGCCCAAGGATTTACCCAAATGTTCTGAGCTATGGTTTTACTCAATTGACGAAGTTGTAAGCAATTTAGTGTGTAAGAGACGATTCGAAGGAGAGGAAAGGTAGGATTATCGAACGATAACGGTATTGTTTTTTATTCCATGGTTAGACAAGCTTTATTAAATTTGAAATATGCTTTATTGGGTATTCCACTTTTCCGATTTGTTTCCATTTTCTCTTGTTTTCTTTCTTTCTCTTCTTTACATCTAAAATTCATTATGTGGTCCATTATTTTATGGGACACGATTTTTAATCCCTAATTGTTTGCGGTGGGGAAAAGAAAATAAAAGGATTGCATTAGATTATTTGGGAATTTTTACCTTGTCTGTATTTATTAAATCCGTGATATGGTACTTCGCTGCCTATTATTTTTTTTTTTTTGGTAATTAAAAAAATATTTAATGACTGACTAGTTAATTATATTCTCTGCCATTGTAGGTTGGAACGCTTTGGAACTGCAACAGCTTGTGTAAGTATATATATAAATACATTTAACATTCTCAGTTTTCAATTACGCCATATTACATCGCATTTACATTTCCTTCATATTTACAAAAGCAGGGGAGCGAGGAATATTGGAACAGATTGTTTAGTAATTTTTCTCTATTTCATAATGAGTGTGTCCAAAATCAAGACCAAAACGAGAATACTAGAGATAACAAACGAAAGCAGGGAAGGTTCTTCTTCCTCCTCTTCTTTTTTTTTTTTTAGAGGGAGAGGAGGTGTGTGTGTGTGTGTGTGAGCAGTAACATTTAATGTAATAATGAAATAACCATAAGGTTGAAGTTTTTTCTTTTACTTAATTATATATATGTTTGTTAATTTCACAAATGAGTGTGAGAACTCCATCTGATCGGATAATGAAATTAATTATAAAAGTTCTAGTATTTCTACTTTATTTTTATGTAATTCAACAATAAAAGCTATGTTATTTTTTCATGATTGTTAATTAATTGTCATACTAATTTTTCAGTTACATGTTTTTTGGGTATTAAACATGTATTTTTTAGATATACATAAATGTTCATATTACTGTTCCGTTTGAATAAATTTGAAATTAAATTGTATTAAAATATAAGATATATATAATATTAATTTATGTAATATACCATCTATTGTTGCCTAGATGAATTGATAATAAAATTTGAAATGGATGCCCATTTCTTGTTGAATTTGCCACAGGCGTTACACTTCCTATGATGCTCTGAGTTGGATAAAATTGCAAGGTTACATTTCAACTATTTTTTTTTAAATAGCATTAAATTCCTCGAATTCAAATTCATAAATACAAATGCAGTAAAATGGTCAAAAATAAAAAAAAGATTTGTCCGCCTAAAAGTCATTTAGAGAAAAATATGAATAATATTAAGAAGCAATAACTAAGTTTCTCGACGTAGTATTGTAATATTTGAGACATTGTAATATTTGAGACGATGTGGTGATGATTAACCAATATTATTGAAAGATATCTCATTTCAAACCATCTACTACACAAATAAGATATCTCATTTCAAACCATCTACTAGACAAAATGTCAACCGCAACAAACGTTCATATATAAAAAGATTGACGTTTCAATCAATCTTCAGTATCATTTAACACTCAGCCAATTAATTGGGTTAAAATTACAATACAAGCATGACGGATTCACCAATGTCAAGTTTAATATCACCAGACTTCAAGATTCTAGCAAGCAAAACTCAGTCTGAAATAAACCCCTTTGGAGACTGTAAGTATAGAAACCATCACTGTCCAAACAATTACATCTGGAACCAAAAAAAAAAAAAGAATTTAAAATCAGATTAAAACAATGGAAAAGTTCCAGCAGCAAAAACTCTACTACTAGGCATTTTTATCACTGCATTGGATGGGTTCAAGAATAACATTTAAAGAAGAAGAAGAAACCTAATTTAAGTGAATGTAATTACTTGATGGCTATCCTTTAGAAAAGAGAAGGCAAGCATTTCCAATTTTAGAAGCAACAGCATCACAATCGTGCAAACTTTCAAAATACAGTAACTTGACCAAAGTAACCGATCGTGCAAATAAACAAAAAATTAAGATAAAAAAAATTTGCCTTAAATTTACCATCGAACTTAGAAGTCAATTATCACTACAGTTGGTCCCATGGCTTTGAAATTTGTAGTCACTAAATCATTTCTGCATCCCTCCTTGGAGCAGGTCCCTGTTTTTCTCATTCTAACATGCTTTTCTCAATACATTGTTAGAAGCTTAAAGGCAACCCCTATTAGATTATCCCCTCACTCTCTAGCTAACATTAAGGGATCTTGTTCATTAAAATTTTAGATCTGTTGAGTTAATTGGAGTAAATCGATGGGGAAGAATGATAGGATACTCACCACAAGATGAGACTATCACATAAATGCAGGTAACACATAAGACGGATGAGCATCACATTTCAAAACAAGAGCCTGCACCGAAGATGAGTCTGCCACTTCTCCAAAGTTACCGAGTCCGAGTTCAGTTGCGTGAATACCACCAGTTATAAATGCTGATTGTATCCTAGCTGTATTAGCACCTTTTATATCATGGTGGAGAGAGTCGCCCAAAGCAATACAATCAATAGCATCCACCAGCCATGGCCATAGCTGCTTTATAAATTTTCTAAAATAACACGAGCGTGATTGCAAAGGAGAAGAAACTAAAAAAAAAAAAAATAGAGAGAGAGAGAGAGAGAAGAAAAAATAAAAACCACACATATTCTTGTAAAAGGAAACTAGTACCGTCATTTATGATAGCTCATTTTGCATTAATTTTACCATTAGAAATGTGAGGGCAAAAATTCCATTTATAGTGTTTCACAATTTTTGGGAATTAGTTTTCATAATTAATCAAAATTATATTAAAAAAGTATCAAGGGGATGCCACCCTGATGTAGGATTGTAATGTTTTTTTTTTTTTTTTTTTTTGAAAAGGATGTAGGATTGTAATGTTGAAAAAAGAAGAAAGAATTAAAGAAGACAAAGAGGAGGAAAGGAGGAGAAGCAGCAGCAACCATAGAGGAACAAGCAGCAATCAAAATAATATTCATTCAATAATAAAATCCATGGGTCAAATCACAAAAGGCCTATAATTAAATAACTCAAAACAAATGGGTCCAAATAATAAATGAAATAAAACATAATTAGCTAAACTAAATACTAATAATCGATCCACAATACTAATGGTTGGGCCTCTTTAACCAGACGCCCATACATACATTTATATCGTCTACTGGCGACTGCACCATGCCCCTTATACAAGCCCTCAAAGGCACTCACACCTCTATCAACAAAAGACAATTTTAACTATGGAAGTCAAACTCTTGCCCCCAGGCAACCAGATGAACAAAATAGCCAAAAATATTTGCCCTTCAATCTAAATAAAGGATATTCAATTCCTTGGAACGTCCATCTATTGAATGTTATTTATACACTCTAGTCATTTTTTATCACCTTTGAGCGAGGAAAGACAAAATTGCTAGCTCTCAGGGCTATAAAACTAGTGAATTTATACATGAAAAAGTACATTGCAACACCTAAGGAAAAGAATATTTATTAAACCCATATGGTAACTTCATATTATGTTCAAATGTACAAACTCCTAAAACAGCAAAGCTAGGACACATCAACACATCCATTTACACTGCTAGTGAATTATCTTTAGCATTCGTATACAATTGGATGTGATCTGGATCAACTTTGAACTCAGGCATAGAAAATATGTATGAAATCTTGCCAAAGGCAAGGTAGGGGAAAAAAAGACCACACGACTACTGTGACTCACCTCGTCAGGTTTGCCCATCCACTTTACTTCCCCACCAAGTTTCTCGTACTTTGCTGCCAATGTACCTAATGAATTTGGTTATACTTTTATCAGGAAAAAAAAATAGCATAAGATGAGAAGATACCACCAACATGACAAGGTATAAGCAAAGAATAAAAGAACACAAGTTTCTACTCATCATGTAGCAACCATAGCATCTATAAATTTTTCTTATTGAATTTAATTTTATTCATTTATTTGAGGGTTTAACATGAAGGGAAAAGAAACTTTTGAATTGCAAACTTCACATATCCATATTTATACCTATAGAGAGTGGTCACCCAGATGAACAACATAACTCTGTTGCAGAGAAAGGAGATCATTTGCAGCTAATAACATTTGTATCCATGCAAATCCATGCTCATAATATATATATATTTTTTCTAATAAAGTCAAATTTTATAATAAAAGTATCAAGAAGATGCAAGGGCACCCAACGGCCGAGTTACAACTCCAAGCTATCTACAAAATTCGGAAAACTAATTAAATCCAGTTTTCTATCCCCTTTAACTAACTGAAAAGATTAAAAAAAATGCTCAGTAACCCATACAATGGTAGTTAATCAAAAAAAAAAAACTATACAGTGCTGATTTTGTATCTATAAAGTTTATTCTATTTCTCTCACCCCAAATTAACCAAAGAATACAAAAAAGGTATCAAATCACACCCCCTTTTCCTAAATTTGGCACCCCCTGCCCCCCAGTATTTTCGTCCATGGGAACTCCACCTTATTGTTGCCCATCAAAGCATCGTACAAAGGTTTAATTTGAAACATTCCCGAACTTGCCAAGCTCCATGTAATCTTGTCTTCCCCACCTATGGCTTTGAAGGAATACAGAATTTGCAGAAGGCAAATATAGTTCTCTATCTCCCAATCTTGCAAACCTCTTCTCAACCTGACCTCCCAAACGAATTGGCCTCCTCTTATCCATCCAAACTCTTGGACAAATGCTTTTTTATCACAGGCAATTAAGAAAATGTCCACAAAAACAATCATCCACTAACCAAATTGAAGATTACAAGTACACAATCTACAACCAAAAAAAAAAAAAAAAAATACCACTAGTCCTCCCAAATCCTCACTCTTCTCTTCACTCCCCACCTCCAGTGCACACAAGTTGCTGAGAGACAGCCAATTGACCCGTATGCTCTTCCACATTCCCCACCCCATGAGAACCCTGTATCTCCTTAGTCATTCATTTTCCCCATTCTATTCCATGCCTAGCACACAACACCCTCCTCCAACAACTCTCCCGCTCCGTAGAAATTCTCAAAAGCCATTTTCCCATCAAAGCTTCATTGAAAAACCAGATTTTCCTCAGCCCAACTCCTCCCTCCCTTTGTGGACGGCACACAATATCCCAATTTACCAAGTGATATTTGGACAACAAATCCACGCTCATAAGTTGTCATGATTAGTTTTTATGTTAGGTCTATATGTATCTTGGCAATATGCAGACAAAATTGTGCAATTTTCATAACATAATAGCTTGAATACCACAAGCTATGTCCTCCAAAGAAACCCCAGGGAAGCAAAATTTAAAGAGCTAACAAAATTGTGTTCTCGGCAAAAGAACAACCCTAAAATCTTCTACCGAAACAAATTTATACACCATGGAATCTCTCGTCGAATAAAGAAACAATCATCCACTAACCAAATTGAAGATTACAAGTACACAATCTACAACCAAATTCCCACAGCCAATTGCTCCCGCTCTCACTCCATGATTCACCTTCCAGAGTGAATGATCACTAGGCCACTTCCAAACTCCACCGAAACTACAAGCTTGAAAATCCATCAAGCTCTCAAGAGGTTATTTGGATGAACAAAATGAACACCAAGGCTTGAATTGAGAGAACTCTAGAGAGGATAAATTCAAATTAGTCTCTGACTTCACAGCATATCCGATTAGGATCTGAATCGGATTAAATACCCTATGATTCCTGCAAAGTTGGTTACAATCATTTGTGCATTGCTGTTCCCTGACATAAATTACAGTACAGAGATCAAACAAGACAAAGCATGAAGCCAACAAGAAAAACAAGTTCATTTGGATGCCTTCACACCATTCAAACTCCATAGCACTGTTCAAACCATTTATAAATATTGGAGGCTCCAAGCGACGCTTCAACATCTTTTCTTATTGGAGGCCCCAACGATTGCTTAGAGTCCCTGAACTAACTTCTGAATGTCCAATGGCTCATACCGATCATTGTATTTTGTGTTAAGATCTAACTAATATTTATATGAAACAATAACAAATACATCCAAAGTATTTTAGTCATCAGAATGAGCCAATGCTAACCTTATCAGAATTTTTCTTCTTTTTTTGATGAATAAATGATAACCTTATCAGAACTTATAAGGAGAAGGTAGCAAGAGGGCATGCATGCGTGTATGAAACAAAGAGAGCAAAGGAGGAAAACTTCCTAAAGCAAACTCCAAGTGATGTAGAGAATAAAGTAAGAGTATATTTCAGGACTTTCTAATTCTAAAATAGTAAATTAGAGATTCCATCATGGATGTTTTATTCTTTAATTTTCACTGAACATTTGCATTCATGCTTCAGGAAAATTAACCATGTAAATAATTACTACATGGACATCTTTACCAGGCATGACATGCAGGGCTCTGGCCTCAACTGTCACAAAATTTGGATTTGCTACAACCATAGGTATATTTTTAGCTGCACACTGCTCCAATATTTTTTCAAGATCTCTAAGTTTCATTGGAAGTGCAGTGCCAGAAGAAAGCCCCAGCGCTTCGGTACCATGGGCCAAAATAAACTCAGCTTCTTCAACATTCTCCACCACTTGTAAACCTAAGCCCTACAGTAAGAAATTTATATATTAAAAAAAAAAAGAAACATTTAAAAATAGTAATCTCCATATATGATGTCAGTGTTATGTAATTTTTAAGTTATCAAGACATTTTTTCTCATTCAGGAGGTTGTTAATTGTGTCAATTAGAACATGAAATAGATCTTTATTTTCGGGGTTTTGCTGGTGCTTATGGTCCGAATTAATTTTGTTGTAAAATTTTGGGAGACACTGAGTGACAATCAAAAAGAGACATCATAGATGGATCATTCTAGGATCAGAATGTACCTATATGTAAATCACATATTTTTACATTGATTGATAACAAAATAACTTCCTCAATAAATGGGATGCTATTTCCAAAAGTTCCCAAATTTTGAATCCTCATTTTTATGTTAACTTGGCATTTTTTACTTTTAGAAAGAGGCTAAAGTTCATAAACTTTAAATTTGCAAAACCAGAAGAAGTTTCTTCTGTAAGGAAGAGGGAATCTGAATGACTGAACCTAAGTTTTGACATCCTACTAAGAGAGCGCCGGTCCTACATTTCTATCCACTTGCACGTAGATTAATCCTACTTATCGTATTGTAGAATAGATATATACATATATATATATATATATATGTAATTTCACAAGAAGATATTAAATATGACTTGAAGGAAAGGAAACAAACTATCGAATACTTGAATTAAATTATGGGACAACAAACTGGGAAGAAGGTATTATCTAGAAGCAGTCTTTCATTCACCACACGTCAAGTGATATAGCACCTCGATCATTCCATGTCATGTGAATGCATGACCTTCCAGGTGCTGCAAACCAAGCATCACTTCTCCTGTTCAAAGTTAAAGCAATGAAAAAGTAGTCAAAGAAAAAAAATTTATAGTGATATGTTCGCTGCAAAAAAAAAAAATACGAAAGGGCATTGTCCATAAGTCATGAATAAGAGTTTTTTCATTTCATCTTTGAATTACCAATATTGAACAAAAAATCCAGCTACCTTTACCAAAACAATGGTGTTGCACATAAGCTATGAAACACTGATACTTCAAAATGGGTGTCGTATCTGTATCCAACACGTATCGGACACATATACTCTTCAAACACTCTAAGATACATGTCGGACATGCCACGTGGCATATTCAATTAATTTATAATTTTTTTTCCAACACATGACTAAGTGATGGGGATCATGTTGGGCATTTATGTTTCAAATATTTCCAACAGGAACACAACATGAATTGGATATGCTTATTTAGGGATTAGGAATCTTTAAGAAATTAATTTTATTTACTTTCCTTATATAATTTTATTTTCTTAGATAGTGAGATGTTATTTTACTAGATTTCAGCCCTAACCTATATAAAGGTTAGGAATTATAAGAGATTGGAGTTTTTGGATGAAATTGAATTTAGAATTTTAAGTTATTTGAAATTGATGGTCAACCTTTGCAAGTACCGATGAGTTAATTCCCCACTTGTCAGGGCTCCTAAAAACAGAGAAAGGTCAAATCCAAGGCTTTTCATCTTTTCCATTGTTACTGATGATGTCTTGAGGAATTACTTATTATCACCATCTTGGCACCACTGCTAGCTAGCCTTTCCACTGTTTATGAAAACAAAAAATATTAAAAACTAAAGAGCAATTATATGGTAATAAAGCACTTAGTTGCAAAGCAAATAATTGACAGGATGACTGAAACAATGTTACCAATAAAGCAAAGGTAACAGATGAAAACATACATGTTGAAATTGCACTAGGATAAGGTTGTTTCCCATCATGTAGAACCCCAAACTAGTCTAAGAACCATGCTTGCAAGTGCATTGCAGCATTAACATATCAAAGATGAAATATCACTGCAATCTCATTGAAATGCAGTATGTAACAGGAAATTGTTGACCACCAATCCTTAAAAAAGCTAAAGAAGTTCATGCATTTATTGTTGGCTCCAAGGCTTTCCAACATAAGCAAACCAAATAGGCGCAAGTGTTATAATATCGTATAAGCAAAGAGGTTTAAACATTGAAGGTATCAGCCCTACTTTGTTTGCCCTACCCTAACTTCCCCATGGTATCTTCCCTCGTATACCCACTCTGAACCCCTAGTGGTGGCGTTCAGATCCAGAGGCACCTTGATTCTCTCTTAATCTCTCCATTGGATGTACCCAGGGTCCCTCCCCTCTAGTTCCCTTTAGTCACGCCTTACCGCCCCATGTTGGATCATCCTACGAACAATCCTATGCTCCAAAACTTAACCACAAGGGAAACCATCCACATCTTTGGGTTAGGAGCAAGGCCCAAGAATCCCCCAAAGGATATCATGATGGCACACTTACTCGTCGGACCACCAGGGACAAGCGACTTGGTGGGTGGAGTTAGGCTAATTGTGGAGGTCTCCTCAATTGACCTAGAGAGAGTAAAACTCACCCATGCATATAATACTTCTGACTAGATAACAAATGCTTTCGAGTCTTGACTACCCCATCAAGTAGTGTCTCCCTACATGACTTCAAATCCCTGTACTTAGGACTGATATCTAAGGATCCATCACCATTAGCTTGAGTACCTATACCTCAGATTGACATTTGGGAAGTTTTCGCCGTCGTCCTCATCAGTGGCAATTCCTGATACTATCAATAACTCACACCCACACAACACAATGATAGTCCCTTTTCCCGCCAATGAAGAAAGAGCCCAGGATACTATAAGTGCCCCAGGAAGCAGGACCTATGGTCACTAAAGATTCACCAATCCCCCTCCTCAAAAAAGGAGGAAAAAGGTCTCAATTTGACAACGTAAGCGAAACTAGTACTTATATGCAATAATCATGGAACAAATACTGGTCATGACCAAAAACGATGATGATTTCATGTGATGGTCAACCTTTGCAAGTACCAATGAGTTAATTCTCCACTTGTGATGGCTCCTAAAAACAGAGGGGGGTCAAATCCTAGGCTCAACTGGTTTATTTTAGAATATCAACTGAATTACAATATTCACAGCAATGAACATAATAATAATAATAATAATAATAATAATAATATACGGATCTAGACTAGAACAAATAAGACTTAAAAAATGGCAAAATACCAAATCGAACTATATTGCTGCGAAAATACTGTACAAGATACATGGTACATATTTAAAACCATGTAATTATATAGATATATAATATAAAATATTATAAATTAATTATAAAGCGTTCAAGCTCGGCTCACTTACTAAATGAGCTATATTTTTTTTGGTTAAAGCTAGACTCGTTTGCTAAATGAGCAGCTGAGCTCGAGTCTCTTCATGAATAATTCGATTCATTTCAAGCCCTGCCAGTAAATAGACAATTTCAAATGAAACCAAGCTAAACATGAAAGAACAAGCCCTTAGACAACATGAACAGCCAAAATATACATGTCACCGGCCATTAGTTTAAATTATGTTACCAGAAGCAGCTCAATTTCAATTAGAGAGAAAACAAAAGCATACCGCATCATAACATAGATAAACGAATTGCAACCAAAAAGAAATAGATATATAATTTGGGTGCGAGTGTGTGCGCGTACGGATATACATACATCTGTGTAAATGCGTTACCATGAATCGACGACATTCAGCAAGTTGTTGAAGTCCATCCAACTTCTCGAACAACTGGCCCTCTTTCGGTGAAGAAATCGAGCACCTTCCGATCATCTTTTCCGATGGATATTCTGCAATACGGGATGAGAGAGATTGAGGGGGTAAAACAGTCCAACGAGAAACTAAAAAAATATTATCTGAAATATTGTTTTAAGAAAATGCTTTTTTATGATTTATTCACATTTCAACGCCCTCTTTCGCTCGTATTTTTAGGTTTGGTTTGGAACTTAAAAAAAAAATCAAAAAATTTTAAAAAATTTTCAAAAGTTTTTAAATCATTTCAATTAAATTTTACCACTTATCATTTTTACATCACATCAATTCTACCTTTTATTTTTTTTTTTTAATTTTTATTGGAACTCCAAACGCCTCCTTAATTCACTTGTAATATGCAGAATATTATTACAACGAGAGCTTGAAGGGAAGTAACTAAAGAAAGTTTGGACATCACCTTTAATTTTACTTAAATAAAAAGTTAAAGAAAAATTATTTACTAATGTAGTGGACAAATCATTAATACAATCAATTTTACCAAAATAGAGGAAAAATCGTTAATATAATTGATATTTTCATTATAAAAATTTATCTAAGAAAACATCACCAATACTTTGTACTTTAATTTTTTTCTCTATCTTACAAACTATGTTCGACATTTTCTACTTTAACTGCTTGTTTTTTTTTTTTCCCTAAGTGAAAACTTTTCTTTTTTTTTTTTTTACTCTCTTTCTCTCTCTCTTGCAAACTGAGCTCGAGTGAAAGTACCTACTTAGTTTGGATTAACTTCACTTTTAAGTTTTTAGATAAATGTTTAGAAGACAAAAAATTAGTAAAAGTATAATATATCGATCACTTTTTAGTGTTTAAAGCACAAATTCTATTACACATTGAATCTCATGACTCGAGCGGTAAGTGAATTATGTCACACACAACATGTACTAATACACACATTTCTTGATCAAAACCACAACTATCCCTGGAGCAAATGTTCACAATCTATTATAATAAACTAATCTTAAAATAACAATAAAGTAATCTTAATCAAAGCAGACATAACAACTCCAACATAAACCTAACAACATAATTAAAAAAAAAAAAAAATCTATCACGAATCTTGTGACCCAAAGAGTGAGTGAATTATGTCACACGCACAATATGCACTAATACATGCATTCCATGATTAGAGCCACAACCACTTTAGAGCAGATGTTCACAATCTATTATAAGAAACTAATCATAAAATAATAATAAAGTAGCATTGATCAAATTAGAGATAATAGCTCCAATACAAATCCAACAACATAATAAAAAAATATTGGCCTTGTGGCCTTACAATCTAATCAAATAAATTCAAATAAAATATTATCACAGCCCCGACTGAAATTAAAACAATAACATATTTTTTTTTTTGTAAACTAACAATTGATCCAACGTAGCCGCTGCCATCTAATGATCAAATTTCACACCTGTACCAAAATCTACAGGGACATGAACACCAACTACTTGATCTCACGATACATAATATCAATATTTATAATATGCAATAACAAGTAAACAGCACATAATCATAAGAGCTCAACATATGATAATCAAAATTAGTAAATCATAATTAATATTAACAACTAAATCCCCCAAATCATCAATTTTTCCATTTGTTATTTTTTATTCCTTTTTACTATTTCCAAGTCATCTCATTACATCAGAGAGTGGATACCACCAATGTCATTTTTTATGCGCCAATACTCAATGAAAAACATTGTAATTTGTGATTCTGAAACTATAAGCTACAATTAGCCAAATCATAATCGTCATATTGTAAACTATTAACCTGTCGGTATGAAAATTAATTTCTGCACAGGTTTAGGGGTCTTTTAACCTAAGTGTAGCCTCCTATCCACCAACTCCACAATCTCAAATATCATTCTCTTTTTATTCATTTCTATTATTATCATCTTAACACTCTCTTTATAACAACTCATCAATAGCAATCGCTAACATTATTTTATTTCTTTCCATTTTCTTTATCATGCCTTATTCATAATCAACCTTTTATTTTCCAATAGTCATAATGTCATAATCAAAATCCTCAACATTTTTTTGCAATCATAAGAAGTTCATGTCATTATAACTTCAAACTTCAGCACAATCAAAATAACTTTTCTTAAACACAATCATTCATCAAATACCCAATTCATGTTCCTAAAATCATAAAAATTCTCATTTATTGGATTCAAGCATTTAGAGTTCTTATAAAAAATCATTTTTTTTATCATTTACATCCAAAATTTGAGGTAAAAATGCACTTTGTAAAATAAAATGAGTAAAAGAGCATTCTGGTGGGGACCAATGCACCCAAGCAACCCATCCCATGCGCCTGGGCATGGGGACCTGTGCGCTGAGGGAGAGATCATTGTATTGGAAAACGATGCTCTATTTTTGTAAAGTCTTGATTCAATCTTTCAATCCTAAATTCACTTTATTTAAAGCTGTTTTATCAAAATTGTTTAGTTCATCTGAGAGTATTAGATTTAAAAGAACTCAATGAAGTGATCAATTTAAAATTTCAACTAGTATGGATCAAGTTATGAACTTACATTCACTTTCTTCCCTATAGACATATACATATATACATTCAAGTGTATAACTCAAGTTTCCTTCCACAACAAGCCTTCAAGATTCCAAATAAATATACCAATAATATCTTAATATCCTTTATACATCATATACGTACATAAAATGTTTAAATTCCCTATCTCAGAGATACAAATAAATTAAGAAGAAACAAAGAAGACTGTTACTCAGTAACTCTTGTCGGTGAAACCCAAAAAACTTTTGTAAGTTTTGTATACGCAAATTGATGATTTTCATATCAAAACAACCATACCATTGTCTTTAGGACAGACCCAGTTTCATTATTGTAAGGTTAACTTGAAAATGGTTAAGGATACCTATCAACTACTATTCTCCTCTGTTTTCTGCTCTCTCTCTCTCTCTCTGTCGTCTACCCAGACCAAACACACACACACACACACGTAGTGCACACATATATACATACACATGAAGCTTCTGAACTAAGTGAGAAAATGAATTGTTGCCATCCTACCCCCTTTCCATCTCCCTTTGTATACAAATCATAAACCTGAGATGGAAAAGATGTATGAGCGGCACGCAACGGATCAGAACAGACTAACAAATCCATCAAATGTCACACTCGTTCGTGTGCCAGGAACTTAAGCTCGTGTGCCCGCTTCTGCTTCTGTGCACCTGGGCTTCACCTCATTTAACTTAATTTATCCTTGTTATTTTAGGCCCAATCCTCCAAACTTGAATCAAATGAACTTGTTGTCTAACTTAATTAATCACATTAACCATTTATTTTATTACACTTATATCTAAATTTATAAATTTACAAAAATTCAAAAATTTTGGTCATTATAAATTCAAAATTATTGACAGAATCATTTGAACATGGTTGAATGACTCGTTTGAACAGATCTCGTGTGTTGTGTTAGACTTTTGAGCTGACAGGATAAGACTTGCTCAAAGATAGTTGAATAGTATGTTCGAACAGTTTTAGTTAGAAAAATTGTCAAAAAGTTAACAAAAATTGACAAAAATTCGTAAAAATTGGCAAAAGTTTATAAAAGTTGTTAAAAATTTTTAAAATTTAAAGTTTTAAAATAAATACACAAAAAATGAAAATAGCCAAAAGTTGATAAAAATTTATAAAAGTGTAAAAAAGTTTATAATTTTTTGTAAAATTTGGGTTCCCAAACACCCCCATGTATTAAAATACGATAGGAATTATTTATTAAAATTTTATATAATATTATATCATATTTATTAAATATAAGATTAATATATATGTTAATTTAAATAATATTATATATTTACTTATAGTTTTGTATTAATACATAAAAATATTAATTTATTTATACGTGGGGATGCTGGTTCTGGATGGACGATCGAGTACGGGCTACCATTCGGTCCCCATTCGTAATTTTGCCATAGCCGTTTTCAACACCAACATCAAGACGGAAGGAAACCATATACACACACCATCGGCGATTTTACCCGTTTGTCGATCTCCTGGTTTGTGAGGTTAGGGTCTCAGTTTCTTATGGAAAGCTTCATATGTGTATCGGCGTCCCTTGATTATCTTGATTTTTGTGTGAATTTATCTTTGCCCGAATTACCTTGATCTGATTTCACGTTTGCGAGCACAGTTAATGCTTTTCATTCACCTCAATGTTTGGATGGCGAGAAAACTTAGGGGAAATAGGAGAAAGGAAGTTGTTTCGGATCTTGTGTTTTAATTTTGTTTTTGGCTTGTTAGAAATGAATGATTTTACTCGACTGAGCATGTAGGTGTGACTGCCACAGCTTTTCTTTTAGCAATTTCTGGAAAGCTGGATCAGTGGGAATGGGATTTAGAGTTTCTCTCAGCAAACAGAGTGGAGTGTAATGTTATTTTTGGTTTTGATGATGAATAATAGCTTTTCTTTTTCCATCAACTTTGGCGTTGCGGGCATTGAAATTAGTGTAGATCTGTCTAAATTTGTGCATTTCTCAGATGGTTACTTTGATGCTTGAACTGAGAAGAAGATTTTGGTGAATTGGTTGATTTTCGAAGCCTCACGGTTGCACTTGCACCCTTGGGAATCTTCTTCCCTCTCATTCCCGATGCTTATCTTCAGTTGTATTGTGCCAAAGCCTAATATTAATTAACTTCTGTGCAATTTTTTTCTGATGTTGAGATGTAGTGAATTTTAGTCTTGTTTGGTTGTAAGTTCACATGTACGAGAGCTCAGGTATGGATGATAGCTTATAACCTGTCTGTCCTTTTGATAATCAAATTTAATATTTTTCTCATGACGATAGGCAATTATTGTGTAACTGGGTAAAAGATGTCCTCGGTTCAGGATCCATTTTATATTGTTAAGGAAGGAATTCAAGAATCTGTAAGTTTTTTTCCCCCATTTTGCTTGTAGTTCAAAGAAACGGGATTCTTAAACCTCTAAAAGATTTCTAGAAGAAACAAGATTCTTAGATCTCTAAAAGATTTTCATCTGGCATTTCTGCGCAGCTCTTGCTTTTGGGCCTTTTTGCGTTCTTTATGCCTTTTTGGTTTTCATCTGGCATTTCATGATTGTTAATTAATTGCACTAATTTTTCATTTACGACGTAATATATATATATTTATATATATAAATGTTCATCTATTATGTTTTTTCATATATAATCCCCCCCTTTTTTTTAGTTATAGATGTTCCTGTTATTTTTTTTTTTCCTTTGGATAGATTTGAGATTAAATTATATTAAAATATAAAAGATATAGTATTAATTTAAATAATAGTAAGTGAATATTTTTCAGTGAGTTTGCTACGCTTAAGGTAGTATTAATTTATGTAATAATATCATCTATTGTGGCATGAATGACTTGGTATTGAAATTTGGAGTATTGAATGTACATTTCTCATTGAGGGTGCATTTGGTTTCCTAGAACACGCTGAAAATTTTTGAAAATTTTTGAAAATTTTTAAAAATTATTTACTTTTTATCTTATTTCACGAATTACGAACTCACAGATTACTTTATTTTATCACACTTTTTGTCACCTCAAACACACCCTGAATTTGTCACCGACTTAGCGTATGATTTTTTTAGTAATTAAGGGTGTCCGAGCCAACTTACACATACTTCGACTATTCCCTGAAACCTTGAAGTTAACGACAAGTAAACCCTCAAGTGGTTGTGAGGAGACTCAAATTAGTGACTTAACGCGTGATGTTGTTATATCTAAGCTTTGGTAAGATAGGTTGTTCTAGTATTGTGGTATTATATTTAACTTGGCTTAATTGTATATTTTAAACAGATGTAACAACGGTTTTTTCTCTATCATAAATAAAGACAATTAATAAAAATTCAAAAGATTATGCTCTAATTTTCTAGTAATTACTATTAAATGACACCACTTTTTAAAATAATGAAATCATTATTACGAAAAAATTTAAATATTGAATTTTTTTTAAATGATACAAAAATCATTATAATCTAGTGCACTAAACTATCATTTCAAATCAACCGTTAACCAGGCAAAATGTCAACTAATATAAAAAAAGCTTGATGTTTCAATCAAATGTCGTTAAATATTATTTAATACTTAGCTTGTAATGCAAGCATTACAAGTTCATCAATGTTAAGTTTTAATTTCACCAGACTTAAATTCTAGCAAATAGAAGACTGTGCGCATACAAGTTCTAGAAAGCCAACAATGTTCGAACAATAGCATCTAGAATTTTTTTTAAAAAAAAATTAAAATTAAATTAAAACTACGGAAAAATTTCAGCAGCATAAACTCTACTAGTGATGAGCATTTTTACAACTGGTACTCCCGTGGCATTAAAATTTGTATTAATTACATCATTTTTGCATCCATCCTTGGAGCAGGTCCCTGTTTTTCTTGCTCTTTACTGATTTTATCAATGTGCATTGTTAGAAGCTTAGAGCAAATCCCTACCCCGCACTCGGTAGCTTAATTGTTAACAGTTAAAAGAAACCAACATCGTCATTTATGATGTTTATGACAAAATATATTGCAATACATATAAAAAAGAAAAGAATAAAGCCAATTTTACTTTGTCCTTTTAGAACTTAACTTTTTTTTACTATTATTTTTTATAGTAATTAAGAGATTGAGGAGACGTTACAATTAATGAAAACTCACACTTAATTGTTACCAAAAAAAATAAAAATAAAAATTAGATCATGAATTAAGGGCCTGTTTGGTACACTAAATTTTGTTAAAAATCTCTATTACATTTTTATATATTCTTACCTTTTTGAAATTCGAAAAAAGTTAAATACTTTCTAAAAAAAAGTTGATAACTGGAATTCGATTAATCAAATAGTAAAAATTTTTTTGTCATTTTTACCACGAACTCCTAACTTACCGAATGACACTTGTTGTGACTAATTTTTCTGGGGTCGTAGAACTCATTCTGACGAATTCGTACAGTCAACTTTCGTCTAAATAGATTGTAAAAATTATTTCGACGCTAACTCACTTCTCGACTTCGTCCAAACGGCCTGTGCAATCCCATTGAAACAATTTACTGAGTGCACTTGAGATTCGGACTATAGAGACAATAGATCTATGGAATGTAATTAAGTAGATGTATTTTTTCTCCACATCTCAATATACAGGCTACTAATAGAGTTGTAAAAAATAAAAATAAAAAGAAAACAAGCATTCTTAACCCATTCACACTTATTTTGGAAGGAGAAGTAGAGAAATCTCAAAACTCAATACCCATCATGGCTATTACGAGCTTCCAATGATAGAAAATGAAAATAGAAAATGCAAATGAAAGGAAATCCAAAGAAATACCTTTCAATTTGAGTATGAGAAGAACGAACAGTGTGAATCGGTAGTTTTTCGAGTCTAACTTGGCCTACAAAGAAAGCATGATTGATACAAAATTTTGAATACGTCTAAAAGAAAATCTAATCTTTCGGAACGAAAAATGTACTGTTCATATCTAAAAAATGCGATTTGAAATGTGTGTACCAAATGTAAAAAGTTTTCTCAAACCATATTTTATCTTATTTTATCTCACTTTTTATTATTCTAAACACTCTCTAAGATTTCAAATGAAGTTGACGCAAAACGAAAAAATTCATAACTAAGAATAAGAAAACAATCACTCCTAATGAAGACTTGGTCTAGTGAGCCAAGTTCAGACTAAGATTTTTAGACACTAAGCATTTTGCACCCAAGGATAAAAACAGCAAGAGAATTAACAAATTGTTGCCCCAGTGCATATCTTACTAAGAATATTTTATCAAATGCTGAAAAAATAAATAAATAAAACTAGAAAGAGGTTCTATTCTTATTTTCCCAATAACAAAAGTAATTATTTTCATAACAAACTTCCAATGAACAAACTTCCAAGGAATTTGTACTTGGCCTGAGAAATTAATTCAAATGCATTCAAAACCATTGTGTTCAATAGAACTGATTTTAATAAAGACACAAGCTATCCAAATAGGATTAAAACAAACTTATAGACCATTCTGTAAACAAACCACACGAGGGCATAAGGTGCAATGTTAAAAGGCACACCCAAAACCATGTCAACAAAGTGTTGATACATTTGACATGAAATTTTTTTTCCCTAATAGGTCAATACATTAAAACCATCAAGAAAATGCAAAAGGATCCTAAGTTCAATTACAAGTTAAAACCATCAACAAACTGCAAAAGATTAAAGATCTCTATCTCTTTTCTTTTCTCTAGCTAACTGTATATTAATGACAAAAAACTAACTTTAAATTACAAAAACCAACTTCAAATTACAAAATAACTCCAAATCAGCTAGCAACTACTTGATGACTAAAGTGTCAAACGAATGTCATCTTCATTGCCATAATCAACCTACTCTCCGATGACCTTCAAAACAAACAAATCAAGTTACTAACCATCCGTTTGCAATAAATTCTTAAACAAAAATTGGACTATTTATACTTGAGAAGATATTTGAGATGTTTGTCTTTTTCTCACTCATTCCAAGCATGATTTGATACGACGTTTCCCAACTGCCTTAGGATTACCTTTCTTCTTTAACCCCATCACTCTAACATCCATCGACTCATGTGAAATAGGTGAATTCAAAACATTACCATCACTCGATATCAAGTCAAACTTATCAATGATGGAGTGATTCTCACCTATATAGGATCGAATGTGCTCAAACAGTTCATCATTTCTGAATTTATGGTATGCTACCCGCAACCATTCCGAACATAATATATCAAGCTTTTGCAACTTTATCAACTTAGTAGCTTGTCAGTGCATTTGATAGGCCACTCTTTGCGTGCCTAGTCCACCTCTTAACTATGTACTTATCTGAAATATTTCCAATTCGGAGGACATTGAAAACCCTCAAAATATGTGAACAAACATAACCATGTATCTCATACAAACAACAAGAACATGTAATGGTCATAGAAGATGGATCAAAGTGTATATTGTAGGCCTTGTCTCCTTCATGCGCAATTCGAATGTGCGGAACCGCAATTGGATCATTCTTGTCCAATGAAACATTAAATTCAAGTAAAAATTGTTCACTGAAAAGTTTAAACAAATTGGGAGTATAAATTTCTGTAGCATGTCTCAAAATGCTTGAAGTAGCAATTGCTAGATGAGGAGTTGTTTGTCGAGATTTACAATCACTCAATATTTCCATATCCTGGACATCCGTTAAAAACATCTCAAACTAAGTAAAAAATTTCTTCATTCGTAGCCCATTTCCCAAATGTTGTTTCACCCTTACATTTACACTTTCACTTAATTGTATACTGCGTGCCCCAGCAGTAAATGTGCCATTCATGTAGGCAATACAACACTTGGTTTTCTTTTCATAAAGTGCTAGAAGCCATTTATTTCCAACTAGGCCAAATTGTTCTACCATTTGTTTCCACCTTTGCTCAAACTCATCAATGTCGAAATACTCATACATGCAGTTAAAAAGTTCTTGTATGAAGAATTTTGTTTTAGCCCCCAAGAATGCCACTTAAGTTTTTTGTTACATTTTGTAGAATGTGCCAAGTACAAAGTCTATGACGAACCGTGGGCATAACCACTTCCAATGCACTTTTCATGGCAGTATCTTGGTCTATGAAAATTGTAATTGGCATTTTTTTCCATGACATCGAATAAATGTATTGAATAACCATCCAAATGATGTAGCTGTCTCATCAAACAACAACATACCCCCAAATATCACAATTTGTCTGTGATTATTAACCTGGTAAAAATACCTAAAGGGCGCGATTCTTTATTAGTCCCAAAAGTAGTGTCAAACATAACAACATCACCAGAGCATTTATAGTCAACCAACATCTTCGCATCGGCCCAAAAAATATTAGTAATTTTTCCATCACAATCTAGTTAGAAATTGTGAAAGAATGATGGACTTATCTTAGATTGTTCTTGAAAGTACTCCAAGATTATTGTCACCTCCCCTAATTCTAAATCTTTTGCTCGCTTAGTACGTAAATGTGACTTCACATCCTCCCTAGTGAAGCCAACATTTTCAAATCCACCAGCTTCTATGCTCATATATCTATGCATTATTTTTGGGCCAAGCCCGGCTCCTACTGCAATGGAAATAGCTTGTGCTTGGACCGGATTGATGGCCCGATGGGCTCTAAGAAGATGAGTGGTTTCTTTACCCTCTAATACATGATTATATTTTCTAACAAAGGATGTCACATAGTAATTCCCCTTATCATTCAAAGAAATTCTCATTTTTACCTCACATCCGCATCTAGTATTTTATTAATTTTATCAAATTAAATGTATTTTATTATTTTATAATATTCAATGCTTTACATGTGAAAAAAATTTAAGTAATTATTTGAAAATTTTAGGAATTTTTAATTAATTATAAATTTTAAGATTTAAATTTATTAAAAGTTATGGGTTTCTAGTTAATTATTAAATAGCATTTCAATTTCATTTAATAAAAATGTAAAATTTGAAAATTAAAAGATAATATTTTTAATTGTTAAAAGAAAAAAAATTAAACTCTGAAATAAAATTTCGAGAAAAGGTTATTGTGCAAAAGTAAATTTTATCCATTAATTTTATACAATGAAATGTATTTTATTATTTTATAATATTAAATGCTGTACATGTGAAAAAAAAAAGTCAAGTAATCATTTAAAAAGTGTTTTAAAATCAAAAAGTGTTTTAAAAGAAATTTAAACTTAAAAGTGACATTTCAAACAAAATATTACACAAAAATTAGTTCAACTCAACTTAGAAATTTTTTTAATTTACATTCTCATTGAGATTTTGGTCCTGGGCAAGATGGCCAGGGGGCTCTCTTTTGTTAGTTAGGTCCAGTGCGAGTTCGAGTCCGTCCTTTAGCAGTCAAAACTTTTACTCAAAATAAAGAAGCAGTTTTTTGGCGACTTTTACTCAAAATTAGGGGAGAAAACGAGCCGAACCGAGCCGAGCTTTAACATGTTCGAGCTCGGCTCGAGCTTTTTATACTGAGCTCGAGCTCGAGCTCGAGTTTTTATAGAGGCTCGTGCTCGGCTCGATAAAGAAGAAGTTAGGCTCGATTAGGCTCGCAAATAATTCAATTAAACCAAAACGACGTCGTTTTGATTTAAAATATAATATATTTAAAAAATATAATAAAAATATTATTAAAAAAATATATGTTAAGAATAGAAGAAGAAGTAAAGAATTATGTATTAATATTTATTTTTGTGTGTGAGAATACAAAACTACAAGATCCTTTATATAAGGGGACAATAATCCTAATCCTGATAGGAGATAGTAATCTTAATTATGATTGGATATACAAAATAAGGAATGGAATAATATTCCTAATTATGATATAAGGAAAGACATAAAATAAGGAAAGGCATAAAATAAGGGATACTAATTATATACGATTATACATTACTAAATCTAACACCCATTTAAATTCAAGGTGGCAACGCAGGAAGCAGCTTGAGTTTAGAGATTAACTCGAAGAAACGACCAGGAGGATGAGCCTTCGTGAAAGGATCGGCAGTTTGATTTGCTGAGGATACAGAAATGAGACGAACAATGCCACTTCTGACATGTTGATGAATAAAGTGACAATCTATTTCAATGTGTTTAGTGCGATCATGAAAAACATCATTGTGAGCAATCTGAATAGCACTTTGATTCTCACAATATAATATAGTGCATGTAGAATGAGTGACACCCATATCAGTAAGAAGCCATCTAAGCCAAAGGAGCTCTTGAGTTGTATCGGCGAGAGCACGGTACTCAGCTTCAGTACTAGAACGGGCAGTGAGAGTTTGTTTCTTGCTACGCCAGGCTATGAGAGAAGTCCCTAGAAAGAAACAGAACCCTGTCGTAGAACGACGATCAGTAGGATCACCAGCCCAGTCAGCATCAGAAAAAGCATGTAATTCAAGTGAGGACTGGGCTGAGTAATGAAGACCATGAAACATAGTGCCTTTGATATATCGGAGAATGCGCAGCAAAGCAGTAAAATGATGAGAACGTGGAGCAGCCATGAATTGACTAACAATGTGAACAGCATAAGCAATATCAGGGCGACTGACAGTAAGATAAACAAGACTACCAACAAGTTGACGATACAAAGTCGCATCAGATAATGGTGCACCATCAAGAGGAGTAAGACGGAGCTGTGGATCAATCGGAGTAGTAGCAGTCTTGCAGTCAGAAATACCAGCCCGTGTCAAGAGATCAGAAGCATACTTAGCTTGAGAGATAAAGTAACCAGAAGAATCTCGAGAGATCTCCAAGCCTAGAAAGTAATTGAGAAACCCCAAATCCTTCATCTCAAACTGTCGACTAAGAAATTATTTGAGATGAGAAATGCCAACACTGTCATCCCCAGTAATAATCATATCGTCTACATAAAGGAGAAGAAGAACAGATCCAGCTGTAGTGGTGCGGATAAACAAAGCAGAGTCATATGAACTGGGGATAAATCCAAGCTCACGAATAGTAGAGCTAAACTTCGCAAACCAGGCACAAGGAGCCTGTTTCAGCCCAGATAGTACTCGACGAAGCTTGCAAATATGAGAAGACGGAACAGAGGAGCCCGGAGGAGGTTGCATATAGACTTCCTCAATAAGATCGCCATTTAGAAAGGCATTCTTAACATCCATCTGATAAAAATTCCAGTTACGAGCAGCAGAAATAGCGAGTAAACTTCGAACAGAAGTAAGCCTAGCAACAGGAGCAAAAGTTTCTTCATAGTCAATACCATACTCCTGAGTAAAACCTCGAGCAACAAGACGAGCTTTGTGTCGCTCAATAGAACCATCTGAACGGGTTTTGATTTTATAGATCCATTTGCAACTGATAGCAGTCTTCCCAGGAGGAAGGGGAACCACATCCCGAGTATGAGTTTTCTCAAGAGCCTGTAACTCATCATCCATAGCTTGCTGCCATAAAGGGTTAGTACAAGCCTCACGGTAGGAAGAAGGTTCGTGAGTAGAAAAGGCAACAGAACCAACAATATAATCACGAAGACGAACAGAAGGTTGTGTTACTCGTTTAGGACGTTCTGAAGGAGGAGATTCGTCAACAAGAGATGGAGGAGAAGACTCATCAGGAGTGGTCACAGGTCCAGCAGAAGACCCAGGTGTCTCGGGATGAACCGTAAGCAGTGGTGTCTGAGAGACCTGTGGACTATCTGCATCAAATATATTAGAATGCAAATCTTTGGAAATATCAATAAAGAGAGGATTATGGGAAGAGGTAGAAAGATGAAATGGAGAAAGAGTAGAAAACATCTTGTGTTCCCAAAAGACAACATGTCGAGAGACACGAAGACGTCGAGAAATAGGATCCCAACACCGATACCCCTTATGTCCAATACCATAACCCAAGAAACAACAAAGACGAGAGCGTGGTTCAAGTTTAGTTCTTTCATGGGGTTGAAGGAGAACAAAACAAGCAGGAGGGGAGCCATACAAGCGTTCAAAAGGGGTAGAATTACCAAGGACAGAAGTGGGAACACGATTAATGGTGTAGGCAACAGTAAGAGCAGCTTCCCTCAAAAATTTTTCTGGACAGGAGGAAGAAATAAGAAGGGCACGGATCGTGTCAAGAAGATGACGATGTTTACGTTCTACCCGACCATTCTGCTGAGAAGTACCAGGACAAAAAAGATGAGACTGTGTCCCCTGAGAGCGTAGAAAAGATAAAACATCAGAGTCAAGATATTCCATAACATTATCAGTTCGAAAAACCTTGATTGTACGAGAAAATTAAGTTTTCACCATTGCTGAGAAATCAGAGTATATCTGTTTAAGTTCAGAACGTTTAGTTAAAAGATACAACCAAGTATAGCGAGTATAATCATCTACAAAAATAACAAAATAACGAGAGCCCCCCATAGTCGGAGTGGGTGAAGGTCCCCAGATATCCGAGTGAACGAGATCAAATGGTGCAAAAGAAACAGAATTACTTTTATTAAAAGGTAAAGCGGGTTGTTTAGCAGTTTGACATGATAAACAATCAACTTTCTCAGAAACCACATGATCCAATTGACCACTAGAAACTAAAGTTTTCAAACGACTAAAAGACACATGACCCAAACGACAATGCCAAAGATTAAAAATAGAAGATGTGGAAGCGGAAGCAGCAGTGGAAGCAGCAGAGGATGGTGGAAGTTGGAGGTGAACAATCTCAAACAGACGTCCATGCTTACGGCCTATCCCAATAACCTGTTTCGTCTGTGGGTCCTGCACCAAACAACCAGAAGCAGAAAAAGTAACGATCAGACCAAGTTCACATAATTGACCAACAGACACAAGATTTAAAGCAAGGGTAGGAATGTGGTAAACATTAGAAAGAGAAATAGATGAAGTAGAAATATGACCAGTGTGGGTAACAGACATATGAGTACCATCAGCAGTATGAATAGTGGGAATAGAGGATGATGAAGATATCCTGAGTCAAAATACCAAGAGGAAGTACCTGGCATGACGGAGAGGGCAGTAGAAGGAGATGTACCAGTTTTGGCAAGTACTTGCTGAATGATAGACTCCACATCAGTCATAGAAAATGATGGGCCAGAAGAGGAGGACCTGTCTGAAGTAACAGCAGCAGTGGTACGAGAACCATGAGATTTAGCAGAGGACTTAGAGGATCCCTTTTTGGAATGAGCTCCAGAGGAGGAAGCCTTGGGACAGTCACGCTAAAAATGACCAGGAGCTATTTTGTGGCAAGTCAAACACTCACGAACTGGACAATGTTCAAATGAATGATTGTGTGGTAGACCCCTTTTTAGACAGTAGATGCAGGAGTGAGTAGTCAATGGGCCAGAAGATCAACCGTGAGACATGGCAAGAGCGGTATCTGGAACTGGAGATGGTGGTAAAGCAAGAACTGAATCCAACGCCTTAGTTTTGAGACCTAGACGAGTTTCTCGGACAAGAGTTCTGAAATAGCTTGTTCAAGAGTGGGTAGAGGCATGCGATGGAGCAATGAGGCACGAACCGACTCAAAAGTGTCATGGAGAGCCATAAGAAATAGCAAAAGTCGCTGATGATTGCGGTGGATAGTGTACAATTGAGCATCCTCAGAGTGTTTCCAGGTAGGTTCACATAAAGCGAGCTGATCCCAAACAGAAGACATTTGAGAGAGAAAATCATTGATGGATTGCCCGGGCTTTTGACGCATACGATGAAGAGTCTGAAGTAACTGAGACTGGTGAGCATGACCAGTGGTCTGATAGCGATCCTTTAAGAAATCCCAAATAGCCTTAGCAGGAGAGGGATACTGATCATCGTCCTGGAATCGGCCAAATTGAAGACTGATGGAAGGAATAGTAGTGGCATGAAACCAGGTGACAATTTGATAATTTTTGCTTTCCCAATCATCAAGACGATCCTCAAAAGCAGATTGATCCTCATCGTCTTTCTGGATGGGTTTTTTCTGAGAGCCAGAGATAATACGCCATAAACGACGTCCTTTGATAAAGCCAGAGAGAGCTTGTGCCCACAAAACATAATTAGTCCCATCCAGAATGATAGAGAGGGACGTAATATTGTCAGAGCGATCCACAGAAAAAACTTTTATAGTACCCAATAAAGATAAACAATAAATCCGAGTAGAATAGAGATCACCAGTGCATCCGGAACGTTGAAAAAGGTAAGGAACCGGTCTGAACCGGTTGAAAATCTGTCAAAAATGGCTGAACCGGCCCAAAAGAAGCACTGAACCGGTCTGGGCGGACCGGTCTGACCGTTGGAGCAGCTAGGGCTACGTGGCAGATCGCAGATCGCAGTTCGCTGGCGTGAGCGCGATCCAGTGTGGCAGATGCACCAACGAACAGTCTGCGCGACACACCGTGATTCGTCGAGATGACGTCAGCGAGGCGAATGTGAAGACCAGCGGCGCATGAATTCGCATGAAATCACGCGCAATTTTCAGGCGGCGCGTGGAAGCAGATCTCCGGTTTTGGTTGGTGGCGTTGGGTTCGTCTATGAGAGATGAATCCGATGATGTATGTAGATGTTGGAATATTCACCAGAAGAGTAATACAAAAGCAAAAAAATCAAGGCTTCTTCAACTCTGCTGATGATATATGCCAACGCAAGATCTCGCCGGAAAATAATGCCCGACGAAGAAGAGAGAAAAGAAAAAAAAATTAGAGCCTCTACTCTGATACCATGTTAAGAATAAAAGAAAAAGTAAAGAATTATGTATTAATATTTATTTCTGTGTGTGAGAATACAAGACTACAAGGTCCTTTATATAAGAGGACAATAATCCTAATCCTGATAGGAGATAGTAATCCTAATTATGATTGGATATACAAAATAAAGAATGGAATAATATTCCTAATTATGATATAAGGAAAGACATAAAATAAGGAAAGGCATAAAATAAGGGATACTAATTATATACGATTATATATTACTAAATCTAACAATATATATTATTCTAACCGAGCCTGCTCGCGAGCTTTTGAGCCGAGCTTCTTTAGGTTCGAGCTCGAGTTCGAATCCAAAACGAGTAAAAAACTGAGCTCGGTTCGAGCTCGTTTAACTCACGAATCGAGCTCAAGTCGAGCTTTTTTCGAGCCGAGTTCGAGTAGCTCGCGAATGACTCGGTTCGTTTCTACCCCTACTCAAAATAAAGAAGCAAAACGCTTTTTTGACTTTTACTCAAAATAAAGAGGCAAACGCTTTTTTGACGACTTTTACTCAAAATAAAGAAGCAAAACAGCAGCGTTTTGCTGCGATTGCAGCCGCTGAAGTGACGGGCGACTGCAGCCCCCCTTATCCGTTTGCAAAGGGACAAGGGCGCTATGCAATGGAAGGACTTTTGTGCTCTCAATTATTGATGTTGAACCTCCAACTTGCTAAGGGACCAGGAAAGACTTTTTTTGTTATCTTTTCACTTGAGGTATTGCACTGAGAAGAAAAAAGTCATGGCCGAAGCGGCTCTCCTAAGTGTTGCTGCTGAGGGAATCATAAGCAAGGTGCTTTCAGTTGCTGCTGAAGAGATCAGCCTTGCATGGGGTTTCAAAGGCGAGCTTCGAAGTCTTCAGGATAAGCTGGAAATGCTCCAGCAGGTGATAAGACAAGTAGAGAGGCGTCAGGAAGGTGAGGAGCCAGTCCAGCTGTGGGTAAAGAAGCTCAAAGGCATAGCTTATGAGGCCGATGATGTGCTGGATGAGTTTGCATACGAAATCCTCCGACGCAAGGTTGAGATTCGCAACCAAATGAAGAGGAAGGTATGGAGCTTCTTTTCGTCATCCAACCCAATTGCTTTCCGCCGTAAGATGGCTCACAAAATTAAGAAAATCAACGAGTCCTTATCCCAAATCAACAATGAAGCTACTCAATTTGGGCTCCAACAACAGAGACGCACAAACAGCAATATTATTCTCCCAAGCAACAGCAGGGACAGCAGGGAGACCCATTCCTTTGTGCCAGAATCAGAAGCTGTGGTAGGGAGGGGGGATGATGTCTCCAATATTGTACAGATGTTGGTTAGCCCAAACAATCAACAAGTCCTGTCTGTCCTTCCCATAGTGGGTATGGGAGGCTCCGGGAAGACATTTCTCGCGAAATTAGTGTACAACCACAATCAGGTACAATGTTGTTAAAATTTCGATATAAATATTAAAATTTTATGATTTTACGATGTTAAAGGATAGAATTTTACCGATTTTATTTAAAATCTTAATAGAAAAAAATAAGATAAAATCTTTATTTTGATATATAAAATCAATAAAATCTCAATTTTATAAAAGACTTTATCGATTTAAGAAATTAAATAATTTTTGTGTAATTTTATAAAATATTTCATGGTTTTTTTTAAACAATAAGTCACAATTATTTCACTTGTTACTTTTTTTTTTAATTTGTAGAATTTTTTTATTTTATAAAACTATTATTTCCTATGCAATACTAGTTGAGGATTATGTATCTTGTTCAACCAAATTGACTATCATAAATTAAATATAGTAGCTACAATGGAAACCAATAGAGTATCATAAAATATCAAAATTAGATTTCAACTTCTACAAAAAATTAAGATAAAATGAAATCACTATTTTAATCTCAGTTTTATAGGTCACACCAAACACTTTAAATGTCACAACTGTGTAGTTTGGTAAAGAGATTATAGAACCATATATAAAATTTTTTTTGTGAACTTTGTTAAGGATTTGTTTTGTTGGTATCAGTAAATTTTTATATGTAGCATTTTCTTGATGCATGTCTTTGTTATCTTCTTTTATTAATAAAATTTTTTGCTGATCAAAAAAAAAAAAGAAGTTTTAAATGAAGAAATGTAACATAATAGACTATATTTTTATGTTATAGATATTGGATAAATCTTATGATTTTGCGATTTGATTTTATAATTTGATTTTTTAGACGCTCCATCGATTTTAACTAGAATCTCGATTTTAACAACCTTGATAAGGTGGAAGAACACTTCAACAAACGAGCGTGGGTATGTGTCTCTGATGACTTTAATGTCAAAAGGATTTTGAGGAAAATCCTTGAATCCCTCGCTGGGTATACTTGTGCACTGGAGGGGAAGGATGCGATAGTAAAAAGCTTAAAGAAAGAGTTGGAAGGGGAAAAGTATCTCCTGGTACTTGATGATGTCTGGAGTGAAGATCTTTCATTGTGGCAGGATCTAAGAGATTGCTTGTCCAGTACTACTGGTACAAGTACTGGAAATGGAGTTCTTGTGACTACTCGCAGCCGCCGAGTTGCCTCTAACATGGGAACTCTTCCAAGGCATGATTTGGAAAAACTATCCCACAAGGATTGTTGGGCAATATTTGAGAAAATAGCATTTGCAACTGGGGGACCATCAAGGACTTCACAATTAGAAGCCATTGGGTGGGAAATTATAAAGAAGTGTGCTGGCCTTCCTTTAGCAGCTAAGGTGCTTGGTGGAATGATGCATTCTAGGATGAATATAGGCGAGTGGATTTCCATCCAAAACAGTGAAATTTGGAATCTTCCTGAAGATGAGAGTGGAATTTTGCGCGAATTGAAGTTAAGTTTCATACATCTGCCACACCCTAATTTGAAAGAGTGTTTTGTATACTGTTCAATTTTTCCCAAGGACTTCGAATTTGAGAAGGATGATCTAATTCAACTGTGGATGGCACAAGGTTTACTTTACCCCACTCAGAGGAATGATGAGATGGAGGATGTCGGTAACTTCTATCTCAATATATTGTTGTCAAATTCCTTATTTCAAGATGTTGAAAAGGATGATTATGACAACATTGAATCTTTTAAAATGCATGATCTTGTCCATGACCTTGCACTTTCTGTCTCTAAATATGATTTTCTAATTCTAAAGGACAACAATATGCGTGATATCTCTAAGGTTCGGCATTTGTCGGTTATTCTTGATGAAGATAGAATGCCTCAGAATATAGAAGAAAGTACACAAAACTTGCGTACACTATTTTCTAACAACAATTTTTTCTTTAAAGCGACAAAGATCAAATGCTTGTGGGCCTTGAATTTGGAAGGAAGCAGAATAGAAGAGCTGCCGATTTCAATTGGCAAGATGATACATTTGAGGTACCTTAACGTTTCAAGGACCAAAATCAAGGCATTGCCAGATACCATTACAAAGCTCTACAATTTGGAGACATTGAGGCTTTTAGGAAGTTTGAATTTGAAAAAGCTTCCCAAGGAATTTCAGAAGTTGGTTAGATTGAGACATCTCTATATGGATGGAAAGGTGTTGATGCCATCAGGGATAGGCAATTTGACTTGCCTTCAAACATTGCCATTTTTTGTTATTGGACAGGAAAAGGGGCATCGAATTGAAGAATTGGGACCACTAGGTAAGCTGAATGGTAAATTGAAGATATATGGTCTTGAGCATGTGAAAAACAGGGAGGAAGCAGAAGGAGCAGAATTATTGAAAAAATCAAAAATTCAGGAGTTGGAATTGAACTGGAACACTAATGAAAGGGAAGAGGATGCAAGCAATGACGAGGATGTGTTGGAAGGCCTAAAACCTCCTGGGCATCTGAAAGGTTTGACGATTGAAAATTTTGGAGGACGAAATTTTGCATCGTGGATGATGATGAGTGATGGGATGCTGCTTCAAAGTTTGGTGAAGTTTGCATTAGGGGATTGCAAGAGATGCGAAAATATCCCAACATTGGGACACCTTACGTGTCTAAAGCATGTCCAGTTATGGGGATTACATAATGTGAGGCGCATTGGCGATGAATTCTATGGGGTCAGCCGCAGTAGTGGAGCAAAAGTATTTCCAGAATTGAGATCACTGCATTTGGAAGATATGCCAAAGCTAGAAGAATGGTCAGAAGCAGCGTCATCTTCATCACTGTCATTGGATTTGTTTCCCTGCCTTGAGAAATTGTGGATTAAGCGGTGTCCCCAATTGATTACATTTCCGGGCCATTTTCCATTCTTGAAGGAGTTGGATATTCGGGAGTGCAACACGGTGGCTATGGAAAAGATGAGCAGCAAAGTGACGTCCCTCACCTCCCTTTACATGAGCTACGTTAAAGGGGAGTCAGGAATGGATGGTATCCTCCAGGAGTTGTTGGAAAACAACAGCAAATCACTACGAACGTTGCACATAGAAGGATGCGATGAGCTGTTTACTATGCCAAGAAGCCTGCAAAAGCTTGTATCTCTAAATAGTTTATTTATATGGGATTGCAAGAATCTAACGCATGTGTTAGCAGCAGATCATATCACCGAGGAAACAGAAACAGAATCACGTAGCAGCAACAAAGGCCTCACATCTCTTCGGAGGCTATATATTTTTGGCTGCGACAAGTTAGCATGTTTTCCAAAGGGGTTTCTCGGAACCCTAGCGTCTCTTGAGATGTTGTCCATATGTTACTGTTCAAATCTGATTGTCGATCCAGATCATTATGATGAAATTCGCTGTCTTACATCTCTTCGTCATTTGGTCATTGGGGGATGTATAAGATTAGCAACTGCTTGGCAACAGGGGTTGTTCTGTCCTCTAACAGGCCAACTTCAGAGCTTAGAGATAGGGGTTTTTTCAGAGGAACTTGAATATTTCCCATGGCCTGAGGCAAGTGATGCTGCTACTACTGCGGGGGAGTACCAATACCCTTTCGTCTCACTCAAGTCACTACGATTGTATGGTTATGATATGACAAAGATCAAGTCTCTACCCCATCAACTTCAGTTCCTCACTGCCTTAACAGATCTGAGCATATCGGGCTTCGGGGGGTTGGAAACTATGCCAGAGTATCTTGGAAATCTGTCATCGCTTGGAGCGCTATGTCTTGGGAACTGTGATAATCTATCCAACCTACTCTCGTCAGAAGCAATGCAACGTCTCACGAATTTACAAAGGTTAGATATTTGGAATTGTCCTCTTCTGAAGGAAAGATGCGCAAAGGGAAGTGGATCTGAGTGGTATAAAATTTCCCATATTCAAGATATAGATATACGGTAATGAATGGAGATGCGTCGGCAACAACTGAATAAATGAAGGAAGATCATATATATATGGTATGCGCATCAATTAATATTAATTTTTGGTTCTCTCATTACGTAATTAATTAAATCAAGCAAAAGGCTCTGCATATCAAATTTAATTAATGATAAACTCTCCTTTATTCACACGTATCACTGAAACTTAAAAAAAAAAAAACTAGGCATTCTTTTATTTATTTTTTGGGTAACTAACTCAACCTATGCTATTTTATAATCCAAAGTTCTAATAATCAAAATTAATTTATTCATTTTCAGTTCTCAAAGAAGATTTACTTAATTTAGATGATATTTTATAAAAGGAATTGAATATGGTTAAGACTTCCTTACTATATATTTAAATTTTCTTAACTTCTCATTTATGACATTTTTATTCCCAAAAATAATAATTATAATAATGATAATTACCTCTAGATGCAATCAATAGTATGTGTAAAAAAATTATAACTTAAATCTATTGATATTCTATATTTTTTTTCACGTTGAATAAAGTTTCCTATCAAATTTTGACACTTAACTTTCATCACTATATTATTTTCTTTTCCTGATTTACTCAATTCATTTTCCGTACTTTCCCTTTCACTCTCTTAAATTTATATGTTCTGATACTCCATTTTGAATAAATATAAATTTCTTTTTTTTTTTCGTTTATAATAAATGTGGATTTTGATTGAATGATTTGAGACTAAGTTTAACAAATATATATGTACTAATTAGCAAGATATCTTTAATGTCATTCTTTTGCTATGTAGTTGAATTTATACCCCTTTTTTTTATTGATTCATGCATAAAATTTAAGTTTGAAGTTGAGTTGAGTCTATACTAAATTTATCAACATTTTGACCATCTCTATTTTTATTTTACTATACTTGTCTAAGACACTCAAGGCATTGTATAATTATTGTATTCAAATAAATGATCAATGTGCTTTTCTTTTTTATTATTTGACATGCCTTGAAACATTGAAATGTGTTGTTTATTAATTTTGTCATCTAACAAATTATTATGGGAAATTATTGATTGAAAGCTTCCCTCTTATTTATGTTAAAATTTAAATATATACATTTGTCAATGCATCATTAAATGAATTTATATGTATTTACGTGCAGGGTAATATATGTGAAGATTTGTCAATAATTTGGTTCATCATGATCAAATGCTGCTGCAAAGATTTGAATAATTAATATTTAGGATAATTGCAGCTGTCATATTGGTATGTACTCTTCTTTTTTTTGTGTGTGTATGAGAGAAAGTGTGTGTAGAAATAACATTTGATCGAATAATAAAATGACCATTCGAGATTGAAGTTTTATCTTTCATTTAATTACATATATATTTATAAATTTTCACAAAATGAGTGCGAGGACTCCACCTGATTGTATTTTGATATCGATTATGGAAGTTCTGCTATCCCTACTTTTTTATTATTTCATATATATATAACGCAATACTCATTATGAGAGCTATGATATATTTTCATAATTATTCAATCAATTTTTCACTTGTGCTAATTTTTAGTGTTAAACGTATATGTCTTAAATATATATAAATATTCATATTATCATGTTTTTTTCATGTATCATTCCTTACTCTTTTTTTTTTAGATATAGATATCTTTATTATTGTTTCGTTTAGATAAATTGAAAATCAAATTTTATTCAAATATAAGAGAGATATATAATATAAATTTATATAATAATAAATGAAAATTTTTTTTCGAGTGAATTTGCTATAAGCTTCAAAGAGTATTAGAAGTGAGTATTAATTTATATGATAATATCATCTATTGATTCATGCACAAAATTTAAGTTTAGAGTTAAGCTGAGTCTACATTAAATTTATCAACATGTTAACCATCCCTATTTTTATTTCACTGTACTTGGCTAAGACACTAAGACACGTTGGCGTTCCATAGCTATTATGTTCAAAAAATAAATGTTCAAACAAATGATTGATATGCTTTTTTTGTTTATTTATTTATTTATTTTGTATTTTTTGACATGCCTTAAAACATTAAAGTGTATTATTTATTAATTTGGGCATCTAACAAATTATTATGAGAAATAAGTTGAAAACTTCACTCTCATTTGTGTCAATATTTAAATATGTACTTTTGTCACTGCATTATTAAATTTAGTGTGAATTTATATCTATTTATGTGTAGAGTAATGTATGTGAAGATTTGTCAATAATTGGGCTCATCATGATCAAATCTGTTATAAAGATTTGGATAAATAATCTTTGGAAGAATTGTAACTATCATACCGGTAGGTACTCTTTTCTTCTTCTCTTCTTCTTCTTTTTTTTTTTTTTTTTTTTTTGAGAGGGAGCAGAGGAGTGTGTGTGTGTGAGCTGTAATATTTAATGTAATAATAAAATAACCATAAGGTTGAAATTTTTTCTTTTACTTAATTATACATATGTTTGTTAATTTTCACAAATGAGTGTGAGAATTCCATCTGATTGGATAATGAAATTAATTATAAGGGTTCTAGTATTTCTATTTTATTTTTATGTAATTCAATAATAAAAGCTATGTTATTTTTTCATGATTGTTAATTAATTGTTGTATTAATTTTTCAGTTACATGTTTTTTTGGTATTAAACATGTATTTTTTAGATATACATAAATGTTCATATTATTGTTCCATTTGAATAAATTTAAAATTAAACTGTATTAAAATATAAGATATATTTAATATTAATTTATGTAATATACCATCTATTGTTGCCTAGATGAATTGATAATAAAATTTAAAATGGATGTACATTTTTCATTGAATTTGCTATAGGCGTTACACTTCCTATGATGTAACTTCCTATGGTGTTATCTGAGCTGGATAAAATTGTAAAAGTATATTTCAACTATTTTTTTAAATAGCATTAAATCTCTCGAATTTAAATTCATAAATACAAATGCAGTAAAATGGTCACAAAAAAAAAAAGATTTGTCCACCTAAAAAGTCATTTAGAGAAAAATATGAATAATATTAAGAAGCAATAACTAAGTTCCTCGACGTAGTATTGTAATATTTGAGACGATGTGGTGATGATTAACCAATATTATTGAAAGAAATCTCATTTCAAACCATCTACAAGACAAAATGTCAACCGCAACAAACGTTCATATATAAAAAGATTGATGTTTCATCAATCTTCAGTATTATTTAACACTCAGCCAATTAATTGGGTTAAAATTACAATACAAGCATTACGGATTCAATGCCAAGTTTAATATCACCAGACTTCAAGATTCTAGCAAGCAAAACTCAGTCTGAAAGAAACCCCTTTGAAGACTGTAAGTATAGAAGCCAACACTGCCCAAACAATTACATCTGGAACCAAAAAAAAATAATAATAATTTAAAATCAGATTAAAACAACGGAAAAGTTCCAGCAGCAAAAACTCTACTACTAAGCATTTTCATCCCTGCATTGGATGGGTTCAAGAATAACATTTAAAGAAGAAGAAGAAACCTAATTTAAGTGAATGTATTTACTTGATGGCTATCCTTTAGAAAAGAGAAGGCAAGCATTTCCAATTTTAGAAGCAACAGCATCACAATCGTGCAAACTTTCAAAATGCAGTAACTTAGAAGTCAATTATCACTACAGTTGGTCCCATGGCTTTGAAATTTGTAGTCACTAAATCATTTGTGCATCCCTCCTTGGAGCAGGTCCCTAATTTTCTCATTCTAACATGCTTTTCTCAATACATTGTTAGAAGCTTAAAGGTAGCCCCTATTAGATTCTCCCCTCACTCTCTAGCTAACATTAAGGGATCTTTTTTTTTTTTGGTAACTACATTAAGGGATCTTGTTCATTAAAATTTTAAATCTGTTGAGTTAATTGGAGTAAATCAATGGGGAAGAATGATAGGATACTCACCACGAGATGAGACTACCACATAAATGCAGGTAACACATAAGATGGATGAGCATCATATTTCAAAGCAAGAGCCTCCACCGAAGATGAGTCTGCCACTTCCCCAAAATTACCGAGTCCGAGTTCAGTTGCGTGAATACCACCAGTTATAAATGCTGATTGTATCCCAGTTGTATTAGCACCTTTTATATCATGGTGGAGAGAGTCACCCACAGCAATACAATCAATAGCATCCACACCAGCCATGGCCATAGCTGCTTTATAAATTTTCTAAAATAATACAAGCGTGATTGCAAAGGACAAGAAACTAAAAAAAAAATAGAGAGAGAGAGAAGAAAAAATAAAAACCACACATATTCTTGTAAAAGGAAACCAGCACCGTCATTTATGATGGCTCATTTTGCATTAATTTTACCATTAGAAATGTGAGGGCAAAAATTCCATTTATAGTGTTTCACAATTTTTGGGAATTAGTTTTCATAATTAATCAAAATTATATTAAAAAAGTATCAAGGGGATGCCGCCCTGATGTAGGATTGTAATGTTGAAAA
The DNA here is from genome assembly GCA_019916065.1 of Vitellaria paradoxa. Taxonomy (NCBI): domain Eukaryota; kingdom Viridiplantae; phylum Streptophyta; class Magnoliopsida; order Ericales; family Sapotaceae; genus Vitellaria; species Vitellaria paradoxa. The sequence continues at coordinate 42,882,305 of CM034234.1, forward strand.
AAGAAGAAAGAATTAAAGAAGAAGAAGAGGAGGAGGAGGAAGAGAAGCAGCAGCAACCATAGAGGAACAAGCAGCGATCAAAATAATATTCATTCAATAATAAAATCCATGGGTCAAATCACAAAAGGCCTATAATTAAATAACTCAAAACAATATAGCCCAAAACGAATGGGTCCAAAAAATAAATGAAATAAAACATAATTAGCTAAACTAAATACTAATAATCGGTCCACAATACTAATGGTTGGGCCTCTTTAACTAGACGTCTATACACACGTCCATATCGTCTATACCATACCCCTTATACAAGCCCTCAAAGGCACTCACACCTCTATCAACAAAAGACAATTTTAACTATGGAAGCCAAACTCTTGCCCCCAGGCAACCAGCTGAACAAAATAGCTAAAAAAATTTGCTCTTCAATCTAAATAAAGGATATTCAATTCCTTGGAACATCCATCTATTGAATGTTATTTACACTCTAGTCATTTTTTATCACCTTTTGAGCGGGGAAAGACAAAATTGCTAGCTCCCAGAGATGCAAAACTAGTGAATTTATACATGAAAAAGTACATTGCAACACCTAAGGAAAAGAATATTTATTAAACCCATATGGTAACTTCATATTACGTTCAAATGTACAAACTCCTAAAACAGCCAAGCTAGGACACATCAACACATCCATTTACACTGCTAGTGAATTATCTTTAGCATTCGTATACAATTGGATGTGATCTGGATCAACTTTGAACTCAGGCATAGAAAATATGTATGAAATTTTGCCAAAGGCAAGGTAAGGGGGAAAAAAACCACACGACTACTGTGACTCACCTCGTCAGGTTTGCCCATCCACTTCACTTCTCCACCAAGTTTCTCGTACTTTGCTGCCAATGTACCTAATGAATTTGGTTATACTTTTATCAGGAAAAAAAATAGCATAAGATGAGAAGATACCACCAACATGACAAGGTATAAGCAAAGAATAAAAGAACACAAGTTTCTACTCATCATGTCGCAACCATAGCATCTATAAATTTTTCTTATTGAATTTAATTTTATTCATTTATTTGAGGGTTTGACATGAAGGGAAAAGAAACTTTTGAATTGCAAACTTCACATATCCATATTTATACCGATACAGAGTGGTCACCCAGATGAACAACATAACTCTGTTGCAGAGAAAGGAGATCATTTGCAGCCAATAACATCTGTATCCATGCAAATCCATGCTCATAATATATATATATATATATATTTTTTTAATAAACTCAAATTTTATAATAAAAGTATCAAGAAGATGCAAGGGCAACCCAACGGCCGAGTTACAACTCCAAGCTATCTACAAAATTTGGAAAACTAATTAAATCCAGTTTTCTATCCCCTTTAACTAACTGAAAAGATTAAAAAAAAAATGCTCAGTAACCCATACAATGGTAGTTAATAAAAAAAAAACTATACAATGCTGATTTTGTATCTATAAAGTTTATTCTATTTCTCTCACCCAAATTAACCAAAGAATACAAAAAAAGTATCAAATCACACCCTTGTTCCTAAATTTTGGCACCCCCTGCCCCCCAGTATTTTCGTCCATGGGAACTCCACCTTATTGTTGCCCACCAAAGCACCGTACAAAGGTTTAATTTGAAACATCCCCGAACTTGCCAAGCTCCATGTAATCTTGTCTTCCCCACCTATGGCTTTGAAGGAATACAGAATTTGCAGAAGGAAAATATAGTTCTCTATCTCCCAATCTTGCAAACCTCTTCTCAACCTGACCTCCCAAACGAACTGGCCTCCTCTTACCCATCCAAACTCTTGGACAAATGCTTTTTTATCACAGGCAATTAAGAAAATGTCCACATAAACAATCATCCACTAACCAAATTGAAGATTACAAGTACACAATCTACAACTAAAAAAAAAAAAAAAATACCACTAGTCCTCCCAAATCCTCACTCCTCTCTTCACTCCCCGTCTCCAGTGCACACAACTTGCAGAGAGATAGCCAATTGACCCGTATGCTCTTCCACATTCCCCACCCCATGAGAACCCTGTATCTCCTTAGTCATTCATTCTTCCCATTCAATTCAATGCCTAGCACACAACACCCTCCTCCAACGACTCTCTCACTCTGTAGAAAATCTCAAAGCCATTTTCCCATCAAAGCTTCATTGAAAAACCAGATTTTCCTCAACCCAACTCCTCCCTCCCTTTGTGGACGGCACACAATATCCCAATTTACCAAGTGGAATTTGGACAACAAATCCACGCTCATAAGTTGTAATGATTAGTTTCTATGTTAGGTCTATATGTATCTTGGCAATATGCAGAGAAAATTGTGCAATTTTCATAACATAATAGCTTGAATACCACAAGCTATGTCCTCCAAAGAAACCCCAGGGAAGCAAAATTTAAAGAGCTAACAAAATTGTGTTCTCAGCAAAAGAACAACCCTAAAATCTTCTACCGAAACAAATTTATAAACCATGGATTCTCTCGTCGAATAAAGAAACAATCATCCACTAACCAAATTGAAGATTACAAGTACAGAATCTACAACCAAATTCCCACTACCAATTGCTCCCGCTCTCACTCCATGATTCACCTTCTAGAGTGAATGATCACTAGGCCACTTCCAAACTCCACCGAAACTACAAGAAGCTTGAAAATCCATCAAGCTCTCAAGAGGTTATTTGAATGAATAAGATGAACACCAAGGCTTGAATTGAAAGAACTCTAAACCAAACCAAACCAAGACTTTTACCACTAGGTGGGGTCGGCTATATGGATTTGTCGACGCCAATTAGATCTGTTTAGGGGCATGTCCTCCGATAAATCTAGGTAGGTCAGGTCATGTTTAATGATTTCTTTCCAGCTTCTCTTGGGTCTTCCTCTACCTCTCCTCTCCTGACAATCTCCATACTTTCACACCTTCTAACAGGTGCCTCTGCTGGACGCCTTCTAACATGGTCAAACCATCTTAATCGATTTTCTCTCATTTTATCTTCAATCGGTGCTATTCCCACTTTGCCTCTAATCTCCTCGTTCCTAATCTTATCTTTCCTTGTAATCCTGCACATCCACCTTAGCATCCTCATACTCATCTCCGCAACTGCCATCTTCTGACTATGATTATGCTTTACTGCCCAACACTCTGATCCATATAGCAGCGCTGGTCTAACCGCTACCTTATAATACTTTCTTTTCACCTTGAGGGAAACTTTTCGGTCGCACAAAACTCCCGAAGCACTCCTCCATTTGGTCCACCCAGCTTGAATCCTGTGACTTACATCAGTATCAATCCCTCCATCTTGTTGCACCATAGATCCAAGGTACTTAAATTTATCTTTCTCTACAATCTTTTGTGTGCCAAAATGATTGTAGAGAAAGATAAATTTAGGTACCTTGGATCTATGGTGCAACAAGATGGAAGGATTGATACTCTAGAGAACTCTAGAGAGGATAAATTCAAATTAGTCTTTGACTTCACAGCATATCTGATCAGGATCTGAATCGGATTAAATACCCTATGATTCCCGCAAAGTTGGTTACAATCATTTGTGCATTGCTGTCCCTGACATAAACTACAGTACAGAGATCAAACAAGACAAAGCATGAAGCCAACAAGAAAAACAAGTTCATTTGGATGCCTTCACACCATTCAAACTCCATAGCACTGTTCAAACCATTTATAAATGTTGGAGGCTCCAAGCGATGCTTCAGCATCTTTTCTTATTGGTAGGCCCCAACGATTGCTTAGAGTCCCTGAACTAACTTCTGAATGTCCAATGGCTCATACTGATCGCTGTATTTTGTGTTAAGATCTAACTAATATTTATATGAAACAATAACAAATACATCCAAAGTATTTTAGTCATCAGAATGAGCCAACTCTAACCTTTTCAGAATTTTTCTTCTTTTTTTGATGAATAAATAATAACCTTATTAGAACTTATAAGGAGAAGGTAGCAAGAGGGCATGCATGCGTGTATGAAACAAAGAGAGCAAAGGAGGAAAACTTCCTAAAGCAAACTCCAAGTGACGTAGAGAATAAAGTAAGAGTATATTTCAGGACTTTCTAATTCTAAAATAGTAAATTAGAGATTCCATCATGGATGTTTTATTCTTTAATTTTTACTGAACATTTGCATCCATGCTTCAGGAAAATTAACCATGTAAATAATTCCTACATGGACATCTTTACCAGGCATGACACGCAGGGCTCTGGCCTCAACTGTCACAAAATCTGGATTTGCTACAACCATAGGGATATTTTTAACTGCACACTGCTCCAATATTTTTTCAAGATCTCTAAGTTCCATTGGAAGTACAGTACCAGAAGAAAGCCCCAGCGCTTCGGTACCATGGGCCAAAATAAACTCCGCTTCTTCAACATTCTCCACCACTTGTAAACCTAAGCCCTACAGTAAGAAATTTATATATTAAAAAAAAAAGAACAAGAAATTTATATATTAAAAAAAAAGAAACATTTAAAAATAGTAATCTCCATATGTGATGTCAGTGTTATGTAATTTTAAGTTATCAAGACAATTTTTATCATTCAAGAGGTTGCTTACTTGTGTCAATTAGAACATGAAACAAATCTTCATTCTCAGGGTTTCACTGGTGCTTATGGTCCGAATGAATTTTGTTGTAAAATTTTGGGAGACACTGAGTGACAATCAAAAAGAGACATCATAGATGGATCATTCTAGGATCAGAATGTACCTATATGTAAATCATATATTTTTACATTGATTGATAACAAAATAACTTCCTGAATAAATGGGATGCTATGTCCAAAAGTTCCCAAATTTTGAATCCTCGTTTTTATGTTAACCTGGTATTCTTTACTTCTAGAAAGAGGCTAAAGTTCATAAACTTTAAATTTGCAGAACCAAAAGAAGTTTCTTCTGTAGGGAAGAGGAATCTGAATAACTGAACCTAAGTTTTGACATCCTACTAAGAGAGCGTCGGTCCTACATTCCTATCCACTTGCACGTAGATTAATCCTACTTATTGTATTGTAGAATAGATATATATACATACATACATACATATATATATATATATATATATGTAATTGTTGGTATTCTAATTGGATTTGACTGGAGGATTTTTAGGAACTGATTTCCTGCAATTAATGCCTTGTAATTAGTTGTAACTGATTTCCTGTAATTGATTGTAATTGATTGATACCACCATAAAGTTGATTGGTAGAATTATAAGGATTTACCATAAATAGGAGATTGTCTTTCACTATAAATAGGATATGTAACAACACAAATTATGTAAAATAAGAAGAATTCTCATTTTTTCTTCAGTAATTTCACAGGAAGATATTAAATATGACTTGAAGGAAAGGAAACAAATTATCGGATACTTGAATTAAATTATGGGACAACAAACTGGGAAGAAGATATTATCTAGAAGCAGTCTTTCATTCACCACACCTCAAGTGATATAGCACCTCGATCATTCCACGTCATGTGAATGCATGACCTTCCAAGTGCTGCAAACCAAGCATCACTTCTCCTGTTCATAGTTAAAGCAATGAAAAAGTAGTCGAAGAAAAAAAATTTATAGTGATATGTTCGCTGCAAAAAAAAAAAAATACGGAAGGGCATTGTCCATAAGTCATGAATAAGAGTTTTTTCATTTCATCTTTGAATTACCAATATTGAACAAAAAATCCAGCTACCTTTACCAAAACAATGGTGTTGCACATAAGCTATGAAGCACCCGATGCTTCAAAATGGGTGTTGTATCCATATCCAACACGTAGCGGACACATATACTCTTCAAACACTCTAAGATACATGTCGGACATGCCACGTGGCATATTCAATTAATTTATAATTTTTTTCCAACACATGACTAAGTGATGGGGATCATGTTGGGCGTTCCTATTTCAAATATTTCCGGCGGAACACAATATGAATTGGATATGCTTATTTGGGGATTAAGAATCTCTGAGAAATTAATTTTATTTACTTTCCTTATATAATTTTATTTTCTTAGATAGTGAGATGTTATTTTACTAGATTTCAGCCCTAACCTATATAAAGGTTAGGAATTATAAGAGATTGGGAGTTTTTGGATGAAATTGAATTCAGAATTTTAAGTTATTTGAAATTGATGGTCAACCTTTGCAAGTACTGATGAGTTAATTCCCCACTTGTCAGGGCTCCTAAAAACAGAGAAGGGTCAAATCCAAGGCTTTTCATCTTTTCGATGGTTACTGATGAACGTCTTGAGGAATTACTTATTATCACCATCTTGGCACCACTGCTAGCTAGCCTTTCCACTGTTTATGAAGACAAAAAATATTAAAAACTAAAGAGCAATTATATGGTAACAGAGCACTTAGTTGCAAAGCAAATAATTGACAGGATGACTAAAACAATATTACCAATAAAGCAAAGGTAACAGATGAAAACATACGTGTTGAAATTGCACCAGGATAAGGTTGTTTCCCATCATGTAGAACCCCAAACTGGTCTAAGAACCATGCCTGCAAGTGCATTGCAGCATTAGCATATCAAAGATGAAATATCACTACAATCTCATTGAAATGCAGTATGTAACAGGAAATTGTTGACCACCAATCCTTAAAAAAGCTAAAGAAGTTCATGTATTTATTGTCGGCTCCAAGGCTCTCCAACATAAGCAAACCAAATAGGTGCAATTGTTATAATATCATATAAGCAAAGAGGTTTAAACATTGAAGGTATCAGCCCTACTTTGTTTGCCCTACCCTAACTTCCCCATGGTATCTTCTCTCATATACCCACTCCCAACCCCTAGTGGTGGCATTCAGATCCAGAGGCACCTGGATTCTCTCTTTATCTCTCCATTGGATGTACCCAGGGTCCCTCCCCTCTAGTTCCCTTTAGTCACGCCTTACCACCCCATGTTGGATCATCCTGCGAACACTCCTAAGCTCCAATACTTAACCATAAGGGAAACCATCCACATCTTTGGGTTAGGAGCAAGGCCTAAGAATCTCCCAAAGGATATCCTGATGGCACACTCACTTGTCGGACCACTAGGGACAAGTGACTTGGTGGGTGGAGTTAGGCTAATTGTGGAGGTCTCCTCAATCGACCTAGAGAGAGCAAAGCTCACCCATGCATTTAATGCTTCTGACTAGATAACAAATGCTTTCGAGTATTGACTACCCCGTCAAGTAGTGTCTCCCTCTATGACTTCAAATCCCTATACCTAGGACTGATATCTAGGGATCCATTGCCATTAGCTCGAGTCCCTATACCTCGGACTAACATTTGAGAAGTTTTTGCCATTGTCCTCATCAGTGGCAATTCCTAATATTGTCAATAACTCACACACACACAATGATAGTCCCTTTTCCTGCCAATGAAGAAAGAGCCCAGGATATTATAAGTACCCCAGGAAGCAGGACCTACAGTAATTAAACATTCACCAATCCCCCCTGCCCCCGCCGCCCCCCGGGGGGGGGGGGAAGGAAGGTCTCAATTTGACAATGTAAGCGAAACTAGTACTTATATGCAATAATTATGGAACAAATACTGGTCATGACCAAAAACGATGATGATTTCATGTGATGGTCAATTTTTGCAAGTACCGATGAGTTAATTCTCCGCTTGTGATGGCTCCTAAAAACAGAGAGGGGTCAAATCCAAGGTTCAACTGGTTTATTTTAGAATATCAACTAAATTACAATATTCACAGCAATGAACACCCAAAAAATAAATAAATAAAAATAAAAATAATGTATCTAATATACAGATCTAGACCAGAACGAAAAAGACTCAAAAAATGGCAAAATACCAAATCAAAGTATAATTCCTGGGAATATACCGTACAAGATACATGGTACATATTTAAAATCATGTAATTATATAGATATATAATATAAAATATTATAAATTAATTATATAGCGTTCAAGCTCGGCATCATTTACTAAATGAGCTAAATTTTTTTGTTAAAGCTAGACTCGTTTACTAAATGAGCAGCTGAGCTCGAGTCTCTTCATGAATAATTCGATTCATTTTAAGCCCTGCCAGTAAATAGACAATTTCAAATGAAACCAAGCTAAACATGAAAGAACAAGCCCTTAGACAACATGAACAGCCAAAATATACATGTCACCGGCCATTAGTTTAAATTATGTTACCAGAAGCAGCTCAATTTCAATTAGAGAGAAAACAAAAGCATACCGCATCATAACATAGGTAAATGAATTGCAACCAAAAAGAAATAGATATATAATTTGGGTGCGAGTGTGTGCGCGTATGGATATACATACATCTGTGTAAATGCGTTACCTTGAATCTACGAGATTCAGTAAGTTGTTGAAGTCCATCCAACTTCTGGAACAACTGGGCCTCTTTCGGTGAAGAAATCGAGCACCTTCCGATCATCTTTTCTAATGGATATTCTGCAATAAGGGATGAGAGTAAAAGATTGAGGGCGTAAAACAGTCAAACGAGAAAACTAAAAAATATTATCTGAAATATTGTTTTAAGAAAATGCATTTTTTATGATTTATTCATGTTTCAACGCCACTCTTGCCCTCGAATCCTTAATTCACTAGTAATATTCAACTATTGCAAAGTATTCTTGTGAGAGCTTGTGAGAAGAAACTAAAGGGTGTTTGGACATCACCTTTAATTTTTACTGAAATGACCGCTCGATTGGATGCGGAATGATTTACGAAGGGTATATAAGATAGTAAAGGGGTATTATTTATAAAGAGTGGGCCAAATGATATTTATAAAAATGATGATAAATAGATAAATGTATAAGTATGGGTGTATAGTGCAAAAAATTATCAAATAACTCTTTTACCTTTGTGCAGTCCCAACAATTAATTATATAATGTGAAAACTAAATATGTTTATGTTAATTATATAATATGAAAACTAACTAGTACAAATTAATTTTAGACAAATTAATTATAAATAAATTATGTTATTAATAATATATTTTTTAATCACATGACCCCTTATTTGAAAAAAATTATATTTTTTTATTTTTATTAATATAAATTTTTAATACATTTTTTCATCAGAAAAAATAAGAATTTATTTCAAATATATAAAATACATTTTGTAGGTGAGAAGGGAATGGGGATGAGAAATGGCAAAATGGGCCAATTTACTCTATGATAAGGAAGATAATTTTTGGAGAGCTCAAATCCTCTCAAAAAATAATACATCTTCTTCCAAGATTAAGGAAGCCGGATGATTTTTAGATGGAGAAATTTTGTCTCTCAAACCATGTAAAAACCATCACATCAAAGCTTATACAAGGGTATTGTTTATGGAAGCTGCCTTTTGCAGCATCAAATCGAGTAGTGAGGTCAAAAAAATTATTTACTATAGTAGAGAGTAAATCATCAATACGATCAACTTTACCAAAATAGAGGGTAATCAATACAATTTACATTTTCATTTAATGAAAGTGTCTTTCTACTTTAATTTTTTTCTCTCTCTCTCTCCCTCTTGTAACCTAAGTTTGACACTTTCTACTTTAATTGCTTGTTTTTTTTTCCCTGGGCGAAAGCATCATTGTATTGACACTTTGTACCTAACTTTTTTTTTTTTTACTCTCTCTCTCTCTTGCAAACTAAGCTTGAGTGATAGTACTTACTTAGTTTGGATCAATTTCACTTTTAAGTTTTTAGATTTGGAAATTAAAAAGTTAGTAAAAGTGTAATGCATCGAGCACTTTTTAGTATTTAGAGCTCAAATTCTATCACGCATTAAATCTCATAACCCGAGAGTTGAGTAAATTATGTCACGCATAACATGCACTAACACACATATTTCTTGATCAAAACCATAGCTATCACTAGAACAAACATTCACAATCTATTATAGTAAACTAATCATAAAATAATAATAAAGTAGTCTTAGTCAAATCAGGTTTAACAGCTCCAACACAAACCCAATAACATAAAAAAAAAATCTATGTCACATCTCCAATCTCGTGACCCAAGAAATGAGTGAATTATGTCACATGCACAGCATGTATTAGTACACACATTCCCTAATTAGAGCCACAACCATTTTAGAGCAGACATTCACAATTTATTCTAATAAATTAATCATAAAATAATAATAAAGTAGTATTGGTTAAACCAGACATAATAGCTCTAACACAAACCCAACAACATAATAAAAAAAAATATTGGTCTTATGGTCTTATAACCCAATTAAATAAATTTAGATAAAATATTATTATAGTCTCGACCGAAATTAAAACAATAACATAATTTTTTTTGCAAACTAGCAACTGATCCAACATAATGGGCTCTATCTAATGATCAAGATCTACACCTGTACCAAAATTTATAGGGACATGAGCACCAACTACTTGTACTCACGATGCATAATATCAACATATATAACATACAATAACAAATAAATAACATGTAATCACAAGAGCTCAACATATGATAATCAAAATTAGTAAATCATAATTAACATTAACAACTAAATCATCAAAATCATCAATTTTTTCATTTGTTATTTTTTTATTCCTTTTTACTATTTCTAGGTCATCTCATTACATCATAGGGTGGATACTACCAATGCCCTTTTTATGGGCCAATACCCAATGAAAAACATTATTATTTGTGATTCTACAACTACAGCCTACAATTAGCCCAATCATAACTGTCATATTGTAAGCTATTAACCTACCTACATGAATATTATCCTCTGCACAGGTTTAGGATCTTTTAACTTAAGTATAGCTTATGTACCCTTTCCATCCACCAACTCCGCAATCTCAAATATCATTCTCCTTTCATTCATCTCTATTATTATTATCTCAACACTCTCTTTATAACAAATCTTTAATATCAATCGCTAACATTATTTTATTTCTTTCCACTTTCTTTATCATGCCTTATTCATAATCAACCTTTTATTTTCCAAGAGTTATAATGTCGTAATCAAAATCCTCAATGTTTTATAGCAATCATAATAAGTTCATATCATTATAACTTCAAACTTCAACATAATAAGAATAATTTTTCTTTAACATAATCATTCATCAAATACCCAATTCATGTTCCTAAAAATATAAAAATTATCATTTATTGGATTAAATCATTTAGAGTTCTTACAAAAATCATTTTTTTTATTATTTACATCCAAAGTTTGAGGTAAAAATGCACTTTGTAAAATAAAACAAGCAAAAAAGCATTCTGGTGGGGACTTGTACACCTAGGTAACCCATCCCATGTGCCTGGGCATGGGGACCTGTGTGCCGAGGGAGAGACTAGTGTGTTGGAAAACGTTGTGCTGTTTTTGTAAAATATTGATTTAATCTTCCAATCTCAAATTCACTTTATTTAAAGCTATTTTATCAAAATTGTTTAATTCAGATGGGAATGTTAGACTTTCTTTAACTCAATGAAGTGATCAATTTGAAATTTTAACTAGTATGGATCAAGTTATGAACTTACATTCACTTTTTTCCCTATAGACATATACTTACGTACATAGAAGTGTATAACTCGAGTTTCCTTCCACAACTGGCCTTCGAGGTTCCAAATAAATATACCAATAATATCCTAACATTTTCTATACATCATATACGTACGTAAAATGCATAAATTCTCTATCTCGGAGACACAAATAAATTAAAAAGAATCTTAGAGACACAAATAAATTAAAAAGAATCTCAGACACACAAATAAATTAAGAATAAGCAAATAAGACTGTTACTCAATAACTCTTGTCAGTAAAACCCAAAAGACTTTCTAAGCTATATATACGCAAATCAATGTTTTTTGTATCAAAACAACCATACCGTTGTGTTTAGGACATAACTAGTTTCATTATTGTAAGGTTAACTTGAAAATGGTTAAGGACACCTATCGACTGCTATTCTTCTTTGTTTCCTACTCTCTCTCATCTACCTGAATTAAAAAAACACACACACACAGTGCACACGTATATACATATAAATGAAGCTTTTGAACTAAGGGAAAGGATGAATTGATGCCATCCTACCCCCTATCATCCCCCTTCCCATAGAAATTATAGACTTGAGATGGAAAAGATGTATAAGCGGCATATAACGGATCAAAACAGATTGACAAATTCATCAAAAGTCACACTTGTTCATGCGCTCGGGACTTAACCTCGTGTGCTTGCTTCTCCCTCCATGCACCCAGGCTTCCCCCTCATTTAGCTTATTTTGCTTAGTCTTGTTACTTTAGGCCCAAACCTCCAAACTTGAACCAAATGAACTTGCTGTCTAACTCAATTAATCAAATTAACCATTTATTTGATTACACTTAAATCTAAATTAAAAATTTATAGAAATTCAAAAATTTTGGTCATTACAAATTCAAAATTACTGGCAGAATTCATTTGAACGTGACCAAATGACTCATCTAAACGAGTCTCATGTGCTGTGTCACTTTTGAACTTACATGATAGGACCTGTTCGAAGGTGGTTGACTAACATATTCGAATGGTTTTGGTTAGAAAAATTATTAAAAAGTTAACAGAAATTGACGAAAGTTTAATACAAGTTGTTAAAAATATTTAAAATTTTAAATTTTAAAATAAACACAAAGAAAATGAAATTAACCAAAAGTTGATAAAAATTTATAGAAATGTGAAAAAGTTTATATATATATATATATATATTTTGTGTAAAATATGGGTTCCTAAACACTCCCTTGTATCCAAATAAAAAAAGGAATTATTTATTAAAATTTTATATAATATTATATAATATTTATTAAAAATAAAATTAATATATATGATAATTTAAATAATTTACATATTAACTTATATTTTTGTATTAATACGTAAAAATACTAATTTATTTATCCGTGGGGATGCAGGTTCAGGATCCACGATCGAGTAGGGACTGCCATTCGTAATTTTGCCACAGCTGTTTTCAACAGCAACATCAAGACGGAAGGAAAGCATATACACAAACAATCGTCGATTTTAGCCGTTCGTCGATCTATTGGTTTGTGAGCTTAGGGTTTCAGTTTCTTATTGACAGCTTCATATGTGTATCTGCGTCTCTCGATTGTCTTTATTTTTGTGTGAGTTTATCTTTACCCGAATTACTTTGATCTGATTTTACGTTTACGAGCACAGTTAATGCTTTTCATTCACCTCTATGTTTGGATGTCGAGAAAACTTAGGGGAAATAGAAGAAGAGAAGCTGTTTCGGATCTTGTGTTTTAATTTTGTCTTTGGTTTATGAGAAATGGATGATTTTATTCAACTGGGCAAGTAGGTGCGACTGCCACAGCTTTTCTTCTAGCATTTTCTGGAAAGCTGGATCAGTGGGAATGTGATTTAGAATTTCTCTCAGCAAACAGAGTGGAGTGTAATGTTATTTTTGGTTTTGATGATGAATAATAGCTTTTCTTTTTCCATCAACTTTGGCGTTGCAGGCATTGAAATTAGTGTAGATCTGTCTAAATTTGTACATTTCTCGGTGAATTGGTTGATTTTCCAAACTTCACGGTTGCACTTGCACCCTTGGGAATCTTCTTCCCTCTCATTCCCGATGCTTATCTTCAGTTGTCTTGTGCCAAAGCCTAATATTAATTAACTTCCATGCAATATTTTTTTTTTCCCTGGTTGTCGAGATGTAGTGAATTTTAGTATTGTTTGGTTGTAAGTACACATGTATGAGAGCTCAGGTGTGGATGATAGCTTGTAACCTGCATGTCCTTTTGCTAATCAAATTTAATATTTTTCATGGCGACAGGCAATTATTATGTAACTGGATGAAGGATGTCTTCAGCTAAGGATCCATTTTATATTGTTAAGGAAGAGATTCAAGAATCTGTAAGTTCCCTCCCCCCCCCCCCCCAAAAAAAAAAAAAATATGCTTGTAGTTCAAAGAAACAGGATTCTTAAACCTCTAAAAGATTTTTAGAAGAAAAAAGATCCTTAAATCTCTAAAAGATTTCCATCTGGCATTTCTGCGCAGCTCTTGCTTTTGGGCTTTTTTGCGTTTTTTATGCTGGGTAGATGGTATTTTGTACAATCTCATGTTTCAAAAAAAAAAAAATGGTAAAAACTAAAAAACATAAAATCGACTGTGCTTTGATCAATTAGAAGATGTCTGAGGACTCCTCATAATATTATGTTTTGAATTAAACAACACTTCCTAAAATAAATTGTAGAAAGCAAAGTAAAAGTCATCTGCCTGTCCGTCTCTCTTGCCTTTACAGTTCCTCATGCACGAACCCACCATAGAGATCTTGTGAATAATAACTTATTAAACTCTATTTGCAATTGCATTTTGCTCCTTGGTTTAAAATTCCCAAGGATATACCATCTTATGCTTTGATTATCTGCTTATTAGATTGATAAGGTGCTGTTTACTTTTCACCAATGGGAACGTATCCCAGCTAATACTCAAGAGCAAAAAAATCTGACAAAGGAGCTGCTTGTTAGCTGTGAAAGCATCGAGTGGCAGGTATACTTATAAATCTTCCATAATTTTGCTAAATGAGCCTTTCCAGATGTATCATCCCCCAAATTTCTGTGGTATGCATCAAGATCAGCATCTATATGCATTTGGAGATGGAGGTCATTTCTGACATGGATGAAGTTACTATTCTCAAGTTATTTGACTTATTCCTTTGTGCATCTTTTGTGCATCTTTTTATCAAAGAAAGATCATCATTATACTTACTTATTGACACAAGCAATTCTAGTTATTTTGGTTTTTATCACGCTAGGCAAGTCCTAATTGGCATTGCTGACAAGGCTGATTTTTTTATGGGAAGGTGGATGAATTAGACAAAGCTATTTCCGTAGCATCTAGAGATCCTGCTTGGTATGGGATTGATGAAGTTGAACTTGATAAAAGGAGGAGATGGACGAGTACTGCTCGTACTCAGGTATCAATGATATATTGTATCTCATACAGCACCTTCATGTTGTTGAATTGGTCTTACCTCCCTATAGATTAAGGTAACAAGTACCCTTTGATTATATTTCTCTGTGTTGTTGAATTGGTTTGAGAAAAATGTAGGAAGATGGTAGAAAAGCAAAATGACGTAAAAAGGTGAAATTTGTTTATTACCTGTTGAGTTCTTTCACAAATGCATGTTCCAAGAATAACCTTAAGTTTGGGTTATTTTGTTAGGTGGGCAACGTGAAGAAAGCAGTAGTAGCTGGAAAGGAGTTGGATGGTACAAACACTTCTAGCATAAATGGGATGCGCCGTGAACTAATGAGGCTACCAAATTCTCATGGGACTGACAGATCCAATCAGTATGCTGTTCAGAACAATGATGACTTTATCTCATCGGAATCAGACAGACAATTGCTTCTCATAAAGTACTGTCCTGCTAGGCTCTCCCTCTCTTGGTTTTCTTCCTTTTGTTTCATTTACAACGTTTTACTGTCACTTCTCCGAGTATGTGCTTCTTAGTTTCAGAATTTACTTCTGCTTCCCTTTTTGAATTAGACATGAAATGAGTTTCTAGTGTTTGTCTTTTTGCTTATACTTACTGTTTGAGCAAATTAAAGAAATCTCCATGGCAGTATATACTAGTGTTCATCTCAAAGGCTCTGGAATTTCTGATTGTAACCCTTACGCAATCCAACTATTATAATCTGTTTTATCATTTTTTATTCAGGTTCAGAAAGTAATGTGTATTTGATGTATAATTATTGATGTTGCTACTTGTATTAACTTGTGATTGTATTCCTGATCTTGTGGATGAATAATATTCTTAATAAACATTTGTTGTTTAAACTGATTATTAAGCATATTTTCAATGGCATTTCAAACTTGGATGATTGGGGGGAAAGTGATTTTTATAAAAAAAAAATGTGGGGATGGTCACTGGGATGTTTGCATTGCTTGCTTATTCTAGTTACCTAAATTTGCCAAATATTATTTTTGTCATTTGATGTCTGAGAATTGGACCGTTGCTTGCAGACAACAGGATGAGGAGCTGGATGAGCTTAGTGCAAGTGTGGAGAGGATTGGAGGTGTTGGTCTTACTATACATGAAGAACTCCTTGCACAGGTAAGTGTTATTAGGTTGTAATTTTTTACAATGTTTTCAGCAAATCTTCCCTAGCCATGATTCTTGAGCACTTGCACAAGTAAAATTTTCTCAAGTAGTATTTGTAGCTTTCGAAGTAAGTTAACATTGTCCTAAAGTATGTATTATATGGTTCCACAGGAGAAGATTATAGATGAACTGGGTACGGAAATGGAAAGTACATCAAATCGTCTTGATTTTGTTCAGGTGACTGTTTACTTAAAAACTGCAATGTATCCTGATTCTGAGCTGTGAATTAAAAGTCTAAGCCTTACCTTTCAAAAGTAAATAAATATACAAATAAAGTAGCCTCAAGCTGTTTTTGAAGCTGTAATTGTGTGTTTCTAGCAAATGAAATGGCAACTCCGTTAGAAAATATTCAAATGAAGCTCTCTCTCTCTCTGGTTGTGCACACATGCAAGCGTTAAAAAAATAAATATTTGCTGCAGAAAAAGGTTGGTATGGTCATGAAGAAGGCTGGGGCTAAGGGACAAATCATGATGATATTGTTCTTGGTGGTTCTATTCATTATTCTATTTGTTCTCGTCTTCTTCGCCTAGACTAGAGAGGATGAAATAGGTCCCTAATTGCTTGTATGCGGCCAAGGCTTCCGGTGATCAAGAATAACGTGGGACTTCAAAAGGACTGGAAATTAATTGGTTGCTGAACTGGCTCCCTTGAATAATTGTTACCTGGCAACGCTGTAGTGAATGAAAATGTACCTTTTGGGAAATTTTCCCGACTACTTTTGGAGATTTGGTGATGATTGAAGGCATTTGAGTTCTAAATATGAATGTAAACTAGAATTATGTGTCCATTCTTTGTGTTTGCTATGATTGTGTTTTCCAAGTATACGCTGTCAGATTTATACTATAACTTTGTTGGTGAGGGCAAATGACAATCTTCTATTTGTGGACTGGTGCTGTGCTTCTGGTTTTCGCAGGAATCATTAACTTTAGTTTGCCAGCTTTTGATCAGAACAATAAAATTTTTTTTGGTATTGTAGAAATGTCTGAAGTATTGCTTCACCAGCTTTTTATAGTAAAAAGTGCGTTGGTAAAACATTCAACTTTGGAGTTGTAACTTTTGATTGGTATCTTTTTATGTGTTTGATAGTATACAAACTTTGTTTAAAAAAAATTAGACATGCGCTTGGTAAAAAAGCAATCGACTTTTGATGCAAAAGTTGGAAGTTGATAAAAATTGACAAAAAAAAAAATTAGGTTCATTCACTTGTTCATGAACTCGCACCATCGCCAAAGTGACTAATTGACTAATTAGACCGCTCCTAGTGTGTGTGTGTGTGTGTGAGAGAGAGAGTGAGAGAGAGAGAGAGAGAGAGAAGCTAAACTCTCATAATTCGGTGCCCAGTTCCAACTTGAAAAAAGTTTTAGGTTGCAAAACAGATCTTAAAGGAAATTTTAAAATTTAATTTAATTGACAAAATACCATTTGTTTATCTATATCTTCGTATCTCAAATCCTCAAGATTCTAAATTTACATTAAAAAAAATCAACACAAATTGTCTCTCAATTGTGTGTTAGGGAAATGGACATTTAGGAAAAAGAACAGTTTCTTTTTGGGTTCGATACGTTCTTCATGGATGACAAACCAAATTGCTTGAGCAGACTTAGTTAGACCCCTGCCAGGCTTAATTCACTTGTTTTGAGAACGACTTTTTAAATGAATATAAATGTACCAAATTAGTAATTACTACGAGTTCAAATCATTATTGGAAATTACTTAAAAATCATTCAGATTAGGAGCCACCTCGAGTTAAACCAGTTCAGATGTACAGCTAAACCCATTAATTCGGAACCCAATTCATAATTCAGTTCATGATCTGAACTGCATTCAATCAACTTAAATACACTTCATCACTGTACAAAAAATTATATATTTAAATACTATAACTTTATTTGAGACCAACTCCAGAAACAAACAAATTAAACGCACACAGGTTTAAAAGATTAAATCTATAATCACTTCTTGTTCCATGGAACTTCTGAACTACTACACTCGAGATACAACTATTCAAACAAGAGATCAATATACCCCCATTGGCTGGGAGAATTAATCCCTAACAATTGATAAGCACAGCAAATAATAAGAACTTCATTCAAGGCACAAGGATTAGCACAGAACCACTAAGTACGTAACCAAACAGCAGCAAAATACACAC
The DNA here is from genome assembly GCA_019916065.1 of Vitellaria paradoxa. Lineage (NCBI taxonomy): Eukaryota > Viridiplantae > Streptophyta > Magnoliopsida > Ericales > Sapotaceae > Vitellaria > Vitellaria paradoxa. The sequence goes on from CM034234.1 coordinate 42,900,533, forward strand.
AAATGCCAGAGCAATGTCACAAAAGCTAAAGAGATAACCACCACAACTGGTTCCCCCAACAGTAAATCAAACTACTGGCGATAAAATGATGTTCTTGCCAAATTTATCCCCAAGTGTGAAGAAAGAACCCCCTATATTGATTTTCCACAGGCACCACTATTATTATTACATTTTAATGAAGCTATATACTAATATATATATATATATATATATCTCAAATTACAAGAAAGAATATTAAATTTTACAAAAGCCTACAAAATCAATTGCACCAGATTTCCTAAATCCTACTCTTGATGCAGGAAACAATCAAACAGCTGAAAGGCTGGCCCATTTTCCAAGTTCGTAAGGATCGGCATAATAATATAACTTGACCCTGTTTGACAAAGACAACCCCGCGGCCACTGGTGGGCCTCTAAAATCGGAATCTTCCTGTTCTGATGGGTCATCTGTGAATGCGGCCACATCTCCAATAAGTCTGAATGAGATTCGTCGGGTTTGTATTTGCCTAGGAAAATCAAAATACATAGCTGTACCGGGCTTAACCTCTGGCAAGCGATACTCTGCTACATTAACCATGTTGTGCGGTTCCTGTAAAAACATATATTGTTATGATTGGAAGTCAACTAAGAAAGCAGAAACTAGGCATCTGGTCTATGAACTTGGTCTCGTTCGCATGTACAGAAACTAAGCACAAGTAAACAGCATAGAGGAGTGGATAATAATTTCAGCGATTCATAAAAACATTCGCGTCAATTTTACACAAGTTATCTATTAACATCGCCCACCCCCCCCCCCCAAAAAAAAAAATAAAAATAAATGTCGATCACACATTCAATCTATTATGTATTATGAATCAGTAGGTAAAAGCACATCCTTCAGCAATCCAATTCCTTGCTACTTTGGCTCAGGACATGCGCACAAAAAAAAAACAAAAAAATTGCTACAGAAGTCAATGAGAATGCAATTATGTGCATATAAACCTGGCATGAAATCAAGCAAGGAGAAACATTCCTTCATGTTCAATGAAGTGAGGACAGGAGCTTAGCATGCTTTCGTCTAACGAAAGCTTTAAAATAAGAATACCTGAGAATAATGTATTACAAAAATTTGATACCTGTAAGAATACCTGAAAGTTATCAAGTAAGAAAATTTGAAAGACAGACAATCTGCCGTCAACATTAGGCCTGCCTTCCAAATTGTACTATGGATCATTCCAGAGCACACTGAAGCAACTATGGATAAATTGTCATGTGGGTAACACTGATTGTTTGCCTAATTGTCATTTCCAATATTTAACAAGTAGAATAGGCTGTCTTCCTTAGTATTTTGGGTAGTTAAGCCACTATAATATTAAAAATTCCTAAAGTTATCGGCCCTATCATAATTTCAAATGTCTCACTGATTTTCTCTTTCTCTTACTCCCCCATCCCCCCCTCCTCTTTTCTTCCAATTGATGTACCTTAATCAAGCATTAATGCAATAACCATAAGTAGCAATTTTCAAGCATATCTTGCCCATGTGAGTTCTCTAACCATCAAAATCTGAAACTCTAAGCCATACTCTTATTAATTATGATATATTGGAATTTATTTTACTATTCTTTTTCTAATTATCCTTTTTTTTAAGTAACATTTATTTTTTCTATTCATCTCATAGATTTTGTTAAGAGGTTTATCTTTTATATTTTATTGTTTACTTTACCTCATTTTGTGGCCAACCATTGCTAAAACTGCTTATCTATTTCAATCCCTCCATTTGCATGGCAAAATTGATCCAAGATACCGAAAATGGTCTAACACTTCTTTTATCTCCAAGTTTCACTATGCCCCTATTAGTAATTTTAATTTTACTGAAATTGCAATACATATATTTTGTTTTAACCTATCTTACTCTAAAACATCTGGACTCCAAAGTGTGTATCCAAAATTCTAACTTTTAATCAACTCTAGACCTAATTTCATCAATCGATATAATATCATCCGCCCACAACATACACCAAGGACATCATCTTAAATATGCTTGGTAAGCTTGTTCATAACCAAATTGAAAAGATAAGAGCTAAATTGGATCCTTGGTGCAAAGTACAAACCATGAAATTGGAAACTTATTTGTATCACTGCCATCGGTTTTTATGCTAGTAACCGATCCATCATATACGTTCTTGATCACTTTAATATATTTTATAGCTACTTATTTCTTTTCCAATATCCACCATAAAATTTCTCTTGGGACCTATTATATTTTTTCAATAATAAAAATCATGTGAAGATCTTTTTTCTTTTCTTTTTATACTTTTCCATCAATATTCTTGTTAAGAAAATAGCTTCCATAGTCAATCTACCAGGCATAAAACCAAATGGGTTCTCTAGTATTTTTGTCATAAATGATACATCTTAGCTTAGCCTCAACCACTTTCTCCTAAGGTTTCAGTGTGTGATTCATAAATCTAATGCCCCAGTAATTGTTACGATCTTGGAAATCATTTTTATTCTTATAGATAGGCATGAAAATACTTTTTCTCTATTCGTTACGCATCTTATTGGTAAATTCATATGCGAGGGAAAAACAAATAGCGCTCTCACTTTTCCCAGAGGAAAAGAATTGTCTGCATATCCCACTTATTGAACACGAGTAAGATTAACTCATTCTCAACACTCTTTGAAGACCTGAAAATCCTAGCTTTACCTAAGTGATTGGCTTGCCTCTCACCAAAATTCTTATATATGTTCTTGACAAATAGGTGCTAGTGAAAGACATCTCCACCAAACGAACCCTATAATCTATACTCCATGCCTAATACTAAGCCTGAAACTTGATCTCATAGCAGATCAAGAGACGCATTAACCATTGATTAGATATAAAGTTTGAAGTTTGTCCATGTGAAAACCTAATAACACCAATACATAGACTGTTGACATATCCCGCATCAAGAGAAACAATTCAAAATAGCATATCTATGTAGCTCACAAGGTAGAATATAGTAGTGCAAATCAAGTGGGTGTTCACGGGTACCTGTAAAGCAGATACTTGGATATACAATATAGCTGGATATATATGTCTATCTTCTAAAAATGTTAATGACGTATCCCATATATTTACATCTGTCGAAGGTGAATGAGTAACTCGAGGTCTTATCGCACTGAAACCATCTAGACGAAATCCTGCCAGCATAGGTGAAGCTGGTGATAGATACTGTTCCAAAACAAGATCATTATCTATCAACCTCTCAGCCTCGATAGGAACCTGAAAAAGATTTAAAGGGAATTACACATAAATACAAAATTTAAATAACCCAAATAATGACTGCACATTGATAAAAGCACCAGCTGCACCTTGAATCTATTTAATTGGGGACCTTTGTCCAACCAGCTTCTTAAATTCATCTGATCAGAGCCCTGTGATGATGTAAGGCCCGTATCCTTTCTCAATGGGCTTCCAACTACCAAAATCCTTTTGGCATGAAGACATGGGTCACTTTCAATTGGCCCTCCGAAAGAGGCACGGCGATCAAGTTGTGCAAAAGGGTTTTCATCAAAAGACAAAAGATTAAAGTCTTTCTGAAGATTAACAGAACTTGAACCAGGTTTCCGCAGACATAAAGTTATCCAAATGATGCGGCATCGAACAGGATTCCGGAAGGAGAATTTTATATGCCTAGGAACTGAATCCCGTTTACCCAGATTTTCTGGTCCACACAGTTCTGAGGAAGATGTGATTAGGGAGAGGACATCCCATTTACCCATGCAAGATCTTTCTTCCTTTTGCATCTTATTACTGGCCCAGATTTGCACCTGCATCAATAATAAAAGGTATTCAATTAACAAAAAGTGGCGAAAATCAGGAAACTGCAGAAACTGATATATTAGTGCAAGGAAAAGTAACACTAAACCCCCCCCCCCCCGGGGGAATAGAAAAAAAAAATTTGCAAACATATCACTAGGCAGAAGCTAAAGGAATTCGCTTGCCATGGGACAGGGAGAAGCCCCAGTTCTCCATTAATCTAGGATCACAGAAGAACATTTTAAATGGGGAATACAAAAAGAGAATAAGAAAAAGAATTACTGTAATGAAACTGGGTTTTGTCAGCCACCAATGCAACAATTACATGCACAGGCGTACACCCAAAAAAAAAAGAAAAGAAAAGAAAAGGAAGGACATTCATCTGTGCATCTCTCTTAGAAAAAAAAAAACTCAATTTGATTCCAAGACCAGAAAGAAATTCACACCACCGCACTTAAATCAGTTACAGAATGATCTCCAAAATACAATTAGATCATATGCAATAAAATAAAGATGTTTTTCCCAGCTTCACATAGAAAAAAATTTAATTTTAAATTTTTTATTCCACCCAATATTCTTGAAGAGAGTTTTAACTTGGAGTATAAAAAATTATACATTTTTTACAAGTAAATATCATTTGAATCTAAAAGCTTCCCAAATTGCAAAAAAATAAAAATAAAAATAAAAAATAAGAAGAAGAAGAAGAATACCACCAAAACAGTTCAAGAATTAGGCATCCATGTGCTTGACAAAAAAAAAAAAAAAAAAAAGAAACTTTCTAAATACCGATCCCTAACTCCCACAATCCATCCATACAAAAGAGAAAAAGAAATGGTCTTCAATCTATACATGGAGAATTCTGTCTTGAAAAGCCCTTTGATTCCACACCACCCCCCCACCCCCCAAAAAATGATAAATAAATAAATAATCCATCCCAAACAAAACTTTAATATCCTTCAAGCTTTTCTTCTTTTTTTGTCAATATGAGTTGCGCACAAAACCTCAAAAAGTTATTTTCCATCATTGAGAAATACGCATTTCGTACCAAAAACAAGAAACAACCAAATCCCACAACTCTTACGTCCATGAACAATGAAAAAAGAGATGATTAACAGATTCACAATCATATTTTGCAAAGACGTCAATTCAGCAAAGTCATCTTAGGGTAGCCCCAGAGCTCCACATTCTCTCTCATGGGTAATCAACAACCATTCCTACCTCTAAAACTTCGTAAAAAGATTTAACATAAAAAAAAATATAGAAAAAAAAACTCTCAGAACTAGGAGCCTTCCCCATAGGATAGCATCAACCTCACTTGCCGGCTTTCTTGATAATAATAATTGAAAGAAGTTACTGAAACTATGAATCTCCAAGTTATGCAAATTCCTACGAGGATTACCATTGCAAACAATGCTTCCCTCTCCCAAAGAATAGTTCTCTGTTACTATAACAAGAATTCAAAGCATAATCTTTTTTTTTTTTTTAACCATTAACATGTCCTTCAAACATCCATTAACAAAGCTAACCAAACCAAACCAAACCAAGCCAAGCCTTTTCCCACTAGGTGGGGTCGGCTATATGGATTTGTCGACGCCAATTTGATCTGTTTAGGGGCATGTCCTCCGATAAATCTAGGTAGGTTAGGTCATGTTTAATGGTTTCTTTCTAGCTTCTCTTGGGTCTTCCTCTATCTCTCCTACTCCTGACAATCTCCATACTTTCACACCTTCTAACAGGTGCCTCTACTGGACGCCTTCTAACATGGCCAAACCATTTTAATCGATTTTTTCTCATTTTATCTTCAATCGATGCTATTCCTACTTTGCCCGTAATCTCCTCGTTCCTAATCCTATCTTTCCTTGTAATCCCGCACATCCACCTTAGCATCCTCATCTCCGCAACTGCCATCTTCTGACCATGATTATGCTTTACTGCCCAACACTCTGATCCATATAGCAGCACTGGTCTAACTGCTACCTTATAATACTTTCCTTTCACCTTGAGGGGGATTTTTCGGTAGCACAAAACCCCCGAAGCACTCCTCCATTTAGTCCATCCAGCTTGAATCCTGTGACTTACATCAGTATCAATCCCTCCATCTTGTTGCACCATAGATCCAAGGTACCTAAATTTATCTTTCTCTACAATCTTTTGTGTGCCTAAACTTACTTTTATACTACTGTTATCATACTTTGACTAAACTTACATTCCATATATTCCGTCTTGCATCGGCTTAGCCTAAACCCTTTTGTCTCTAACGTATCCCGCCACAATTCTAGCTTAGCATTCACTCCTTCTCTCGTCTCATCTACTAAAACAATATCATCTGCAATTGATACAATCACTTCTTCCAACATCAATTGAAATAAACATCCTAAAATTATTTTAAAAACTCTGAAATCCTTTTCACAAGCTCATACCCATGCGACCCAAGACCCTCGATAGAATCTCATTCACTCTAGAGCAGCGCATATTTAGTCAACACTATATTCCTCTAAAATTTATCTCTTTCACAACCAAATCTCCAAAGGCATTTCCATAATAAGCCTTCACTGAAAATCTTCAATCTTCGAAAACCACTACCTCCCTCCCGAATTGGTAAACCACCAATGTCCAATTCACTAGATGACATTTGAATCCCCCCACCCCCCAAGACATATCTTCAGAATTTTTCAAGCCTCTCAGCAACTGACATTAGCATAGTAAAAGGAGACATGAAATAAATGGGCAAAATCGAATAACAAGCTCTTACGAGAACAGCCCTGACTCCAGTGGATGGTTAAGTCTTCTTCCATCCAGATAGTCTTTCTAAGACCTTTCAACCTCCCCATCCCATACTTTTCTTGACTTAAAAAGAAAATCCCAATGGAAGACCCAAATAAGAAGAGTGCAAAACATCATATGAAAACTTAGCTTGAGCTCTACAAGATTTGAGTGATACCTAATTGCAATTAAACTAAAAGAGAGAAGGGAAGCACACACACTGGACAGCTATAAAGAGATAGCATGAACAAAAACACCATTTAGTTGCCCAATAATCATTCTCATGATCATGGATGAAAAGAGGCAGTTCACAGTAAAAAGGAAGCTGCACACTTGCGCAATCCCTAAAATGTATCCTAAAGAGTTCCCGCAGCCAACTTCTTATTGAGAAAGGATTAGTAAAGTTAACAAAATAATTAATCCGCAATAGAACTCAAAACATAAATTTTTTTTTTTTTTCGGCAAGTAATTGAGAGAGGCATCAAGACATACTACTCATGTACAAAGATCATAAAAATGGAAGATCGACAAGCTAACAATCCAATGTGCTTACAACAAAACAAAAGTTCAAATCTCCACATATTCAATGAATATAAAAAAGGAATAAATCCGGATCCCCCCCCCCACCTGTCCATCTATACAAAACTGAAAGAATTATACTTTTCATCCTATACAAGTGGAGCCCTCTATCCTGGAAATATATTCTATTCCTCTCCCCCCAAACTAACAAGATTAAGTAGGAAGGAAAGAATCTTCATACCTTCCTCATTTCCTCAAGTCAAGTACCCCACCACAACTCTAGAAATTGCTTCATGTCTCTCGGAACACCAAAATAGGATAATACAAACTCCAAAAGCTGTTTTAGACCAAGGAAAATAAAAAAAGAGATGATCAATAGATTCCCCGTCCTCCTTACACAAACAACACCAATTCATTAAAGATCCCCTTCTAGCAACCAAATTATCGATTATGCAAACCTTTCCATGGGCCACACACCACATAAAGAATGCAACTCTGTAAGGCACACCAAGCTTCTAAATTTTCTTCCATGGAAAACCGCTGAAACTATTACCTACAAGGTACTTACACATAGATTTGACATCAAATTTCCAAACTTAGAATGTCTCCACACAATACCAACCACCCCAACTTTCTTAGAACGTTTCCACACAATACCAACCACCCCTACTTTGACCCATTGGACTGGTAACAATTCAAGAAGGTCCCAACAACAATCAACTTCCCAATCCCATAGATTTCTACAACGCGAAATGTGCCAAAGAAGGATGCCACCAATTATGGAATAACACTCTTCCACCGAAGCCTCTTTGTTGATTGCTAGTGCAAATATGTCAGGAAATAGCTTATTCAGACTACTGTCGGCTAGCCACAGAAAAGACCAAAATTTGATCTTGTCACCCTTCCCCTTTAAGAGAAACATGATTAGACATAGCACTCCATAAATTGTGAATGCTTCTCCAAAGGCTACTACCACAAGGGCTAGCCACCTTAAGGGCATACAATCTGCCCAAAAAGTTCCATACTCAGTTATCACAACTCGCTTCCACAAAAAGACCTCTTCACAAGCAAATATTCACAACCACTTACTAAGCAAAACTTCATTAAAACGAATAAGACTTCTAATGCCTACACCCCCTTCTAAAAGAGGACAACATACTATATTCCATTAAACTAAATGATATTCAAACTCATCCAATACCACCCAATTGGAAGTCTCTTTGCAATTTCTCTAGCCTCTTAGCCACTGCCTTTGGCACCCAAAACAAATACATGAACTTGGCATGCTAGACAAAGTTCTGTTGACGGAAATAACTCGTGTTCCTTTCGATAGGTGGCTCCTTTTCCACCTTGAAAGTCTACGCTGCATCTTTTCCATGATCCCATTCCATCCTAGTTTTAAAAAAGGAACACAATTGGAGGCCTAAGTAAGAGAAAGGAAGATCCCCTATTTTTTTTTTTAGAAAAAGATAAGTATGGAAGATCCCCTATTTTACAACCCATTACAGCTATTAGATTAGATATGTCAGGAAAAAACCCTACTGGTGTCATTTTTTTTTTTTTTTTGACTTCTCCAAATTCACTTTTAATTCCAAGACTGCCTCGAAACAAAGGGAACACACCAGAGGTGCCCCAAGTGGAGTTGATCTGCGCCACAAAAAATTATCGTCATCTGCGAACAAAAGATAAGAAATCACCTTGCTAGTCCTAGAAGATTCACCCAAACTGAAACCTTCAATGTAACCACCAAAACTTCCTTACTAATAAGCATGTTAAATGCTTCCATTGCCACCAAAAATAAGCAAGGAGAAAGCGAGTCTCCCCGATGACAGTCATAGCAGTATTTAAAAATTCGCCAAGGCTAACATTAACAAGAACAGAAAATCTCACTGCAGAAATGACCAAAAAATCCACTTCCTCAACTTATTTCCAAAACCCATCCTTTTCAACATGTACAACAATAGTGATGCCGAAATGGAAGCAAAATATTAAATGATTATTTTATTTTATATTTTAGGGTTTTATTTTATTCCATATCATTAAGTTTAAATTTTAGCTTATCTTTAAGATTTTTTTTTATTTCATCTAAGGAAGATTCCATTTCGAATAGGATTATTATTAGGACTAGATTTTTATTTGATTTTATTTTGATTTGATTTCCTTATATAGTTTCAGTGCCTATATAAATGCTTAAATGTAAGGGTTAAGGACACTTTTTTGATGGATATAAAAAATTGAGTTATCGAAGCTTCCGGTGGCTTGTTCTCCCTCCCCCTCTTCTTTCTTCTTCTTCTCTCTCTATTTCTCTCTTGCTTAATTTATCTCTCTGCTCTACATCAAATAGGTACCAATTTATGATCGTAAGCCTTTCAATATCCAATTTGCATATCACCCCCGAGACACTGCTTTTGAACCTAGAGTCAACCACTTCATTAATAACTAAAACATCAAGGATCTGCCTTCTTTCACAAAGGCATTCAGAATTTTGGAAATAACGTTTATAACTTTTTTGAGTCTTATGGCCAAAACTTTGTCTAACAATTTATAAATGCTCCCCGCCAAGTTGATAGGCCTAAAATCACAAATATCCACCGCACCCCTTTGTGGGGGGGGGGGGGATTAAGGCAATAAAAGAGGCATTTAAACTCTTTTCAAACTCGCCTTTTGCATGAAATTCCTCAAATATCTTTATCACATCCACTTTCTAAAAGAGACTATATAAAAGGAAACCCTAACATAGAAATTTGAGAGAGCATTCAACAAAATTATAGAGAGAAATTTGAGAGAGCATTAAACAAAACTATAGTTATGGTAATACACAGGTATCTGATGCTGTTTTAGGCTCTGTATGTGCATTGAAATACAAGAGTTAGTCACTTCAGCTGATATTCATTTATCAACAAGCAGCTGGTTATAGATAGGTGTACTTACAGTAGGTGCATCAGACATAGAATAGCCACATGGACTAACAAGTAGGACCACCCCTGACACATCAGAAAGATCACCAAGAACAATTACAAATTCAACACAGGAAGTATTAGGAGGAGCTTTCCAATATGAATTCTGCAATCCAGAATCAAGAGGTGCAAGCAACGACAAGAGTGGTGCTGAACCTGTTGCCGTTTCAACCTAAAACAATATAGAACCAAACCATGTTAAGCATCAGAAAATAGGTAAAACTTCTAGATGCCTAAAGAAGTATTATCAGAATTAGTCTTGTGGCATACTAATTATATTAACCAAATCTAAGATGGTTGTGTCAATGCCAAAAAAGAAAGTAGTATATAAATTATTCTTGTAGCATATAAATTACAAAACCAAATCTTAGATGATTATGTCAATGGTCTTTCTGCTGATCAAAGCACATGCTATGATATAATCTTGTAGATTTCTGCATGAAGCAATTTAAGCTTTCTAAAATTGGTTTCGAAGTTAATTTGGCACTAGGAAATAAAATTGACTAGTACCACAGCATCTAGGAAATGAATATTACGTGCTGAAATGAGAGAGAGAGAGAGAGAGAAGCCTGGTTAATCCTGCATCCATGAAGCGTAGACGCTTCAAAAGGGATGCCATATCGGTATCCGTATCTAACAAGTATCAAATATATACTCCTCAAACATTCCAAAATACGTGTCAGACACGCCATATCACATATTCTATTATTTTATCATTTTTATTTCAAATATATTATTAAGACAAACCTAAATTTGAATAGCCAAAATCCCTCAAATTATAGTTGAAAGTAGAACCAGAACATGGAAAAGAGTATGTTATTATAGTATATTCAAAGAACTGTTACAGCCCTATATTTATACACATAACTACTCCCAAATTTGTAGTTATCTATTAGCCTAAAATCAGTAAAACAGATTCCTATAAATCAGCTCCTAAATCTCTATAAATCTGCAACCGTAAGCTTTATCTTCACATCTATAAATCTGATCTTATCATCTACAAACCTGCCACCATGACTTATCTACACTCCCCCTCAAGCTGGGAGTAGATGTTAATCATTCCCATCTTGCATACTAAGCTTTCAAAGCTTGGTTTATGCAGTCCTTTTGTCAATGTATCAGCTGTCTGTTCTCCAGTTGGTATATAGTCCAAACAAATAATTTTGCTGTCTAGCTTCTCCTTGATGAAGTGTCGGTCAACCTCAACATGTTTCATTCGATCATGATGGACTGGATTCTTAGCTACGTTGATGGCTGCTTTGTTATCACAGTAGATCCTCATAGGATTGCGGCAGGGTACTTTTAATTCCTTTAGCAGCCTTTTTAGCCAAATACACTCACAAATTCCTTGAGCCAAGGCTCGAAACTCAGCCTCTGCACTACTTCTTGCAACCACTGGTTGTTTTTTACTCCTCCAAGTTACTAAATTTCCCCATAGGTAGGCACAATAACCCGAGGTTGACCTTCTATCAGTTGAACAACCAGCCCAATCAGCATCTGTATAAATTTTCACCAGTTTCTGATCTCCCTTCTTGAAAAACAGTCCCTTTCCAGGTGTATTTTTTAGATATCTTAAAATCCTGTGCACAGCTTCAAGATGTTTCTTCTTAGGAGAATGCATGAACCTACTAACCAGACTAACAGCGAAGGTAATGTCTGGACGAGTGTGAGATAGATAAATCAGCTTGCCTACTAGCTTCTGGTATCTTTCCTTGTTCACTTCTTCTTCTCCCTCGAGTTCTAGCTTTACATTAGGATCCATAGGGGTCTCGGCTGGCTTGCAGCCCAGCATTCCTACTTCTTGGAAAAGATCCAGCACATACTTTCTTTGATTTATAACAATTCCTGCACTGCTACGAGCTACTTCCATACCCAGGAAGTATCTCAAGGCTCCCAAGTCTTTTAACTCAAATTCTCCTGCCAGATAACTCTTCAAAGAGTTTGCTTCTCCCAAATCATTCCCTGTAATTATTATATCGTCTACATACACAATAAGTAGGGTGATCTTCCCTTCCAGTGAGTGTTTGTAGAATAAGGTGTGATCTGTCTGAGCTTGGTTAAATCCCTTTTCCTTAACTGCTTGAGAGAACCTATCAAACCATTCCCTCAGTGACTGTTTTAATCCATAGAGGGATTTCTTCAATCTGCAAACTTTGTTGTTGTTTCCTTGAAATCCTGGAGGTGCAGTCATGTAAACTTCTTCATGGAAATCTCCATTTAGGAAGGCATTCTTCACATCTAGTTGATACAGAGGCCAGTCCAGATTTGCAGCCAAGGATAAGAGGACTCTTATAGTATTCAGTTTTGCAACTGGGGCAAATGTTTCTTAATAATCTATCTCCTGAGTTTGGGTGAATCCTTTGGCCACTAATCTACTTTTATATCTGCCCACACTCCCATCTGCATTATATTTGATGGAGAACACCCACTTGCAGCCGACTGGTCTTTTTCCAGCAGGGAGAGCCACCATCTCCCATGTATTGTTTTTCCTTAGTGCATCTAATTCTTCCTGAACAGCAACTTTCCACTTCGGGTCTGCCAGGGCTTCTTCTATGCTGTTTGGAACTGCAATGGCTGACAAAGCAGTGGTGAAAGCCTAAAATGTTGGAGAGAGTCTTGCATAAGAGACAAACCTAGAAATGGAATACTGAGTGCAGGTTCTTGTCCCTTTCCTAAGAGCAATGGGCCAGTCAAGGTCCTATCTGGTACAGCAGTCTAGTGCATATTCTGATCAGCACTTCCTTCGCTGTCCTGAGAACTGGAGATTGAGTCAGATTGGCCATGTTGATGTGTATTCCTTCTCAAGTATACCAGTAATGGACCCCTTGTCTGAGAGTGCAATCTGTTAATTTCTCCCTCTGACTGGTAAGAACCTCCTCTTGATTCCTCAGATGGTGTAATATTAGGTTCTATAGGTACAGGCAATTGGGCTGTGGGTAGTAAAGGTAGGAATTGATGTTCTGTGGGTTGTTCTGTGGATTGAGTGTGCTAGTTTGGATATTGTTCTGTGAGAGGAGGAGGCTGTTCTGTATTCTGTGTTCCAGTGGGCAGAGAGACTGAGATTGGATCCCAGGACTTCTCTTCATTCACCATCTCCCCCTGAAAATAAGAATGGGAAAAGAAGGGTTGGGTTTCAAGGAAAGAGACAGCCATAGAAACAAAGAAACAACGAAGATGGGGAGAATAGCATTTATAACCTCGTTAGGTAGGAGAATAGCCGACAAAAACACATTTAATACTCTTGGGATCAAGTTTGGACAAATTAGGAGAAGAATTATGGACAAACACAGTGCAGCCAAATATTTTGGGAGGTAGAGATACCAGAGACCGAAAGGCTGGGTAGAGAGTAATAAGACTGGACACAGGGGCAAAAAATTGAGGGGTTTGGAGGGCATTCTATTGATTAAATATGCAGGTGTTAAGATCGCTTCACCCCATAGATATTTAGGAACATTCATAGTGAACATTAGGGCCCTGGCTACCTCAACTAAGTGTCTATTTTTCCTCTCAGCGATGCCATTCAGCTGGGGTGTGTCTGGGCAAGAGCTTTGATGAATTATTCCACTGTTAGAGAGATAGTCATTGAAAATGGAATTGAAGTATTCTCTCCCAGTATCAGTTCTTAAGGTTTGAATAGGAGTATTAAACTAAGTTAAGATCATGGAGTGGAAGTTTTGAAATACCTTGGCAGCTTCAGATTTGTCCTTGAGAAGATATACCCAACGTACCCTAGTGTGATCATCTATAAAGGTTATGAACCATCGAGTACCTGAGATATTTTTAATCCGAGAGGGCCCCCATATATCACTGTGAATCAAAGAAAAAGGCTAAGAAGGTCTATATTTTTTAATTAGAAATTGTGCACGACAATGTTTGGCAAGCAAACAGAATTCACAAGTGAAAGAACTAGGATTTTTATTAATAAATGGTTCTGGAAACAACCGCTGGAGATAATGAAAATTTGGGTGGCCTAGCCTATAGTGCCTTAACATTATTTCATCCTTAATGGAACTAAGAGGAGATCCTACAGTCTGTGCCACAGCCATGACATTTGCTGAATCCTCCTCCTTTTCGAGATAATAGAGTCCATCTCTTAGGTTAACATTGCCAATCATCATCCTCGATTCCAGTCCCTGAAATTCACAACCAGTGGCACAAAACTTAGCACAGCATTTCAAGTCTGAGGTGAGTTTACTGACAGAAATCAGATTGCAAGTCAGTTTTGGAACATATAGGACTGAGTGGAGAGTAACATTTTTTGAGAGAATGATGGATCCTTTTCCAGCCACAATAAAGTATGAGCCATCAGCCACCTTAACTCTAGATTTCCCAGAACAAGGAGTGTATGAGGAAAATAAGGATATGTTACCTGTCATATGGTCAAAAGCCCCAGAATCCAGCAACCAAGAATTTGTATTCCTGGTGTGCAGGGCATTACCTGATACCATTGCAGAGGTTTTTGAACTTCCAGTTTCAGAGATCTTTGAACTCCCAGTTGCAGTCTGACTCAACAGTTTCTGCAACTGTTCTAGCTGGGATCTATTGAGGAAGATTCCACTCTGTTCTGGTTCCTTTTGGTGCTCAGCAGATCTTTCTTCCATCTGTGCTTGATACCCTTTTCCTCTGCTAGTTCCCCTAGGCTTCTAATTGGCTGGTTTCCCATGGAGATCCCAGCAAGTGTCTCGAATATGGCCTGGTTTATTGCAGTGACTGCACCATGGTCTGCCTCCTTTATCACCCTTTTGATGATTTCTTTGGTCGTTCTTAACAATGAGGGCTGTTGTTTCAATAGGTTTCTCATTTGTTGGACTGATAGGCTTTTCCCCAAGCATAACTCTTCTTCTACTAGCTTCCCTTCTTACATCTGAGAATGTTTCATCAATGGATGGTAAGGGCTTGCAGCCCAAAATTCTTCCTCTCACCTCATCTAAGTCTCGGTTGAGGCCTGTTAAGAACTCAGAGTCTTTCTTTCTCTAGGTGTTTCTTGAACTTTAAATTGTCTTCCAGATCACCCCAGTCAGCTTCATAGTGCATGTCTAGTTCTTGCCACAAAATCTGTAACTCATTATAGTACTCAGTCACCTCTAGATTACCTTGTCTTATCTCCTTGAGTTTATTTTTGATCTCAAATACCTGAGAAGCATTCTTGAGATCAGAAAAACTGATGTTTACAGCTTCTCATATGGCCCTTGCTGTTCGAAGGAAGAGGTAGGTTCGACTGATATGAGGCTCCACAAAGTTAATCAGCCAAGCCATAACCATTGAGTTGTTCAACTCCCAACTAGCGTACGATGGATCTTCCTTGTTGGGTTGTTTAATATCTCCATTGAGATAACCCATTTTTCCTCTGCCTCTCACAACCAGTAGAACAGATTTGGACCACTGAATGAAATTTCTTCCATTCAATCTGTGGTTGGTGATCTGCAGATTTGAGACTTCTCCAATAGTTTGAGAACCTAATGGAGACTGAGGATCATCAGAGGAGGTTGCAGACTCTTTGCTGGAACTCATCTTAGAATAGATCCTAAATGCAGACGAAGAGGGTGATCCTACGGAAGAGAGATCCTTAATCTCGTAGCAGCTTCAGGAGTGGCTGAAGAGGACAACTTCAGCTGGAGAAATAAAGGATTCAAGGACTGGCTAAGGAGTACAAACCTCAGCCGGAAGGTATTGTATTATTATGAAGAGCCTTGCTCTGATACCATGAAAGTAGAACCAGAACAGGGAAAAGAGTATGTTATTATAGTATATTCAAAGAACTGTTACAGCCCTATATTTATACACATAACTACTCCCAAATTTGTAGTTATCTGTTAGCCTAAAATCAGTAAAACAGATTCCTATAAATCAGCTCCTAAATCTCTATGAATCTGCAAACGTAAGCTTTATCTTCACATCTATAAATATGATCTTATCTTCTACAAACCTGCCACCGTGACTTATCTACAATAGTCTTATATTTTGTAATGTTTTGCACATTGAATTAGCATTACCGTAGATTTTATATTCATGCATATATATATATAGCTAATATAAATATACAAAATTTATATTTTTTTGTTGTAACCCAGCCTTGTCTATATCTTTATTTCTTTTTAAAATCGTTGTATCAATGTCCACACCCTTATCGTATTCGTATCCATGCTTATTAGTTCTGCATCATACACCATTCACAGCATACAATCAAATTCTTTTGAAACATGGAAATTAGCTTTGATGACTAAATCATCCAAGTTCTGCCTTCATAAAATACTGCTTTTACTGCCATAGCTCTAAAAGCATATCTGAGGCACGCTGAAAGCAATTCTTAGTAAAAAAATCCAAGGTGCCAAAACTGTTCCATTGTCATGAAGTGCATGCGAACAGCTAACCGCCCAACAGAGCAGATGCAGTCTTCATAATATTTGTATCTTGTTACAAGAGGCATAAAATTGTAAACCAACTAGTCTCAAGTGAGCTCAAAAAATTAACCCCATGACATTGTTATCTATGATTAAAATAATAGAAGCAGCAGACTTTCAAGCTGTGTAGTAAGGGCACCATTATCACTACTTCAATGAACAATAAATGGTGATTGAAAAAATAAGATGAACAATATTAGAAGGTTTGAGGCGTGATAAGGAGCTACATAGCAGCCCCAAGAACTCTGAGGCACATGCAGTTTACCACAATCTGAGGTTTACAATTTATCACAAGAATTTAAAAGGATAGAAACCATGTTCACAAATGTATACACAAACCAAAATAGACACGGGCAAGAGCATACCGAGTATAAAAAGCTGGCAAATGGAAATTCAGCGAGTGATTCTTCCCCATTAACTAATTTTCTTACGAGATTGAAATTTTCCTGCCCATCAGAAGACTGACTTATTTTTGGCCAATCCCTTGAAGAAAATCCAACTACATGGCCCAAAGCTTTCAGGGCAGCACTGTCAGCACGAGCCTTCCTACGCATGCTTAACAAGACCTTGACATAGTCCAAGGTTAATGCATTGAGCACAATATCATGGCAGCATAGTTTACAAATAACCCCATCCAGTGTTGTTGAACGATTTGAAGCAACATCAGCTGGGCTGCCATGGATTGATCCACCCTGACTTGATACACCATTATAGTTTGACACCTCCCTTGAGTTATAGCTTGCCAGCAGAAGAGCACCTCTCCCAGCAGAACATGTTTTGCAGACGTTTCTCTCACATTGTGAACACAAGAAGGTAGATTGTGAATCTGAAGAAGACAAAGTGGAGGATGCATATCCAGCTGACACAGATTCAGCACGAACCTGACACGTGCCACCAGAACAACTCTCCCCAATACCAGAAATATTCCAGAAATCTATGGCATTATCAGTAGTCTCCAGCCCAATAGCAGCAGAAATTTTGTCTTCAACTGAAGCCTGCCCAAGTAAAGCAAGAGTATTTGCAACCCTGCATAATCTTCTAGTGTACGATTCATCAAGCAAGACATTCGGATTTATAGTAGCAGGATCAATGCCAACTGACAGCAAAGCTCTATCTCTTTCAGCTGCTGAAAGATTAAGTTTCAGCCTTTCAATTTCAAGTTTCATGGCTTCTATGAAACCTAGTTTCCCTTTCTGCAAAAAAAATATATAAGTTTCTTCATCAATCTTCATATCTTACTCTATAATGTAAAGATATGATGCAATTTACACCCATTACCACCGATGGTGAAAAAATAAACCACAACAACAATTGATTACCTTGGAGCAACAATTCAAACAATGGAAGTGTCTTACTTTGTCCTGCAACAAACCTATTATGTGAACGTAGTCCATCACAAGGTTATTTAGTAGTATCTGAATACTTAACATGTGTAGCCTACCATAACAAATTTTGACAGTATGCACATATAAATAAGCTGTGTAAGGAACAGTAAGTCAGTACGCATGTTTTAAAAGGGACTGCCCACATGTCTTGATTGAAAAGCCAATGGAAGGTCTCTACCACAGTTTTACATGGGTTTACTCCCAGATCAACTAGGGATGAAATCTGTTAAGTGTTAGGAAAGTTTAACAATCTCAAGACTCATCGACCCTCATAAACGGGTCTGGCATGTCATAAATAAAAATAACAACGTCTCATGAAAAAATAAAGACACAAGATTTTCTTTTTAGCACTAAATTAAGTTTTTAAATCAAGGGAGGCACCCGCTTACAAAAGAATGAACTAAAACAAAATCCCAGAAAGTTTAAATACACATACCCACTACAAGAGAAGCTCTATATATCCGGATTTATAAGCTTAGGCCGACGAGGCTAGGGCGCAGCCCCCCAATTCTCAACTCCGACCTACACAAGTAATCTTGAAATTCACCTACGCAAGGTGTGGACTATTGGAGGTACGTTTGGATGTTCAAACCATCTGAGAACAACGCTGCACGTTGTCGATGATAGGAGGTAACCGGAGGAAGACTGGGTGAGAGCTGGGGTAGCCTGGAACGAGAAGGAGAGAGATCACTAGTTGGGTGTAGGGAGAGGGTGGGTGTCCGTGTGAATCATATGAATAAGGTGTTGTTGAGCGTAGGTGTTTATAGGAGATATATCAGGATAAGGAGGTTGGCCTCCACGCGCTTAGGACAATAGTCCCAAGGCCAGGTGACTAATTTTGCATGACCGAACCCATCTTTTGGTAAGGATATACCCAAACAGTTAGTGACAACATCCTTGCATGATCAGCCGGTACAAAGATCATGGTTTGTATGGATATACAATTGGTTTTGTCGTGTAGTGAACTTCTCTCCTTAGGCTAGTCAAAGCTGCTTCGATAGATACTCTAGCTCTACCCACCAAGCCACTCGTCCCGAAGTGGTCCCGCAGGTGAATGTGTACTCGTGAGCCCTTGGCAAGGGTGCACCTGGAATAGTACCAACAAATACTTTGGTGTATCCTAAAAATAAGATGCACCATGGGGTGCAATTTAAACGGTAGTTGTTGCATCTTGGAGGCAAGGTGCTATATCCATATAAACCTTCCTTAAGTTTCTTTTTCTCACTCATTCAATTACGGATGATACAAGGCACCTTCAAAATATCACAAATACCGATTCTGATACAAGAAAAAAAAAATTACAAAGTTTAGTCACCACAATTGTCATATGACACAATATAACACCAAAACATTTTGATTGTTTCAATAGGAGATAAACCAAATTTTGTTCCTTGCTACCATGCTTTCAAACCCCCCCCCCCCGGGTGGGGATTGGGGCTATACAATGCCTACTGTGAATACAATTTTTTATTAATAAAGAAAAGCTTATCATATTTTATTCAAAATTTTCAAAACCTAATTAAATGAAACAAAAGTGGGGATTTTTTTTTTTTTTTTGTGTGTCAATAACATTTTTTCTTTACTCTCCACTCCCATTCTTTGAGAAAAATCTGTCCCTGTTTTTAATTGGGGGAAAAAATACTAAAAAGAAAAGAAATTTTAATTTAATTTGATTAAAGAAAAAAAAAAAACTTCTTTCACTAACAACTCTCACATTCCAAAATTTTCGATAATAATATCTTCAATTAGCATATTACTAAATAAACAAATCTAAATATCATAAAAAATTCTAAAGATTCTCATTGTTAAAATCTATAATAATTTTTATTGGTCATATAATTAGGAATGCTATAATAAATTATGGATCAATTACACATTAAAAATATACAAATTAATTAAAACAAAAATATTTATGTATGCTATACGTTAAATTCAAGTCCCAATTTTTTCTTTTTTATGAATGTAAAACTTTACATGAATCCAATGCATCGCACAAGTCAACGCTAGTAAGTTCATCACAAAATGAGGGGACAAAATGAGCGGGGAAAAAAATAGAAAAAGGAAAAACAGGAAGGCAAGAAAGAGGCCTAATGACGAAAGAAAATCTGCCCTTAAAGATCCAGCTTTATAATAAATATACATACAAATTATTTGAACTCCTAAGAGTCACTTCTGCATGTACTTGCAGGGCAGGGATTTTGGGTGGGGGGGTCTATAAAAGCTAAGCAGATGTTACCAAGTCACGAACAACAAAGACCAAAGCATTTAATTTTTTTATCATTCTTGGTTGGTGCAGAGACGTATTTGCCAGATACTTTCACATATAAAAATGACATTGAATAGCTTCCATGTGACAAAATGGTCCAATTTAAATCACTAAAGTTAACCGGTTATACTAGTGCATCATCCATAGATAGTTGTCTCACACAATCAATGAAATGAAGCAGATAATGGAAGAATGATGAAAGGACGAGAAAATCAGATCTATGGCACACAAGGTACTTCCTGAAGAATAATCTCAAAGAACCACCAAAAGTTTATGTCACAGTGATGTAAACAAGCAGTAAAATGATGTCCTAAAAACAAAGTAAACAATTTTTTTATATTTTATTTTGGTGAGAAAAAATTAACAGAATATTGACATACCATGTGAGGGCCTGCAAGAAGCTTGAAACAACTTATGTACTGCTGAGCCCCACCATCTGAAGGCCTCTGGTCTTGTGATGAAGTCAATTTAGAATCACTTGTAACATCCGGGTGTTCAGTTACAGTTTTGTCCAGGAAGTCAAGAAAGTCGCCCCCCTCACTTATGGAGTTCCCCGTCACTGGTTGAGAAATGGATTGTGAAGGCATGCTGTCTCCAGTCAACAGGTCTACCCATAGGTTGGCAGATGTATCTGGTAGTGCGGGTGGGGATGCTTTTTCATCAGATAAAGTAGCAGAACCAAACGGATTCATGCCCAAACCAGAGAAAAAATGGTTGTTTTCCTTCTGAAAACTATCCTCAAGTTCAAATAACTTTGCTCCTGGACCTTCATGACTAAATATATCTTTCCAAGGAAGAGAAACTCCCAGAACCTCTACCTTTAACATAATTCAACACCAGGTCGTCAAGCAGAAGAAACCAAACAACCTTAGAATGCATACAAAATCAATTCATTTCAAAGGAAAAACAAAAATAAAAAAACATATATGCCACTCTACACAACGTAGTTTCTGATCATAAAAAAAAAAAAGGTTAATCGTGGTAGCAATAAAAATTAAATAAAATACAGGAGTGATAAAGTACACAACAAATGACCAACATTCTTCTTAGAAACAAGTCAAGAAAAGATGAAGAAATTTGTTTTAGATCATTTAATAACATGAAGCATATGCCAAGTTATGTATAGCAACCTTAGGCTACTAGAGATCTGATCTAAGTTGAGAGAAGTAAAAAGATGTAAGCCAAGCTGGCTATTCATAAGTTAGGTTGCGAGGAAGACATGACTTAAGGACGATTTAGAAAACTTTCCTTTTTCCTCTTTTAGTATGAGATTTAAGAGGGTAACCAAAAGAGCAGTTACAGCAGTATTTTGGAAAAGGATTTGTCCCGGCCTTAAACAGTTCAGGATAAAGTCTGCGGACTGCTGAGTTATGTAAATGAATGTTTCATTTATGCATGCACATAATTTAGCCGAAATCCTTCAAGATAATTCCAACTCAAGGAGAGAAAAAATGTCCACTAAAGTTTTCAAGGATTGAGAACCTTATAGCTTCCCTTCAAGAAAGATAGTTTGAATTTGTGACTCATAGAAATCTCTACGACTGGGAGATTGGCAATTTTGAAAAGTTGATGAAGATGTTATATGAAGCTAAAGTGGGGGATGGGGAGGATGAGATGGGATAGAAAAGGGTCACTTTGAAGTAAAATCGTACTACAATGCATTAGTTGGAAGCAAGCAGGAGGTTTTTCCTTGGGACAATATTTGGAGGTATGGTGCTCAGCCTATTGTGCTTTTTTTTTTATGGTGTATGATTCACGGTAATGTCCTTACTATTGATAATCTGGTATTGAGGAGGATGGTCATTGTTAATAGGTGCTATTTAAGTAAGAGGAACGAGGAGTCCATTGATCATATTTTCATTCATTGTGGTTGGTCAAGTGAAATGTGGGATTCGATTCTCTCTTCTTTTGGGATGGTCTGAGTTTCCTGCAAGATGTGAAACAATTATTTGAAACATGGTGGGGTAGCAAGATCTTTAAAAGGAAGATTAATGCTTGGAAGGCAGTGCCTTTTTGCATCACATGGATGATTTGGAAAGCCCAATAGGAGACCCTTTTTTGGGAATAAAGTTATCTTTGCATAGATTGAAAGGAGTGCTAAAGTCTACACTGTATAGATGGAAAGCCAAATGGTATAGAGCAAAATTTGATTACGTTGTGTTTTTTCTTTTTCTTTTTGGAGAAAGGAGTTTTGAGTTTGAGTTTCTAAATAGGTGGCACCCCACTGATGCCTTTTATCAATAATAATTCATTTACTTATCAAAAAGAAAATTCCAAATCAAAGAGAGTGAAAATGTCCGCTAAACTTTTCAAGGATAGAGGATAGGCAAGAACAAACAGTCGAGAACACACATTGCAGCTCAAAAGCACATAAGAACATATCCAACTGCTATTACTTGTTCAACTGTCCAACTGCTCTTTTTTAAACCCTAAACCCTTCTCTCAAAAGCATACATTGCAACTCTTATATATAACCTAGCAATCATCACATGCGTGAAAACAAAAGATGAGACTCTCCATGAGATGATAGACAAGAACAAGCAAATGCATAACATAATTTAAAAAGGAAATTAAAAAATAAAAAATTACCTCACCGAGAGTTAATGGGGTTGTTCCAGACATGGCAGGATAAAAAGTAAGTGCAACAACTCGAGTAAGAAAGTCCAACTCTCCCTCCAATTCTTCATAGTCATATAATAATGCAACACTAGATGTATCCTGCGAATGGAGACGTGAACCTGCTCCAGTGACAGCCATATCCTCTGCACTAACCGGGCCAGGTAAAGATATCAACATGTTTGTGCCATTTGCGCATTGAGGTATGAAAGCATTCTATAAGAAGAAATAAACCCAGGTCAGAAGCAAGAAAAGTAATTTAAACATACACACACAGTTCTCTCTCATCAGGGAAATAGAAGTCTGAGTTGCAAGGGAGGATCTTATGTCCCAATTTATAAAAAAATTAGTCACACCTCAACAACAAGTTTAAGACCATCCAAATGGCATCCTGTCCGCACATCAACTGCTGATGGAAAAGTTGAATCATCTGCACCATGTGAAATTGTGAGAAGAAGCTGACAGACATGGCAAGGCTCCCCAAGATAAATAAAGAGTTCAATCACATCTGCTGCCTGTGGGCACACCTGTGGGATAAACCATCATTATAATAAGTCCTCAGAGAGACAAAGAATGATGGACGGTATTCCAGTACAAATAATAAACAAAGGAACTATATAAGAAAATAGTCAAAAGACCACTTTTCAGTTATAATATGATGCCCTCCATGATGCAGTGAAAAAATTATGAGTACCCAGATTAACCCCTTTCTCTTGAAACTAAGAAGACTGGCCCCGCCATCAGAAATTGGAAACATATTGGGAACTGGTTTAAGCAAGCAAGCAGATGCCCGAGATGGTACCTGTAATGATCAGCATGAATGTCAAACTAGCATTTCCCCGTGCCGAAAGGCACGAAAGATAGGATAAACCAAAAAAATCTCAGTCATTGATCAAATAGCAAGACAATCTTAGCCATTAGATATATATATATATATATATATGTCAAATCAATGACCTGATTTGTTATATAGATAATGCTCTATTGTGACATTGAAACATCTAAAATAAAGAATATTTCCTCTTTGAATTAATATTTTCAGAAAAAGATTATCTACATGTCTTGGAAGATTTAACATTTGGCACATTTGAATAATTTG
The DNA here is from genome assembly GCA_019916065.1 of Vitellaria paradoxa. NCBI lineage: Eukaryota > Viridiplantae > Streptophyta > Magnoliopsida > Ericales > Sapotaceae > Vitellaria > Vitellaria paradoxa. The sequence goes on from CM034234.1 coordinate 42,924,319, forward strand.
AGAATATCAATAGAATAACATACATGTAAAGGTTGAACTGGAACTGATGGAAGATGCTTGAAAAGCCTCAATCCAAGAAACATCTCCAACTGCTTCTGACGAGAACTATCTACAACTGCATTTTTATATCTTCTTTGTAGAGTTATTTTCATATTCTGTGCTGCAGAGAACTGCTTGAATTTACCAGCTTCCTCATTGAAGATGTTTAGAATTTGACTGTGCATAGCTTTAGATCCAGTATACAATGTTGCATGAATATCACCAGCAAGCAAGAATAGGTCAGCCAGTTGAGATACTGGTGACAAAATTGTTGATCTCTTAAACTCCTCAAATGTCATATCAAACCTCTTCCAAGGTTTGTCTGGACATGGATGAGCCCATGTTGTTGTCCTAGTGTTGTGATCAATATAATATGTTTTCCCTGTAACTGCATCAGATCGTTTCTCCCATCCTGGTGGCAGTGGGGCAATATATCCACCATAATTATTATCAGTTTGATAACCAAACGCAATATCACTATCAAGTGATATCCCTAGACGTCTACATTGCTCTACAAAAACTTGCAGAGAACCAAAATAGCTAGCTGCATTTGTCCTATCCAAAGAATCTGCACAGTTAAAACGTATAACTCCATTTTGCAGGGATCTCAAGCAGAATGCTCCTTCAAAATCGTCATTATAGATGATTTCACCTCTGCAGTCCTTGATTCGCTGACGAGAGGGCAAATAATCCCCCTCACAAATGCCTATAGATATTGTGGGTCCCTTTAGAAGTTTCCAAAGTCCTTCAATTGTTTGCTGCTCGCCTTTTAATTTTATACTAGCATGCCAATCATAGTTTATCAAATGAACTCGAGTATAAGGAAGCTTTCCGGTTGATCTGACATAGTTCATGGATTCCTCAAAATGCTGAACTAGAATGGACTCTGATTTTCCTTCTCCATACCTAAGCAAGTTGATGCAAACAATAGGTACAAAAGCATTTTTCTTCTGATTTCTACCAACAGCTACATCTAGGTTCTTTGATCCATATCTTTTACTTAACCGCTGATAGTATTGAGCACTTCCTTTATAAGGATCACGATCTGAAACATATATTTCTGCTTCTGCTGCGGTGATCTTTAATTCTGCACCCCACCAAATAGGAATAGTGCCTCTTCTCCAGATATATGTGTTGAAAGGAACACTTTGGCCAGCTCTTTTTGGAACCCATACAAGTTGCTCACACTCAACTTCATTGCCTGTCAAAACGCTGTCTTCAGAAGCTCCCAGAAATTTATTTAAGTGAACAGTTAAGATTTGAGGCAGGAATAAAAGTAATGGCCGGGATATATCACAAATATTGTTTTCTTCCTCTCTTTTTTTCAGGTCCAGGGGGTGGGGGGAATATAATAAAATTAAATCTACACATTAAACTATTTACATGCATTGCATGGGTAAAAAATTGAAAATGATAAAACACAATTTGAAAGTCAAAAATTAAATACCCAAACATTAAACAGAAATCCACTAGCCCAAGCATTTAACCCAAAAATTGTAACAAAGAAGCCAACTAGAACAAAAAAAAGGTACTTTGTGGCATACAAATTAGTATGTACATATAAATACATCCCCAATCCATTTGACAACATTGTATCCTGATCCTGCATCAATTAGTCAAGAGCTCAATTAGATTAGACCCAACATCCATTTTAACTGCATCATGTATCTAAAATGACAAAGATCAAGTTAAGGTTAGCATGTAATCTAAATTGAAGGGCCAGAGGTTCACATAGGATCAACTTGTCAATAAATATATACTTTATAACTACAGAAAAACCTTCAAAAAGCCCAGCAACCTAGCAATAGGACCACCCTAAAAGAATACAATCATTAAGGATGTTAAATAGTTATAGTACCTGTACTAAAGCATGAATTTAAGCCCCTGGCTAGGTATCGAGTACCAGGATGCAGCCTGCTCCTACGAGCAGTGAGAGCAACTATTCCTTCTTGTTGACCTAAGCTTCCAAAGCTCCGAAATTCTGCAAATCCCTATAGATAGATGCCAAGTGAGTGAATTATGACACTGCAACCACAGTAGGGCCAGTGGATTGTCTAATTGTGATATAAAAAAAACAACTATGATATAAAGCTAACTGTAAACAGTAAAAGCAAGGAGAACAGCATGACAAGGTGAAAAAACCAACCACCTTGGAGAAGAAGTAAATTCATCTACCATAGTGGATATCTTATTCACTTGTTTTGTAATTCTTCTTTTTTTGTTTTTTTAATTAATAAAATTGTCGTCGTTTATCAAAAAAAAAAAAAAAAAGAAGAAGAAGAAGAAGTAAATGAAACCATGAGTAATTCCTGTGACAAAATCATTTCTTAAGATACATCTCTACAGCATAAAAACATGATTCATCAACAAGAGATCTTATCAGGATCAATTGCAATTAGCAAGGAATAATGAAACACATTCTAGAACACATGCTCTGTTATTAACAGGAGGTAAACATTCAAATATAGGGGGCGAAAAAAAAAAGAAAAAAAATATATTCAGCTATCACAAATAGGGCATTAACCAAAAAAGTTAAAATGCAAAGTAACAGACTCATGCTAGGCTAGCAACTGGATTAGAAAAATACAGAGAATGGCTCCATCCACAACTTGTGCAAGATAGGAACAATCATAATCTCAAGAGAAATAATCAATTAAACTTGTCAAAGTAGCCAAACAATTCATTTCATGTCAATAAATCATTCCAGGAACATAGCAATTTAATCACAAGTCCCAGATAATCACAAGTCTTGCAAAATTCTGTGCCAAATGTAGAAATCATCGCATTACCTTAACATGTCAAAAAATATCTAATTCTAACATGAGAACTTCCTGGTACTCATTACTAATACAAGGACCACAAATGAGTATAGCTATAGCCACACAAAGCAGCATGCATGCAAATTAATAATCCAAAACCATTAGTTTTGTAGGATTAACAATCAATATCATGCGGTGACTGAAATACTTCAGAATCATTTCTAGAGAAGGTAACAGCACTGGCCCAACATTTAGTATGACAATGGTGAAAGAACATCACACAATCAAGTAAAAATCACTGAAGTTACCAAGTATAAACCAACACCTGCAGAAGAATGACACAGTGCTGCGGCAGACCAATGTTTTTGAAAGGCTTCGAAACCATTCATTCCAAACAAATTCATGATCCGGCTGTTGCAAAGGCATGCGGCTGGGGAAAGGCCGAGTAATGTCCCTTGTCTCACAAAAAAAGTGTTTGCCATCAATATCTAGCTCCATCAGTTCCAGAACATTCTTTATTTCTCCTTTGCCCTGCGGTTGAGGATTTTGAAGCGAAATTTTGATCCATTGACTTTCTGTCACTGTAAATACGCACCCTCCACCAGGCAAATTTGGAATGCTGGGAGTAACCCTTGTTGCAACAAGAAGCAACCCAAAACTTCCCAGGGCTGCATAGCCCAATATTGCCCTGGCATATATTATACTCTTGCAAGATCCATTAGTGACATAATCTAAAGCTTCATTTTGGGAGCCAAAAACATCGTTACCCGGTTTTCCATGATAGCAAAGTGCTCCAGTTGTTGGGTCAACATAAATCACCTGAGTATCACTCCTCAAAGACAGGCTTACAACAATATATACTTCACTGGAATCCAATGTAACCACAACAACAGATGTGTCCCGGACACGGCTAGCTGCAAACAAACACCAAATGATGTATGAACAGCAAATAACAAAGAGTATACACATGCATATGCTTAAATAAACAAGTACTCTATAGGTCATGCTACAGCCAAGTCAAACTCTATGAGTAACATCTATAGTTGTTTCTTCTTCAACAAAAGGGATAAGAAACCAAAATGTCACTATTTTAACAAAAAGTAAAGGAATTGAGTGGAAGACAGTCAACATCCTGCATGGCTACATGAATCACATTCCTATGTTCATTTCTATCTTGAGTTGTTTTTATTAGGGTATACGAAATTTGGTTTTTCCTAACAATTTCAATCCATGTAATCTTAGGTCCACATTTTGTTCTCTTTACCCCTTCTACTTGATTGACTCACTATTCTATACTGATGGCATCACTTAGTCTACATAGGACATGAGTAAACCATCTTAAACGATATTCTTTCAACTTCTTTTTGTAGGTACTTGAGCCATTGCTACAGGGCCCAGGTTAACTCCCTAGCTTCCCCCATGGCATGACCATGGTTTCACAATAGTACTGATTAGCCATGGAAGGATCACGCGGTACGATGGCCACCTGCTTGCAGGTCGTCTTTCCCCTCGAATAAGGAACAAGGTATGAGGGTTCTTCTAACGAATATATTCTTAAGCAGGATCATCAGAGGTCCAGTTGATTGGTGGCTAGAATCAAGGGGTCATCGAAACTCCCTCGACCAGTCTAAAGAGAGATTTCTGGAGAGGTTCCTACTTTATAAGGCTGCGCCAGTCTAAGGCTAAATATTCACCCGGTGGAGACAAAGCCTTGACTCTTGCCCAAAGGGACTCCTCCCAAGCCTATATAAACCTTGCCCCCTCTAGAAGGTCCGTGCACTTATCATTTTTTCTCCATTATTACCATCATTAGCAAATTTTCTCTCTCTCTCTTTCCACAACTCCCCTGGTTAGGGGTGGAAACGAGCCAAATCAAGCCGAACTTTAGCTTATCCGAGCTCGAGCTTCAGCTCGAGCTCGATTCAAGTGTATATATAGACTCGAGCTCGACTTGATAAAGAAGAATTTAGACTCGAGATTAGCTCACGAATAGTTCGACTAAACCAAAATGTCGTCATTGTAGTTTAAAATATAATAAATAAAATATTACAAAAATATATACATTATTTTATCAAGCCAGCTAGCGAGCTTTTGAGCCAATTTTTTTCAAGTTCATGCTCAAGTTCAAATCTAAACGAGCCATAAATCAAACTCAATTCGAACTCATTTTGTCACGAACCGAGCTCGAGTCGAACTTTTTCCGAGCTGAGCTTGAATAGCTTGCAAATAGCTCAATCCGTTTATACCCTTAGGCCCCAATTCTCACCCTTCCACGGGACTCTGATGACTACAGCCATAGTTTACAATCAGCATTATTCCCGAAAAGCTAGACCCCTCTAGGTCTGGTCCCCTCACACTCTTCTAATGGTGCTATCTCAACTTTCTTTCGAACATATTTATTTCTTATGCTATCTTTTATTATATTATCGTGACCCCACACTCTATGCTATAAAGCTTAGTTGATCTTATAACGGTCCTATAAAATTTTTCTTTCAGCTTAATAGATATTCTCTAGTCACATAAAACACCTAAAACGCTTCTATATTTTCACCTCCCATCTCAAACCCTACGAGTAACATCCTCTTTAATCCTTTCATTTATATGAATACTTGATCCAAGATATCAAAAATGGTCACTTTTGGCACTTTTTGATCTTAATTTTCACTATGCCATCATTTGTAGGTTTAGTCTTACTAAATTTACAGTGCATGTACTCTATTCCAGTCCATTGAACTAAAATCTCTCAATTCTAAAGCCTACCACCAAAATTCTAACTTATGATTAACTCTAGACCTAGTTTCATCTATCAATACAATATCAGCTACAAAAAAAAATATACATCAAGAAATATCATCTAGAATATGCTTTGTGCATCATCATTCAACATTAAAAATAAGAGAGCCGTCTCTAAAGCCCATACCCATGGATATAAAATGAAAAAAATAAAAAAACCTATCATACTAAACTGAGACGAAGCCTATAGTTTGATTCAGACGGGGCATTGGGGCAAAACATGATCATAAGGTAAATCAAGCTCAATAGGTTAAAAATTATAATTGAAAAAAATAAACATAGATTGTAAGTCAAATAAGATTTTTTGTAATTTGATGTATTAAAAAAAAAAGTCTCTACAACTTAATAATAAAATAAAATTTTATTAGAACTTACAAAATAAGGGAACAGCTACCATTTATATTTCTTTTTTTTAACTTTTGACTAATTAAAAAATTAGATTTCGTTTTAGTAATAATAATTTTGCCCAAGTGAATTATTTGGCAAATAAGGTTTGTTTAGGTAATGAATCTTCTATACATTTTGAGAATCCCCCCGAGTCCTAATTGCAATAGATGTGATATATTTTGCTCTTATACGGTGAATAAAGGTATCTACATTTAATTATGAAATATCAAATGTGCAAGCCACGTCACCTTTTCTTAACCTCACTAACATACAAAAATATGAATTACATAAACAACAACCACAAACATTATTACATGTGATAAGACAAAATCCTCAAAACGCAAACTCTAATCATTCAAATTTTTGCATCTTCCCATTGTAACCCTGTGAGGGGTCTAGAGGAGGGGAGGACTGAAAAGGAGGACAGATATTTTAAAATAGATATACATACAGCATTCAGGGGACTCACCAAGTGATTCCATTCTCTCAATAAATTGAAATAAATTGATTTAGCAATTTATAAGAGCTTGAGGTTCACAATTCCTGTTGAAGAGAACCAATGATCTGATATAACACACAAATAAATCAAAGAGTAAATCACAGTATAAACTATAAATGATTAAGTTAATATCAATTACAAATTCAATGAGTGTTTGAGGCTTCTATGGACAATAACTTTCATGCTAGATCAGAATAAAACAACGAAGGTCATCACAAGTTTCATTAATCATCAATGTATTATATTGCTATAGAAACACGAGAGATTAAATTAATGAAGAAGCATGTATACGGTTAGTTACATCTTAGATTCTTAGAGAATACACTCGTTTTGAAAAACCATAACTAGGGAAGATAATAGTGTGCATCTGCAAAATAATGAAAGATATAGCAAAAACAAAAAAAAAAACTTTGGGGTCAAGAGACAAAGTAAATTACTATGTGTATATGTATAATTTACATATATGCATATGAACACACTATAAGGAGACACACACAATGCAAATGTGCCTTGCTTCACTCCATTCACTCCACTCCAATACTCCTGCTCCATCAATGTACATAAAAATGTATATTAATTTCCTTTTACTTTCACAAGGCAAAACATAATACATGTAGAGATTAAACCATGCCAAAACAGTTTTCCATACAGCTCCTGGTTTGATTTATATAACAGAATAGATGACTATATCCATTTTGTTAATTATGGTAATAAATAAAGTAACATTTTACTTATCAAAAAAGTAAAAATATATTTGTGACTAAGTATTGGTGGGTATATACCAATCCATGATGATTATTGTAGACCTGAGATTCTCCATAATAACTGTGGAGCAATAATCTGTGTGGAGCAATAAGTTGTCGGTGAAAAAATCAAATAAAATAAGTAAAGTTTGGGAAAATATATGATGATGAGGGTCATGAACCAGGCATTTGGTCCATTGGGATACAAAATCAGGTGCGTTGGAGTAATTTATGTGAACCCAATTTCCATAATGAAGCAATTCTAATCTAAAAGAAGTTTTTTAAACTTTTGCTCCCAATCGCTACTTCTTTTGATCAAGTTTGTATGGTACTTCAATGGAGCCAATTTCAGCTTAAGATAGAACCAATTATGGATATAAATATGTAGATCCAATTTTCACACACACACGCACAGATAACGTCTCATATTTGGGGTACACTTTACATAATAGTAAAGACCCAATCTTGAAGAAGGTAAGCCGTGCTGAACAGATCTGAGACGATTTTTACAAGAGGATCCAATAAAAAGTATGATGGTTTCAAAGAATTGGCATTCTACAATTTAAAGCAATTACAAATACGAAACTCACATTATTTCCAACTTCAAGAGAGGTTAAAATCATGAAACAGACAAATAACCCAAAAAATATATATCCAAATACATGGGAAACAACAGAAATTTAGAAAACAAAACATAATTCAAATTTGATGAGACCCAACACAGTTTCAGACTCGGATTTATGTCATTTCAAGATTCGAATTCAACGAGTATATATTCATACACATACATACGTATAAGTAGAGATAGAGAGAGAAATAGAGTAATGCGAAACTCACCGGAGGTTGTGCATCATCGGCGAGCAGCGAACACCTAAGGACGATTATGCGAAGACGAAGGGAAAAAGTAGGAAAAGAAAATTGACGATCAAAGCTGGCAGTCTGCTGAGATGTGACGAATGGTCCAATAAATTCAGTGCGAGTAGGTGCAAGATTATACCTTTCAAAAAAAACACAGAGTAGGTGCAAGATTACAACGATTGATGGTTTGGATCTGATCTTACGATGCAGCGTCACACTTATATCACACGTCTGAGGGTAAAATCGGAATTTAGTAAACAATTATATTTTTGTCACCGTGTTTGAAGTAAAAGTTAATTTATCTTTTGACGCTTTTTTTTTTTTTCTCTCTCTTTTTATTTGTTCTGTTGTGGCTTTTCCTTCATTTTCTTAAATCTAAATAAAAAAAATTTTCTGGCCTTTTTCTATAATAAATTAGAAACAGTATTTTCCTCTAATTTTTTTACTATTTCAAATTGTTGTAAAAAATAGCTATTTTAATAATTTCTATCTCACTAGGTTTTTCTCTTTCTCTTTTCTAGCACAAATTCAAAAATACAATTTAAATTTACAAAGTTAAATTAGAAAAAATATGCAACAATTAAATTTATAGTTATTTATTTGCAAAAAAAAATAATGTGAGAAACTAAAAAAGTACAAAAATTAAAAATATATACCTATATAATAAAAAGCTGCGATAAGTTAAATTTACGATATTTTCAATCGTTAGATTTGTTTAATAATCGTCAAAATTACTTATTTTCTCTTGACTTAAATTATTTTTTATTCACTTCACATGAAACCACACTCTTTCACATCTTTTCATATTTTTTGAATACTTTTTATAAAATTTTTTAAATTAATATTTTAAAAATATGATAATATTTGTAATAAATATTAAAATTTGGCACATTTATTAAATATTATAAGAAATACCAATTAGACCAAAATCAACTGATATTTTTCACCTTATTTTTAAATATTAATTTTTAGGCATTAATATTTTTAAAAATTCAATCTTAATATAAATAAAACTTAAAATTTTTTAATACATACATTTTTAGACGATTTGTGACATCTACTAATACTAGAATTTAATAATTTGAATTTAGGATATTTTTAACTTTTAAATTTATTTATTCATTGTATACGTTTGTTAATTCTATTTTTTTAAATTTAGAATAGTTTCAACCCTTAATTTACCTTTAATTTAATGAAGATGATTAGATTTTATAAAATACACTTAGAAATTTCGTAGCTAATATTGTTCCTATTAAAAATAATTACCCCGATTTTAGTTTTATTCAATAAAAACTCTATTCTCCAACCTATTGTAACCCTAACATGCCAACCAGAAAATTGAACTCTAGTCTTACCACTGCGATGTTTCTGGACCTATCTCTCTATCTTGCTTATAATTTCAACTTTTGAAACCTTTGTCACTGATTTCATCTTGTCTCTTATCTCGCTACTTATTAAAACTTTTACTTAATCCCATTCTGTGTCTCTCTTATTTCTCTAGTCACATCTCACTTATCTATTTTCTTTACCATACTCACCTGTCAATTTATTCACAACGAACTTGACTAATTCTTATTTTCTCAAATGTATCTTCGAATTAATCAGATTATTTAATTATTGTACCTAATGTTTTTTTAATCATAACAATTCTTTTAGTTAAAAAATTATTTTAATTTTTAATTATTAATATATACGTATCAATATACCTTAAATTATGTGTTAAATATATTCCAGTTTTTGCCCAGCTTTACTCAATTTGAGATTTTATGTAAATATTATTATGAAGTTATTTATCTAAATTCATTTTTATATATTTTGTTTGGACTTGATAATTTTTTTTTACTCTTTGTTTCTATTCAAATTAGTATAAGTTAGGTTTATACTACGCTTAAGGAAATGCCTTTAGATACAAGCAATATTTTATTTTTGTATCATAAACTATTTATGGATTGCATTGGCATTCTATTATTTATGTGTATAGTAAAATGAAACAACTAATTGGTCATGTTATTAAATTAGTTGATTTTTTTTTTTTATGCAACCTTGACTTGATCAATGTATATTTGTGTCATAACAATTTGTGCAACTCATTGTCTCTTTTGATGATGATTTTTTTCTAAATAATTTAGACTTTGGTTATTTAATTGCTTGAATTTTTTTTTTTAAGACTGGGTCAAGGTGTGTTTAAATACAGTAACATACATGACCTGTAATATTTTTTGATGGTGTTTTAATTTTTAAATGTTATTTTTATAGCTTTCATTTAAACTTCGTTTTGATCAAAATGCTCTAACTTGTAGTTACATTATTTTTAATCTATTTTGGTTAGTAATTTTTATTTTTAAGTTTTTATGGAGATTTGTTTTACAAATTTATATTTAAGTTATTTGAAGGTCAAATCATGTTTCTTGTGTTTAGGCAGGAAATTCATAATATACATACAACGAGTAAGATTCATTTTTCAAATGATCTGATACACTAAGGCTTATTTGTTTGTTTTTTTTTTTTATTTTTGTTTTTTTTTCTATTTTTATTTTGAACTCATTTTCTATTTTATGCTTTTGAAAACAAGAAAAAAAGCTCAAAACGTATTTGGTCATTTGTGTCATTAAAATTTATTTTAAAAAATAGAAAATGAGGTTACACATAAAATGAAAAAATGACAAGAAGTCGTTTTAAGCATTTTTAATCTAAAATAAGAAAATATCAAAATAATGAAAACAGAATATTTTTTGTTTTCTTATTTTAAAAAATTTTAAAACATAAAATAAAAATAAAAAAATAAAAAAATAAACCAAATACCACCTAATTTTTAAGCTAATTTTTTCAATTTTGTTACCAAAAAAAAAAAATAAGCGTGCTTTTGGGTATATATAAATTAGCTAATGGCCTAAAGAAAAAAAAAATCTCAAAGTCACAAACTAAAAAAATGAAAATTTATGGTAAGAATTTTATTAATTTTTCAAAAATTTCCCAACAAATTTTCATAATTTGTAAAATATCTTAATATATGAAACTATTGCTTTCATTTTTTAATAACTTATATTTTAAAAAATTATAAATTAAAATAAAAAAGTATACTTCGGCAATTATTAAAAGTGTGTTTAAGAAATATATTTTAAATTAAAGAATATTAAATAAATTCATAAAAATTATATTTAAGTAAATATTATAATGAAAAAATATTTTAACGACTATAGCTAAAAAGATAGGCCTATTTAAACTCTACAATTTATTCTTATACTCCACTTTACTTCTTTTTTATTAAATAAAATTACACAAACTACTCTGTTTCTCTATTCGTGTTTTACATAATTATAACATCATAAATGCCTTTACGCAAAACTCTAATTTATTTTGGGTAGGGCTATTTAAACTTCACAATTGAATTCTTATGAGCAGAGTTTATTAGAAATGTGAATTTTTTTTCAATAAATCAGTTTAAAATTTTACAAGTAATATTTTTTTTTTACCGACACGTAACACGTGTGTGCAATAAGAATAGTTAAATAATATTATTTATATTAATTAACATGATAATCGGAATACATAACCTTAAGAATTCAAAGTTTAAACTTTTAAAGAAGAAAAGTATATTTATGAAATTATAATTATGTAAAATATGTGAGGAGAGAAAGATGTATAGTTGTATTATTTATTTAATAAAAAGGTAAAGTGGAGCGTAAGAATCCAATGTATAGAATACAAATTAATAAGATGGCATACCCTTTCTAAAATTTTTATTAAAAATACCTTAGTATTATTAATTATCAAATATAATAGAGAGGCTCGGTTTAGAGTAACAAAAAAACTCTAAAAAACGGTAAAAAATATTGAAATTCTAAAATTAATCATTTTTTATCTTATTATATGAACTCTGTTTGGAGTGATAAAAAGTGAAATAAAATGAGATAAATTGTAGTTCGTAATTCGCGCAATGAGATAAAAAAGTGAATAATTTTTAGAATTTTTTAGCAAACCAACGCAGGCCATATATTATCCAATCAATTACAAAGATATTCTAGTTATTTTTGTATATTTGACCAATTCAAAACAATTTACGTACAAAAACTTGATTAAAAGTCACTTAGTAAAACACCCCAAATATTTTCATTTTTTAGCCACTTTAAAAAATTAAACTTAGTCACATTTATTTTTTAATTTAAAAAAACTGATACGGACATTGGGTCCGTACTCCTGAAATTTGAAAATTGTTTAACAAAAAATTTAAATTTAGACCATGTAATAAATATTTTGTGAGCTGATTCTTTTTTTTTTTTTAACTTGATATAATTTTGACTTCCTACTTACTATAATTCATATAAAATTATAAAAATAGCTACAACATTGTTATATTACAAAAATATTTTCAAATATTTTTAAACTTTTGACACGTTTATGCAAGGATCAATTTGTATTATATGAATATTTTGATTTATGGTTGGAGCTCAATTCTAATTAGTTTTACGGTAAGATATCTTATTATAACAATGAAATGACTTTTGACTTGGCTGTTCAACCAAGTGTTCTAAAAAGTGTTAATTTACTCTTGAATTAGATGATCACATAATAAACTTCAAAAGTGTATGTTGCCTTGTTATTTAAGTGTTAAAACTTTAGGAAGGATCCCAAATGTTGGCATTTACAAAATAATAGAATTGTAACACACGTGATATTTATTACTATCAAAAAGTGAGATTTTAAATGAAATTTAATTAGCATAAAGTAATGATCTAAGGGGTGATTTAAGTATTAAGTATATGTAATTAGGTCTATCAAGTGGGGTTTTAAATTTGGAATCGGTTAGCAAGATGTGAATACAATTTTGGACTTGTTACTTAATTAGAGTTTCTATTCAATTACTTAGTACCATTTGATATGCTTATTTTGACCCTATTTTTTATTTTGTAATTTAAAAAATAAGTAAACAGCTCAAAACGTATTTTATCACTTATACTTTCAAAATCCTATTTAGAAAATAAAAAATGGGTTTATACAGAAAATACAAATGACAAAAAGTCATTTTGAGCGTTTTCATTCAAATAATGAAAATCTCAAAATACGAAAAATAAAAAATAAAAATAGAAACAAAAAAAATATATTTACAAACAAAATGATTACCTTAATTTAAAAATTTTAAATATGAATATGCCTATATCTAATCTATTTACAAGATGATCCAAAAAATTTTATAATGTAAATAGATATTGTACCTATACACTTACTAATACAAATAATTTATATTACATGAAATTATTCACATGTTCCAAAAAAAATAAAAGAATAATGTGATATTCTATAACAGTTAACTTTTATAAATGGAGTATTTTAGTTAACTATGTGTGTTCAACAGCTTAATTAAAATTAACACTTGCAAAATAATGTGACAATTATATGATCGCTAATTAAAATGTCAAAGTCATGTTGACAAGTTACATCTCATTTTTTTTTCAAATTAAAAATACTAAATGAATATTAAAATTCACCCTTGTTACGTGTAATTTCATGTCATATAATTTTAGTCAAATTAACTCAGTTAATAGTTAGCATCTGACAACTTGTTATGCATTGGAGAGGGGTTTCAGACATTGACGCATATTCAGGATAGAGACACGTAGCGTAACATCCAGACAAACAGTGACTGATCCAGAATTTTATCACAGTGGGTCAAATAGTTGAAACTGATAAATATAAATTTTACACATTACACACAATATACTAAAAGACAACAAAAATAATAGAATAATAACCAAAATGATATAATTATGTCTAACATATAACCAAAAAATGATGATCCATCAATTACATATCACTTTTCACCTACAACTCACCAGGTCGATTTTCATATTCTGGAATCGGTTGATGATAACTTCACTTGAAATGCTATCAAAATACTCTTTCTCATATATACAATCAAACTATCATGCATCCATTGATCACCCATCTGGTTACGAATTGATTCTTCACAATCTTCGTAGAAGAAAAAGCTCTCATCAATTGTAGCAGTCGAAACAGTAAAACTAAGGCCAACTTCAATAGTTTGTACCAATGGATATCCTATATCTCTTCGAGTCTCAACCATCTTTTGAGCAAGATCACCAAGTTCTTTTAGATTTGAAAACTCAAAGTTAGAGTGCAAATCAATGAGGAAATTCCAAGTTGATCAGAAAGTGCCAAAAGTTCAATACCGAAGAAGTCTTTTGGATAAATCAGCAAAGCGCTTCAACTTTTGTTTGTCAAAACTTGCAAATGAGTTATATGGATTTAGGCATGCAACATAAAGAAGCATTCAGTACTCACCTCATTAAAACATTGTTAGCTATTGAGTTGCATATCGACTATTAGTATAAAAAATCTTTACACGATAGTGATGAGAGATTGTCTTTTCTTGAGCTCTACGCCTTGATCTTCCTTGAGCAAAATATGGATCTCAATGCTAGGAAAATCAATGTTATTCTTGCCACAAAAATCAAAAACGTCATCTATCAAACTATTCTATCCACTATCCCTCATTGATTGAAGTTGTTGCTTGGAAACTTGAACTTGTGTCATGGCATTTACAATATCTTGATCTTTTAAATGTAATGCCTATGACAAGTCACTTGTAATTCCCAATATAGATTTCATCAAATGTAAATTGAATATAAACTCAAAAGGTTGCATTCTCTTCAATAAACGAAAAACTTCTAATTTCTGTTTCGAAGCAGTTGCATCCTCTACTACAACATCAAGCCCATCAATTACAGATTCGAACATGTTAACCAAGCTTAGTAAGGTGCCATAATATGATCCCCAACATGTATCAGTGGCACGAAATAAGAGTGGTTTCTTGATTAAGCCCTTTTTTACTTATAATATCATCAAGACTAAGGGCTTCAATAATTCGAGTAGCTTACATCTCTATCGAAGAACATCACGACGTTTGCATAAGGCTCCAACAACAGTGACAATGTTGGAAACCAAAGCAAAGAAGTCCGTAATATGGACATGATTTTTTGCTACTGCCACAAGAGCTAATTGAAGTGGTGAGCAAAACAATGAACATAATATGCACATTCATTCTCATGCAAAATAAGTGTCTTTAATTTATTGAAGTCCCCTTGCATATTACTAGCTCCATCATAACCTTGTCCGCGCAATCTAGAAATGCTTAAGCCATGTGTTGAAAATAAGTCTTTAATTGCATTCTTTAGGGAAAATAGCACTAGTATTAGCAATATGTTTAATATCCACAAACCAACATATCTCAAAACAAATGCCATTTGCTCTTTTGTTGAAACATTTCTAGAGTCATCGAGAAGAATAGAGAAGAACTCATCACCAAGTTCTTTCATTATAGCATTGATAGTTTCTACAGCAGCATCATTGCAAATGTCCTTTTGAATACTTAGAGATGTGAGTTTAAGATTTTCAGGAGCATTTTTAAGTGAAACAGTTGTAACATTTTCATTTGTAGAGAAAGAAACTTCAAAAGCTCAAGAAAATTTCCTTGGTTGTTTGATAGTTTGAATTCATCATGCCCACGAAATGAAAGCCCTTGTCTCAAAAGAAATCGAGCACAATCAATTGATGCTATCAATCTTACCTTATAGTCCCTCTTGGCTTCATTCGATAGCTTGGAGAAAATAGAATCAATATGTTGCTTTTAATTCAATAAATCATGACATTTTCTTTGAGCTTGTATGTGAGCGCCATTAATACTTCTTTCATGAATTGTTAATCTATCATTCTTCTTCCAATTTGTATATCCCTCGCCCACAAGCAGTCACCACCTCCTTGATCTCCTATTTTAGTTTTGAAAAGATAGCAATAAAGGCAAAACGCAGCATCTTTTGATATGATATACTCCAGCCAACTACCATATTCATCAAACCATTTAGGATTGAATCTTCTTAAGAATCCCGAATAATTCCTTTGTGGGAATTGGTGGTTACGAGAGTGGCAAGGGCCTTTTAGTAAGTAGGCTCTCCAAACTTGTTCTCGAATGTTAGAATCATAATCCATAATTCAAGGTCGAATTCCGAGATCAGCTTCATGATCGAGTAAGTCACTTTCTTTGTGACTTTGCTTCAACGGCTCATTGTTATTTATAGGGAATTGATGATTTGCGGAATCATTTCGTTTTAAAAATCTCTCCATATCTACAAAAATAAAACTAACAGAATTTGTTAATAAATTGAAAAGAATTTAAATGTTTTTTTAATTTTTAATTGAAAGCCTTAAATCCCTAATACTATTGTCTTTCAAATTATTAACCAATAGAAAGAGAAAATTGTCTTTTTTAATTGTTTTAATTGTTTCTTGACATGAAGTAAATAGACAAACCACCTATTAAGTATTAAATGCCTATTTTTAATTGTTTGATGGGTTCTTGATAGTAAGATTGTGCAAATTTGTCTTTTAGTTCATTAGTTCACTAGTTCATTGTGTAAAACCATGAAAAAAATAGAAAACAAATGATACAAAGCTATTAGACATATAAATAAACAATAACAGAAAAAAATGTGATCATTCAGACCATATATTAAAATAGACAAACAATGCAAGAAATAGAGACACAAAAATGCACTCATTCAAATAATAAATTATGTTTCTAGGGTTTTGAAACAAAAAGAAAATGTCAAAAAAATGTCAATAATCAAAATTAATAGAGGGTTTTACTTTTTTTAAAGTTTTATTTTCATTTCTAATCGGCCAAAAAAAAAAGTGGTACTTGCTTTAAATCTGCCTCTTCCCCGTTGCTTTGCTTCGTGCCTTTACTTTTCTGTTTTCTTCAATTTTTTGTTTTGGCTTGACACAAACTAGCCCGCGGGTTGGGACTTAAGAGGGAAGGAGGGGAAGAGGTAAAGTAATATATTTTTGGGTGTGGGACCATAGGATTGGGGAAAGAGAAAAAGAGAGAGAGATGATGTATCTATTTGGTGAGGGATGTGGGGACCACGAGTTGGGACTTAGGAAGGGAGGAGGAGGGAGAGAGAGTGTGTAAATTGTAAAATATATATATATATATATATATATATATATATATATATTTGTGTGGGGACCATGGGTGAGGATAGAAGAGAGAGAGCATGTATTTAGTGAAATGAGTAGCATATTTAATATAAAAGTAAAGACAATTTGATAAATTATTTTAATTACTGGGGCAATTTATTTTAAAAATATATTTTAAGGGGGCAAAATTAAAAAATATTCCAAAAATTATACAATTCCTTACAAAAATTTTATGTTTAGGAAGTCAATTGACCCATTTTGCCCCAATGTAAATTCGCCAGTGCAGACAAGCCGCTCTTTTAACACATTGTGATAGTATGACCACTCCATTACCCACTAACAGTATCACTGTTTTATTACCCACAATTCCAGCGTTACAATCTTAGTTACTTAATGCGACAAATATATATGTGTAAAAACAACTATAAGTAAGAGGATGCTAGATGCTTGCTCGATTCCAATGTATCAATATTGGCTCGACCCCAAGTGCAGGTGTCTATTGAAGCACAATTACCGGTGAGAACCGGATCGTGTCCACAGAGAGCCTTAGTAAAAATTAGTGAACAAATGATTCTTGGAAAAGGTTTTAGACAAATTTTCAACCCCACAATGAATGATAGAGATTCAATTTGGTTTTAGAAATGGTTGTTTGGATAAAATGTTTTAAAACAAATTTAAGAAAACCTTGGATCCAAAACAAGCTCGTAGTGATTGACAATAAATTCCAAGGATTCTACACCTAAAAGGGTAGATCAAAAGATAATCTAGAAATAAAACCACTTAGAACAATCCAAATCTGATTTGAGTAAGAAATTAAGAACAAAAATCTGCTGAGAATTCAAATCAAACACCTAATAGGCATAGCTCATAGATCTTACATACAAATCCTAGGAATAGCAATTGCCATACAAATCTAAAAGAAAGGCATGATAATTCTATGTAGAAATCTGTAAGTAAAGGCCATAAACCATACAAAATTGGAGTTCAATTGAAATCTCAACTCAAAAATCAATAATCAATTCAAATCAAACATAGATTTTTCCTTTAACACATAAGATTTCAACATTAAGCCCATTACCTTGAAATTCTTGCAAATCAACTACGAAACTTGCCTTGAATCCAAGAGAAAAGTCTACTCAAACATCATAAAAGAAGAAAACTAATAAAATTGAAGTAAATCCATTCATAGAACTGAAATTCTGATACAAGAATTCAAAGAAATGAAGATGGAATCACTTTCTCTCTCTACAATTCTCTCTCTCTAAAAGGAAAGCTTAACTGAAAGAAATGAATCTGTATATCCCTAAACGACCTCCTTCATACATATATATATGAAATATAACATGTAAAAGTACATAACTGCCCATTTCTCAAAAGCTGAATTTCAGGATCCTCGAATTGCAGGTTGGTTCGAATAAAGGTTCGAACAGACTGATTGGTTCGAACAAAGGTTCGAACCAATTTCTGGGACTTAGTCAAATTTTACTCCAATTAGACTTTGCACAGCCTCTGTTGTTCTAACCAGTGTTTGAACCAAAGTTGGTTCGAACAAGGGTTCGAACCAAAGTCTGGGACTTAGAAAATTTTCTTCCAGTTGAACCTTGCACAGCTTCTGTTGATCGAACCAATGTTTGAACAAGGTTGGTTCGAACCAAGGTTCGAACCTAAATCTGGGACTTAGAAATTTTTGAGCTCTGCAACTTTTCACCCTTCTGTCGATCGAACCAAGGTTCAAACCACATGTGGTTTGAACAAAGGTTCGAACCACTTTGCCTTAGTCAATTTAGCACTTGTTGGTCTATGCTTGGCTTCTGTTGTTCTAACCAAGGTTCAAACAACCTATGGTTTGAACATTGGTTTCGAACCACTTTTTCCAACACTTAGCCAAAATCTGCTGCATCTTTTTCTGGTTTGCCTTCTGTTGTTAGAACATTGGTTTGAACAACAGTTGGTTCAAACATGTGTTCGAACCAACTTCTTGATTTCATCCAATTTAGCCCAACTTCATCCATTTTAGTCCCAAACACCTGCAAATCACAAGAATTCCTCATGAATGCATTTAAAAACAATTTATCATCTTTTTAAGCTATAAATCCACCTAACAAATCACTAATTAAGGTTAATGATTGTACTTTTCATAGCACAATCACTAGAAACTATGGTAAGGATTTTTTGCCTTACAAAACCTTA
This sequence comes from Vitellaria paradoxa, assembly GCA_019916065.1. Classification (NCBI taxonomy): domain Eukaryota; kingdom Viridiplantae; phylum Streptophyta; class Magnoliopsida; order Ericales; family Sapotaceae; genus Vitellaria; species Vitellaria paradoxa. The sequence goes on from CM034234.1 coordinate 42,943,581, forward strand.
TTCACAACCAAGACTAACTTGATCGTTGGAGGGGCGTTCAGTCAAATCTCAGCAGGCTAGCAGTGTCTTCATTTGTAAGCAAGAAAGTAGGAAGCACAGTGCATTCCTACTTATTAAACTACCATCCAACCATTAGCACTTCTCATTAATTGTTGGTTGAACACATCGGTAAGAAGAATTGCTGAATTTTTAACACTCCATGCATCTATAAAGACACATATTGACGAAAGAATTTAAGTAAAACGAAAAAGTGAAAATCCTATTACAAATTGATTAAAACATAATATGGCAAAAATTACAATATATAACAAAAGAGAATATGTAAAGAGACAAAGAAAATAAATGGTAAGAACCGAGAGAGACGAGTGAGATGGAAGAGTTTTGTGTAGGAATTTTTATTTTGAAAAAGGGGAGGCTAAAGTCAATTATTATGTTAGTCTTATAATGTCAAGGTTATCAGCCGTTTGAATAAACATCACTCGTAATGTTAGTTCCAAGACATTAAGGTTGTGAGCCATCTAATTTCACAATAAAAATAAATATAAAAATTTTATTTATTTAAAAATTTTAAGTATGTATTTTTTAATTTACTTTGGTTATAAACTGTCCAATTTTGATCGGACAATTCACAACCCAAATGTCATGTGGTTAGTCGCTCTGGATCCTCTTATTTTGTGTAAATTAGGCCGTGGTCCTGTGTAATTGATAAATTATTGATCTTTATTCTCAATGTTTTATCTAATTAGACCAATGCCTTGTAAATCTTATTTTGTAAAATTGTAGGGCGCACATATAAATAATTTATGAATTATTTTATAAAATTAATAGTAAAGTTTAAATATTTCAAAACTTTGGGGACAAACACAAACACAAATAAATTATAAATTATTTTATAAAATATAGTCTAATTTTTCATAAGTTTTACTTGCCCATACATGCGATTGTGGATAGATAATGAGTAGGCCCAGTTAACATTAAACAATAATATATCGTGCTTATTCAAATTCAAGCCTATTATAAAATCGGACTTAAGGGACGTTTGGAAGTGATAAAAAGTAAAAATAATTTATGAATTCGTAATTCAGTGTAATAAAATAAAAATAAATAATTTTTAAAAATTTTTAGAGATCTTCAGAATTTTTCAGTATTTTTAGTACACCAAGCGTACTCTTATTATTTTATGCTAAGCTTGTCTGTACGTTAATCTTACTTAGTTGACCAAATTAAAACATAGTTTGATACAATATAAGTGTTGACCTATGCGATGCACGAGATTGAATAATATTTTTTATGGACTAAAATATAATTTTTTATATACATAACAAAATATTTCAATAAAATTGCATAATTTCATCATTTTTTTCACTGATTGAATAACAAAATCTTGAGAGAATTAGAGAGAGATGATTTTTTTATTCAGTTTTAAGCGTAAAAGTATTAAAAGTCTTAACTTCTTTTAGTTAAAAAATGATTTTATCTCACCTAGATTCTTAATACCCAGACCATACATTATGCATATAAGGTATATATATCATACCATATGCTATGCATATCTAAGGTATCGGGCTTTGTTGAGTTCGATGATTCACCTGCGTTTCGTCATTGCTGGTATGTCTCCGCCTCCTTACTTTTTACTGATTGAAGAGCAAAATCTTGAAAGAATTAGGGAGAGAAAATTATGATGGGTGGAGTCAATCAATTTGTGTGATAGAGAGCAGGAAATTAAAAAAAAAAAGTGACTTTTCAATTTTTTATTATTTTTTATTTTTGACTATTTTTAATGTAAACTTTTACTGATGGGTGGGAGTACTGTGCAGAGAAAGAGATAGGGGGAGAGAGAAAGAGAGTGTGTAACTCTCTTTTAATGAGTTTTTATCTATATAATAAAATATGATAGATTTTAAAAATGTCCATCTCACAAACTAAGATTAAACAGTGAGATTGAATTTTATTCTTCAAATAATGGTTAAGATCTTTTACAAATTAAAACTTTCTCTCAAAACTTTTGTTTCTTTGTCTCATATCATCAAAACAATACAACTTCACTTTTCTTTTGCTTATAAAGGCACTAGAATTGTGACATATAATCTTAATAAATGTAAAAAACTCATGAGTTCTTAAAAAGTGACCTACCTTCTTGGGTTCTAAAATGGGACCCACTTCTCATGGGTTCCAAAAGCGGATCCACTTAGTTAAAAATTTAATATTGTTATTAAATTTATATATTTCAATTATATTAGTAATTAAATTAAAAATACAAATAAGAAATGGAATTGAATTAAGAAACACAAATTGAAAAAGTTTAAATAATAATTAAGTTATTTTTTTCTTATAACAACAACTCTTAGTATTTTTAACATTTAAAAGTAGAAAAAAAATTATCAAATATTAACTAGGCTTGGAAATAGTTATTTTTAAAATTCTAATTTTAAATTCAAATTAGTCATATTCACTGTATTTATTTTATTTTATAAAGCACATAATTAATAATAATATTTTTATTTAAGTTATTTTTATAAAACTAATTAAAATTCTATATTCATTGTTCTATTTTTTTATTTTTACAAATATTTGAATAAAATTAGTTTTTGCGGAAGTCATTTTTTTTAAATTCTAATTTTAAATTTAAATTGATGAGATTGACTATATTTATATCTATATAATAAAACACAACACATTTCAAAAATATTCTTCTTACAAACAAAAATTCAAATGCTGGGATTGAGTTTTATTTTTTAATGAATGGCTGAAATCTTTTACAAACTTTCCCTTCAAACTCCTCTTCTATCTTTACGTGATTCCACATTTTTATAAACTACTAAGTTAAACTGAATAATGATATCTAAAGAATTGTATTAAAAAAGATAAAAACTTTACTTCTTAATATTATATTGCCTCGATAGAGAAGGAGAGATGGTATAAAAATATATGCATATTTTATTTTAGTTGAGAAGTGCCGTAGGTACGGGTTATTCATTAGTTATTATACATTTTAGGTAGAGAGAGATAGAGAGAGTGACTTTTTAGTTTTCTTTAAATATTTTATTATTTTTTTACTTTTTTCAATACAAACTTCTTTTAATGAGAGGCGGAGAGGGAGAGTGACTTTTTAGTTTTATTTTTATTTTTTTAATGTAAATTTCTTTTAATAAACTTTTATTATTATACATTTTAGGTGGAAAGAGAAAGAGTAACTTTACATTTTCTCATTTTTTATTTTTTGTACTCTTTTTTGATGTAAACTTTTACTAATAGACGGGAGAATTATGGAGAGAGAGAGAGAGAGAGAGAGAGTAACTCTCTTATAAATTTTTAATAGGGTTTTTATTATTATTCATTTCATATGGAGAGAGAGATGAGTTTGTTTTAAAAATAAAATAAAAATTTCATAAAAGAATGAAAAAAAGAAATGGAGAGTAAAGAATTATGTCATATAAGATTAGGATTAAGAAGAGGATGAGAGAGAAATACATAATTTTAGTATTATAGTATATATATATATATATATATACATAGATATTATAGCATCGATGTAGATTTCTAGTTTTTATAGATAATAAAATATCTATAAATTTTATATATTAATGCCTTTGGGCCAGACGTCAACATCTAAATTACAAAATGAAACAACTAGGGACACCCAAAATAATAGGAGAATTCGGAGTGTCCCCACGATAGAAAACGAGAGGCATGAAGCAGCCCAAGAGATGAAGCCAACGGCTTCGACAAGCCACACGATTGCCTCAATTGCATCTCCTGCCTCTCGTTCCAATTTCCATATCACATCCTTGGATAATTCACTAAATTATCCTAATCCATATTTCAGATTTCTTCAATTTCTGACTGAGATCAATCTCTGGGGCCATTCTTTTTTCGCATATAATGCTTTATTTTCTTCCTATAATTGCTCTCCCAAGGGACTGAGTCACTGACTCGCAACAAACCCGTTCGCTGAATTGACATGAAATCCAAGAACTTCAATGGGTTGTTTTGATTGACCTGAATTTCGATCAAAATCGACAGTTGTTCCATTGTGATATTATATTCTTGGTCGAAGTTTGTTAATATAGTTATCGACTAAATATATCTGCTTTATAGGACAATGTTGCCTGTCTGCTCAGCCACCACTAGCTGTTCCTCTCATTCTCAGGTGAGAAGGTTTACCTATCATTTTCTTTATAATTTATTTACATTTACTTATTCCACAAGTTCTTTGGATTGGATTAATTACCGGCTTCCTATTCAAAAACAGCTTGTAGTTTTGTTTTATGACTAGGTGATAATTTTTCCTGCCAAATTGAAATTGGGTTTAGGCATTTGGAATATTGATGTGTTAATATGTAATACCCGGCATGCCAGTCCATGTCTCTGTGCTCGCTCAGCATGTAAGTTATTCAACTACTAATTGATATGTTCTTAGTGAATGAAATGTGGTATTTTTTTCATGTATCAGGGGTTCCTAGTGATTTCGAGATCACCAAAACATTAGCCAGAGCTATATTACCTTGTCTGCAGAGGAAGTACCAAAATTAGATTGTAGCTCATAAATAATTTTGAATCTGGAAGTCCACTATCAGGGAGAATCAAATATCATATATGTCTGATATAGTAATATTCTCAGCTTTATTTTGTACATTGTTGTGGTTGACAATAAGTAGGTGAGACCAATATTGAGCTGTGAAAGTCCAAACCAGCTACTATGACATAAACAGCCCATTTGAAGATGAGGTAATTCAAATGCTTTAGGATGATATTTGCGAGAAGCTAGTTTAATCAGAGATATTATCCTTAGAACATTGTTTAGTGGAGCTTTTTGGAATATTTCGTCTACCTATTATCGATAGTTGATTGAACTGTAAGTATTGAAACAATGAGTTAATCAGTTATCGTTTATTTTTTTAAATGTCTTTTTTTCTTTGATGATCGAAAGGATGAGATTGTATCCTTGATATGATTGAGATTGGATTTTCATGGTTTTTCCCTAGCTTTTTAACATGGGGTAAGACAATGGGTTTTAGGAGGACAAGCATGTAGATACTTGGTTTCTAATTCAATATGCCCCATGCCTGTCTTGTAAATTCAGAAATCTATATTATTTCTAAATTGTAGAAGCCATGTTGACCATTATTCACATTTATGGGAATTCCTTTTGGAAAATTTCAGTCCTCCAATTCTCCTCAAAAACTTGACCTTAAAAAATACTAATGGCTATTATTATCTTTTCATTTTTGGTGATTTACAAACATTTCCGATATGTTACATTTCTGGCAGATTTCTTTGCATGGAGGGTTGCAATCCTTGTCTTCATACTGGAAGCCATTTGAGGTTAGAGGCATTGCAGAAGAAAGTGGGGTTTTGGGCTTGTCTAGTGGAAATAATTTTCAAGGAGTTTCGTTTAAAACAGAAGCTGCTTCATCTTTTCACTCTAAATTAATTGATGGCAGCGAATTACTTGATCATAATTTTTTGGATAACTGGAGTCATTTGATGGATGGAGTAAATGTACCAAACCATGCTGGAGTGGGATATCTGAAGTTTCTAGCAGGTTCCGGTGCGTCTGCTGCGGAGCAGCAAATGATGGACTTCACAGATCAATTCACTGAAAATCTTGATATCATACCAGAGCCTGTGGATCCTCAAAACACTACTACTCCTGATGTTATTCCTGATGATCCTGCCTCAGTATCTGATTCATTGTCTGTGGACAATGATTCGTTATCTAGTGTGAAAACAAACATTGAGGATACTTTTGCTGGGGTTAGTGAGTCCATTAATGCTTCAGTCAGTAAGGGAGAAAGTGTTCTGACAAACTCAATTGATAGAATTACTTCATCTGTAACATCTGCTCTGAAATGGGGTTAACGAGGCAGTGGATAGTGCTGTTGGTAAAGTGATCTCGAATGCTGATCAAATGGGAGAATTAGCTACTAATAAATTCACGAGCTTCTCCAATGAATTGAAGGAAGCCCCAAGCAAAGTAGGCATGATCACTGTTGATTTATTAAGGAGTTCAATTATTAAAATTGAGGATTTTTGAATCAGGGTGCCTCCTATGTTGCTTACACTTATGGGTCTGCAAAGAATTTGCTTCCTCCAGAAGTCCAGAATGTGTTAAGTTTGTCTGAAGAGAGGGTAGAAAAAATCTCAAGGCCCATTGGGACAGCTTTTCAGCAGGTATGTGCAGTTATTTTTTCCTTTCCCATAACATGTACCCATACGAATAAAAACATGGCTAGTTGATAATCTGATACTGATGAATCAGCAGTAGGTTCCTCCGTCTCAAAATCTTTTACTAGTTATTATTATGCATGGTCGAGAAAAATAGAGCTCTTTTATAAATAAATATTTATTGATATGGCATTAAGAGACTATCATCCACACTGAGTACACTCTCTTGCATCTTTTCTTGTTTGATTCCCTTAAGAAATACTCAATTCATACCAAAAGCCAAAATAGACAAATCCCACAATTCTTTTCCCCAATAACAATGTATAAAGAGATGATTAATGGACTCCCATCACATTTACATAAGCAAAATCTATTTTCTATTAACTTCCCCCTCACAATAAGGTTATCAATTGTGAGTTTTTCCTATGGATGACGCATGAAACTAAGAAGATCAATTCTGGAGGAGGAGCTCCGATCTTCCAAATTTTTCCACTTAGAAAATCATAGCATGACTCAACTTCAAGAACCCATGACTTAGACATGTTCCAAGGTAAAACATCATCTCCTTCACCTAACTTCCCAGAATACAACTTGGTTAGAAGACTGCTACAGCAACCATCTCCTAACCATGAAGATTCATACAAAGATTAACATTGCAAATCTGGTATCCGTCTTCCATAGAAATAGACTCAGACATGACACTTCCTGGCCTCCTGCAAAATCAAAGATTTATGGAAACAACTCTTGTAACTTCCTGCCATTATGGAGGACTCCAAATGAGCTCTTCACCACTCCCCATCTCAATGAACATAAATTTCAAGGAATCAATCCATCTACTCCAAATGCTTTTCCAAAGACTTAAACCACAATACCTTCCCCATCTAAGTAGTCCAGTATCTTTCAAATGTTACGATAATTTTTGAATTTTCTTGTCAGGAATACCATTCTTTAGTTGATGGGAAAACATCTAAAACTTACTTTGAATTTGAGAATATTTTGAATGTGGAAATATTAGAGAGCAGCAATGTCCATGCCACTTGCATACTTGTTTGTGATGTCACTGTTCTGATGTTATTTTAATCATATTAACATTTTCGTTTTGTAAATTTTTTATGATATCAAACAATAAAAATATCTTTTATTCTGTTCCCAAATGTGCTGTAAACAGATTTACATTGCTTTAGAGTGGTCGGAGAAAAGTCTTGGCTTGGACCCTAATGATCCAATCATTCCTTTCATTATTTTCATTGGAACCTCTGTCACTCTCTGGTATGAATGTTGCTTTATGCTTCTACTGTGTTTACTGTTTATTTATTTCCCTCCCCAGGTTTGATTTTTTTTTTGGGGGGGGGGTATAGGAGGAAAATAGTTGTCAGAAGGGGTAGGAAGAGCAAGTCCCCCTTTTTTTAAAATGTTTTTATCAAAAAATTTATTGTTTATCAGATATGTGCAGGGGTTCCTACTGGTTATTTAGATATGGTGGGTACGCAGGAGATGTATCTCCAAAGTCAACATTGGAGCTCTTGACAGGGAAGGACAATGTTGTGCTCATTGATGTCCGGCCTGAGGCAAGAGATTGTAAATTTTTCTAGCCTATTTTTTTGTTGGAATGTTTTATGTCATGATATCCATCACTTCCTTGAAATAGGCCTAATAATCGTAGTCCCAATTATTTTCTCTTTTATAACATTGCCCTATGTGTTTTTTTTTTAATTATTTTTGCCCCTAATTTTCAGTGAACTTTTCTAAGTTCACCATAACGCAATTCGATTAATTGGAACTTTCCACCCACTCTATGGAGATGAGAATTACTTTATGAAGTTTTTAAGGTTAAATGTGCCAATAATCTTTGGTTTTCTGTACCACTTCCAACGTATGGAGAACCTTCTCTCGTCATATAACAAAATGTTGTTCCTTATGAAATTTTGAAGATCTAATCGCTAATGATATTTGGTTCTGTTCTTTGTTTTTGTGAAGGAGCTCAGGGAAAGAGATGGCATTCCTGATCTTCGTCGGGCAGCTCGGTTCCGATATGGGAATGTAACACTGCCTGAGGTATTTTAACACAATTCCAAGGGTTTATTGAGATGATTACTAGAGTGAGAAGTAAGAAGATAGGACAAACTGTATTCTCTTCTGCACTTCTATTTTATGCCATTATTTACAATTTTCAGGTTGATGGTTCTGTACGGAAGTTGTTGAAGAGTGGAAAAGACCTTGATGATGCCTTGCTTGCTGCTGTCATTCAGAACTTGAAGATGATAAAAGTGTGTGGTGTTGAGTTTGCTTATGGTTTGCTACTGTGCACTTCTAACAGTTTTGACTGAAGCTAATGCAAGTGCAATATATATATTTGTTTGTTGGGCCATGCATACATCATGCTCTCGGACAACTGACTGAAGTAACAAAATTTCTGCATTAGTCCTTTTTAGATCATCTGCTACTGCGTCACTTAAAACACTTCATTTATTTTTTCTATTGTCTTTTGCATCCATCTAAAATGAAAGAATGTGATATTGAATAAAGCTGAAGTGTCATATTTTGTTTAATCTTCATAAAGTTATGCTTTGTTAATTTGGTTAACATACGAATAAGTTAAAGGCTAGGAGCCAAGCAAAATGATCTGATGGTTAAAATATAGTGGGAAAATGTCAGTTTGCTAAGATTTATGACAGGCTGCTTTAGTGGTTTTGGAAATATATGATGTGCTTTTCAGTAATACTGATACATTCCTTTGTTTGGACTTAAACTTCTAAAATGATGCTTCAGCTTAATGTCTTTATCCTATTTACAGGACAGATACAAGATCATAATCATGGATGCTGATGGTAATCGCTCGAAGGGAATTGCAAGATCATTGAGGAAACTCGGGGTTAAGGCAAGTGTGGTTTAAATTCATGATATCATCTATCTTTTCCATGATGTGATGAAACTTATATGTAAGCCATTTATGAATTAAGAAAACATTAGCCGATGATGTAAAGCAAGCTTACCAGTCAAGAATGCTAAAATATTTTGTGTAAACTTTAAAAAATTTTAGTTATATTTTGAAATTTAGTTATTTTTTTGGGTTTCACAAATTCAATTAATTAATAATATTCTATGTCTGTGATGATACTGATCAATCTTCTTGATGATTTTGAAGCTAATGCTAACATCCCCCCATTGGTTTTGGAAATTATGTTCAGCTCCTCCTAGATTTCGTGCTTAGACATCTTCGATTCTATTTCTCTTGTAATAAAATTATTTTTTGATGGTTTTGTCTGTAATCTTTGATACATGGATAACAGTAATTCTGGTAGGACTATTTATCAACTGATATTTAACTTCATTTTAGAATTTCTTATTTCTGTGCAGATTGGATTCTGTTGTTATCTATATATTTAAATGTTACATACACTTGCATCTGTCTAATTGACATAAACATCCTCGAGACTGGCTTTTGAGTGAACATCCATAGTTACTTCTGTAAGCTAGATCTTCCTGATGGATTGATGCTAGGGGTTGATTTTGTCAAGCTGGATTGTTATTTTTCTGGCATGAGCAGTCCAATTAAGAATATTTATATGAACACAGGGTTACATTGCTAAATTTGATTCCATTATCAGCTCATATAACTCTGAAGAAAGTTTCTTTTACACGTCAATTGGTGGAGTTTTCCCAGTCAGTAGAAGTTTTCCCATCAATTCATCCTTTGGAATTTGAAAACGAAGGTTAAATATTAATTTAAAAATTTTTCTGTTTACATGATAGCAACCATTCCTGGTCCAAGGTGGCTTTCAGGTCTTGGGTGAAAGAAGGTCTTCGTGTTAAGGTGCTAAAACCTGAGACAACACTTACCATACTAAATGAGGTACGAGACACTGCTCTTTTCTTTCTTTCTTTCTTCCATCTTTTTTTTCCCCTCTTTTTTCTTTTTTTAATTTCCTTTTCATTTTTCTTCCCACAACTTCTAAGGTTGTTCATGATATTTTCAATTACCTACGGTAGTTTATTTTATCTTTTGTAGCATGTGCTTGAGTTTATTTCTTTATTTGAGTGAAATTCCTTTAGTGGACTGTCAAAATGTATGTATTAACTCTTGAAGTCAACGAAGTGAAGTTTCTCAAAGTATTGATCCAAATGGATAAGTTTACTAAGATTAGGAAATTTGTGATATGAAAATTCTTCACGGTATTCATAAAAAAAAAAAAAAAAGAGAAAGGAAAATTCTTCACAGTGAATTACTATATGTGGGCACCATTAAACTCTAGTACTCAAGAATTATTGGTTACCACCCCTAAATTACTCCCCCCCTCCCCCCCCCCCCCCCCCCGGGACATCAACTTATTTAGTTGTCATAAGGGTCTTACAAAAGTTCTATTATGGTGATTTACTAATTAATGCAGTCCTCCTATATTTAGGCATGGTCCTCCTATATTTAGGCATGGTACTAACTGTGTGATGATAAAATAATAAGAACTAACCACGAGTATTTAAGTTGTGAGAAGGTTTAATCCATAATGAACATTAAATAAGTTAATGTTCATTTACCTTTTATGGACACCAAATGTCTTCCAGAAGCTTAATCCATTTTTGATGGAATAAGGCTTTATGCTGCAGACTTGCAGTCAACTGAGTGCATAAGTGTTTATTTCAAGTTGAAGAGAAACCTTTTGACTAATTTGTGTAGCTGGATGATAAGGGTGGCATATCCCTCCACAAGGCAATTCTGGACCTCTCCTGCTTCAATGCTATTCATTTGATTAGAACTTCACCTGCAGTGCCGCTTTACCTATATACTGGTTGAAGTACTCCATGCCCCAGGGTTTACACCTAACAAGCCCTGGCTCTACTGGATGGTGATTCCGGGTTTTCCCAAAAAAAAAAAAATAATAATAATAATAATAAATAAAAATAAAAATAAAAAAACTTAGCCAGAGAGAGAGAGAGAGAGAGAGAGAGAGAGAGAGAGAGAGAGGCTTTGTGAAGCAGCCAATTCTTTTTGATAATTGAAAATTTATTAGAAGGGCATGAAGGGGAAGCTGCCAAGTACAAACGAGGACCCAACTGTCTCAAAAGCTTAAGTTAATTAGAAAATGGGCACAACAATGCATCTGAAGCTAACTTATATTAATTTATTTTCATTGCTGTACCTAACATGTTTCACTAAATGGATTAATTTTCAATTTGGTTCTTGCCTTTACTACTTAAGTAGTTACAATTGGTGTTTTGATATGCCTAATGTTTTGCGGTTTTCCATTGTTTGCTAATGCAAATTCGGGTTGATATCAGGAAGCTGAGGCAATTCTAGAAGATATCAATCCTACTCCAGTAAAAGTTCTTGGGTATGGGGTGGTAAGACTCATCTTCTTGTATGTCATTTTACAATTTTCAATAATTAGTTAGATGAAACAAAGGATGGATTGTACAGCATCAGTTTCTGGTAATTGGAATCATACAGTGGGTGTATTTTTTTAAAAAAGGGGAGGACTAGTGAGTTTCTCAAGGTAATATGTTCTCTTACCCATAATATATTGGTTGAAGCTCGATCCCACACATCATGGAACCTCTCATCTAAAAGTTGTTGGCTCCAACTCTTCCAGAAAAACACCATTCCAAGATGAGTCTATTAGACCATACCTGTAAATGCCCACTGAATGTTATCCTCCATACCTTTGAAACACCAGCTAATGGAGAAATTGCCCACCTTGCTACTTCAATCTCTAACACTTTACCATCCCACATTATCAGAATTCCTCTGCAAGCCCCTACAACTCTTAGCTATACAACTTACCAAAAAAAAAACTCTTAGCTATACACATTTTATCCAATTCTCCATCCCCCAACCAAAAAAAAAAAAAAAAATACCCCTCGCCATCACTCCATTCACCCAAAAATCTAATAAAAAAAATCACTCCATACACCCTCTCCAACTTTGTTTCCTGCAAACACACCACAGTTGGTCTCCACCTTTTTAATACTGCTTTAACAAAGGCTTTTTTTTTTTTTTTCTCCCCCTCTCTTCCTCCATTAATACTCCTCACATCCCATCTGACTATTTTTGGCCTCACTAATGAATAAGGATAAGAGTAGCCGCTTCCCTCACCTCTCCATCCACCTTCTTCTTAGCTCTTCCAGCCTGTCCATCATAATTAATCAAAACATTGGAGTTTAATTTCATGTGATTTGAGTTTAGCATACCTTGAAGATCTCGTCTCTTCCAAGAGTACATGTGCCTGTGTATTTTTGTTTAAATTTTCGTTGTCCTTGCAAATTTCTTGTAATAATAAGCAAGACATTGTGTGGTTCTTGAAATGTTTTTTTAACTATGTTACACTAATTAATGTGACTACTATGTTAACAGGGTTTCATTGCAGCATTATATGCATTATTTGGTACGTATAATTTCTTTCTCATTTAGCCGTTGTTTAGAGTGATACTTGAAAAAACAACATGATTTTAATTGGAAAGTTGTTAAATTGAACTTTAAATTTGCAATATTCGTCAAGTGAGGTTAGCTACTTTCAGTAGAAAGTTTTCCTTATTATATGTGCATTAAGCCCCCCTTCCCCTTCCTTTCATATGAGCTTTGATTTTTCTTCAACAATTGTTATGGAAAACCAACCTCGAGATCTCTTCACTCATTTTCTTTTTTTTTTTTTGGGGGGGGGGGGTGCCAAGAATCCTTTTTGGAATTAATGTTCTGTAAACTGAATCATCCTACAGAACATTGGGTTGTAACATAAGTAGGCGACTCTCAATGTATTTAGGTACTGGTGAACCTAGATTGATTGATTTTAGAGATCTATTGGTTGAAAGGACTTGAAGCATTTAGATGAGTAGGAAAAATCTTATACATATTATGGATAACTTCACCTGAACCAAATTGTGGCTTGCCAATATCCTTGTTTATTCTGCTTCTCCTTATGAACTTGCTTTTAAGGGCATTGTGGGATATCAAGAGTGTTGCCCTAATGACAACCTAAGAGGGGGAGAGGGTTTTGTTTTGGGTTTCTAAAAAATACAAGGATGCAATGATAATTAATCTTCATGTGATAAATTGTAAATGCAAGCAATCAATCACAATTATAAAAGTAGAGATAGAGTAAGGTGAGTGAGATGATCAAACACGATGATTTTTATAGTTGTTTGGTTCAATGTGACCTTAAATCTACTCTTCAAGGCTTCTCCTTAAGAATTCTCTACTATTTTCCTCAAAATTGTACAACTACTAGCTTGCGAATGCTAGCAACCTTACATTGAGTATTTTTCACCTTAGAACACCCAAAACTTCTCTCTAAATGTTTTTTTACCCAAGAACACTCAAAATTCCACTCCCCCCCCCCGGGGGGGTTTTTTTTACCCCAGAACACTTAAAACTCAAGAGTTTTTAACAAGAACACTTAAAACTCACAACTCAAATAGAATACAAATATAGCCCAATCCTTACAAGGGTATCCAAGCGAAAGAACTCCCTAGGTGGCATTTTTTGTTTGCATTTCTATTTTTTATTTTCTATTTTTTTTATTTTCTGTTTTATGTATTTTATATCCCAAAATACGGAAAATAGGAAACGCATTTGGTTTGACTTTTGTGTTTTCTGTGTTTTGAGGTTTTTCTTGTTTTGTGTTAAAAAAGCTCAAAAAAGGACTTTTTACCATTTTGCATTTCATGTGTAAACCTATTTTCTATTTTATAAAACAAAATTTAAAAACACAAGTGACCAAATACATTTGAGCTGTTTTTCTTGTTTTAAAAAATATAAAATGGAAAATGAGCTCAAAACAGGTATATCAAATGACACCCTAATTTTTGGTCTTGTTGCTGTGTTATGCTTCTTAATTGCTAACAATTATTAATATTTTTTATGATGGATAGACAAATTCATATTTGCTTTTATTTGCCTGTTTGTTTGGACAAGTGACATATTTTCTCGAGTTTTTGACCTCACTAGGCTGATTTGGATTAGTATATACAGGAATAGGAGCGATCTGAACTTATCTAAGAAAAATGGGAGCAAAGACGTTTGTTCTACAAATGCCTTCTGTGTAATGAAATGTTTGTAGAACAAATGCGTTCCCCTAGAATGTCAGCCCAAAGGCGTTACTTGGATAAACGCTTTTGGAATAGTTCAGCCAGAAGGCATTGGTTGCCAAAACGACTTCGATAATTTTAGCCCAAAGGTGTTATTCGCATAAATTCTATCAATGTTTTTCCAATAATTTCCCCAACTAGCACCACAAGCCCAGCAAACACCTCGCGCATCTACCTGCCAACAGTATTACCAATAAACATTTTGTGTAGTCAATAAACTAACTAGTATATAAACCACGAGCTACTAATGCCTTTATTCAGCTGAAATTCTAGGCAAGGTTCTGGGTGTGAAATTTTGAAATTCTCTGATATGTATTATGTGAATGAAGCAAGCCCCATTAACGAAATTGTTTGATGCTTAATCTATATAAAATTCTGGGCCAAATTGAAGTGGATGAATAGATGTAGCAGAGGCTCTTAAACTTTCTGTGATAACTGATGCTGAAATTGGAGCTGAAAGGCATTTAGGCGCTGAACGCATTTGAGTCAAAAGTGTTTGGGCAGACAACGCCGTTGGGCTGAATTGCTTTGAAGGTGTTTAGGCAAATAACGACTTTGGGCTGAAATTCTGATAGTTGTAGTTTGTTCTACAAACAACTTCGTTAAATAGAAGGTATTTGTAGAACAAATGACTTTGCTCCCATTTTTGTAAATAAGTTCAGATCCCTCCTACTCTTGTATATACTAATTATCCAAATATGCCTAGTGAGGTCAAAAACTCCTCTCTTTCTCTCTCAATATATATAGTTTTGTTAATAAGTGATGGACTTTTATTTCTTCTTGTGTAATTGTATTAATCTTTTACTTTGTGAATCTGTGATAATTTATTTCTTTTTTCAAAGGGAAAAAACAAAAATTGAAAAACACTTCTCATTAGTTTGGGATTCCTCTTGAAGCTTAGTGTAAGGGTGGTGTTGTCACTACAAATGGAGCCTAGAGATGAAAAAAGATAAGAACGAAAAGGAGGAAAGAAGGATTGTAGTCCAACCGTCAGAGGTTCTAACTGTGGAGTTTTTTTAGCACATCTTCTTTGCCAAGGAAGAATAGAATCTTTTTCCCCCTTTTTTCCCCCTTGTGGGGGAGGGATTCAGTATCAATTTTCTATCGTTATGTCTAGTGGACCATGGTACTAGAGTTATCCACCAAAACGATTGATAATAAGGGTGCCTCTATTCGTAACCTTGCTTTTTCTCCACACAGCCTAGGTAATTCATCCATCCTATATTTTCTCCAAACAACCTAGTAATTTCTACACACAACCCACAAGTTGCACCTAAAGTTCCAAAAATGCTCCTTGCCCTTCTAAAACCCTTAAAATTAAAAACCGTGAAATGATGTAATGTTTTCGATAGATAAATGTTGAAATTTTGTACTTGTTTCGGTAAGAGATTGTTGAAATTTTATATGGTCATTGAAAAAATATCAAAATGGCAAAAAGTCTGTTGAAATGTTTTAATTTTTTCAGTAACCAGTTGCTGAAATATTTCGTTTATTTTGGTGTGAAAGTTTTGAAAGTTTATGTGATTAATTGCTAAATTTTTTCAGTGATTTATTGCTGAAATTGTTTGATTTTTTCAATAAGTACCTGTTGAAAATATGGAGGGTGAGCACCTATAAAAAAAAAATATGGAGGGTGAGGAGGTCATTTTGTATTCAAGCATTTTTGTCCTAAAAATGGAAAAAATTTAACTAGGTTGCGGGAGACAAAATAGGGTTGCGAATAGTTGCACCCAATAATAATTGATACAGTGGTTGCTTCACCCTTATGTTCCTTCCAAGTTGATTGAATTTGTTGCTATATGAGGAATGACTCCTTTAAATGATCCATTACTTATTCGTTCCTATTTCCTAAATTAAATCCCCCCCCCCCCCCCCCAAAAAAAAAAAAATCCACATGCACAATCACTTAGTTCGTGTTTGTATTTTTTGGGCTTTGCATCAATGCTTGTAAATAAAAAATACTACTTAAGGATTGTAGTCATCATCCAATGCTTGTTCTTTCGTCTGACCATAATTATTTTGTTTCAGAGTGGGAGAAGACACTACAGTTTATTGGTGTCATTGGCCTCGGTCAGGTATTTGTTCTTTCACACGCAATTAAAAGGCTGACATTAAGATTTCAACATTAAATTTCACTTCCCCTGAAAAGGAAACAAAAGAAAATTTCCCCCTCTTTTAAGATGCCATATTTCCTTGCAGAAGCATTGAGTAAAGGATCTTTGATATGGCTCAAAATTAATAGGAAATGTTGAACATCTTGATTCAGAATCGGAAGTTGAAACTGTAGATTGATGTGACATGAGAATTGATTTCGACATGAGGAAGCCCTATAAGTCGTAAGCTGGTCCTGGGAATTTGCTTGTACTTGCAGGGATTCCATCAGTGTCACTTTGATATTTTTCAGAAATGGATATTGTCGGTCATAATCCTTTGATATTTTGCTTTATGTATTATACATCACCAAAATGTAGAACCAAACCTTTTCTGTGCCCCGCTGGGTGGTCTACATGATTATGAGGTCAAATGATTTGATCAAATTTCTCCATCCAAATTTACTATGTTGGCATAGAATATTTACTTCAAGAGAAAGGGTGCAGATTCATAATATTGAGTTCATAAGTCTAAATGTTCCTTCTCTGAATTTGCTTGCATTTGATGTTAAATGAAAATCTCTCATCTCTTCTTCCTTATCTTCATTGCTTAATTGTTTTTGACTTATTCCAGACCATATATCGTCGGGTTACTTCTTATCAAGATGCTGAAGATTTCAAGCAAGATGTGGGGTAAAGTCCATTATCATGAAGCCACTTCTAATATCGTCAATGCAATTGTAGAAAAATGGTTTTGATCATTTTTTATTTTGGTAGCTCTGGTTGCATGCACCACCCCCTTTTTTAATAAGCAAAAGGTAGAAAGGTATATATATGTGTATATATATATATATATCAAAAAACGCATCTAGTAATTCAAGTGGATGCTACTGGAGAACAAATAGACAGACTAAGCCCACAAATACAATTCCAAGTGCTTTGACTTTCAATTCTCTAAAACAATTTTCTATTTCTATTTTTTCCCCAAATCAACCATCCTAAGCAAAAAGAAATAATCTTCTGCACTTTTTTTCCACCAAGACTTGCAAACATGCTAGGCTTTTTTAGGGTTTCCCAAAGCATCCCAAAAGAATAATCCCATAACTCCTTTGTCCAAGAACAATAAAAAGAAAAAGATGATCAATTGTATCACAATCTATCTTGCATAAGCTGCATCAACTCACAATGATCTGTCTTTTTGAACTAAGATTATCAATGGTCACATCACAATACTCATAAGACCAAATATGATCTCATAGGTAATAAGGACGGTTCTTTATTTTGAATCTCTTCTTCCAAGTAATGGGATTAGTTCACTCATGATCTCGTGGGAATTCGTGAACAAGTCATCCTTATATTAGAAATAACATTTGGTCAAATGTTGGCTTATTTGGTGAAATAATTATGGCTGTGATTTTAATATTGCAGAACTGAGGATGTTGAATAAATAATGCTAATGACTCTCTGCTACTTCTGACTTATCAAAAAAATGAAAAAATAATTCTGTGCTACTTCTGTTGCGCTGGACACAAACCTGAAACAAAATGTCATGCATGCTAAGAGTCTGAACTGGCAGGATGAATATGATAGAACACTTGAAACACATGGATATATGCACGCTGTTGAACTAAGCCTTGTGTAGACTATTTTCAGTTGGCTACATGAATCCATTAAATTTCAGTAGGATATAATAATGTATGTATACGTAATTTTATGAATGAATGGATACGTTTGTAATACACAAATTTCACCTTATTGCTTAATTTTTTTTCCTCTGTTTTTATTTTTTTCCAGTAGAATAGCAATACCATTGAGAGGGAGCCTTGGCACAAGGGTAAAATTGCTCCGTTGCGAATTGGAGGTCATGGGTTCAGTATTTGAAAACAATCTCTTTAGTATTTGGATGCGGGAAGCATTGTGCATTGGGCAGCCCTTTTAATAGAAATTGCACCGGGAAAACATTTTTCCATTTTTTTACACACTTTAAAGCCTGACCTCTAGATGGTACATATCAATGGCTATAATGTTTGTGATTGATAAAAGGAAAAGTGAAGAAATGGGGATAAATTGAGTTGATAAAAGTTAAAGGGAAAAAATGGGGATAAATTGGGTAAAAAAAATTTTCTTTTCAAGTTTTAAAGGTTGTGTTGGTTAGTTTTAATTTCTTTATAATTTTGTAGGAATTGATTCAACTGAAGAATTTAATAACATTTTCAAGAGTGGGAACCTTAGAACCCTAACCACAAACAGCTATTCAGGACTTTGAATATCATGTTTCTTATTACTCAAATTTTTGATAGTGATCATGGGTCATAATGACCGTGGTTGGTAGAAGTTGTAGTGAAGAATGGGGATAAATTGGGTTTGTGGACGCATGATCTTTTGTGGGGTCAGGATAGGATTCTTTTTCTCTTCCCCCCACCCTCACTTTTTAAAGTGTGTGTTGGCCAGATTTTTTCCCTTTATGATTTTGTAGGAACTGATTCAACTGAATAATTTAAAAACATATTCAAGAATAGGAACCTTAGAATTCTGACCACAAACGGTTTATTTAGGACTTCGAATATCATGCTTTTTGTTACTTATTACTCGAACATTTGATAGTGATTATGGATTGACAATTATTTATTCATTTTTTATGTTCTCCAAGGCTATTGATGACTCCTGTTAGACTGGGAGGTCAGGCAATTTCATGGGCTGCTGGGAAATTAGAAACCAATGGCATTGGACTACCAACATCACCTTCATCGACGGATGTCCAGAATCGAGTGCTACAGGCTGCTGCGAAACATGAATCTCAAGATGGCGAAGAAAACCAAGAATTGTCTCCTGATTTAACTACTCCTGCCAATGAGAAAGTAGATCTGTCTGAGGCTTAGGAGCAATATTTCTTTTGCAATTTATAGCTTTGAGTCGAGAATTTTACTTTTTGACTGGGTAAACTTAGCTGATTTGTGCTATTAATTCCTGAAAATTGTGACGCAAATTTGGCTGACATACTTTGATGTAAATTTTCAGAGTCAATGCTTGACTTGGTATCCGTCCGAAGCTCAAGTAGTTGGTTTTGAACTGGCTGAATCTGTAAGATACACTTATAAGTAGGTATATCATACTGATCAAGGAATCTGAAATATGCATTGATATTGGTCTTCTTTGCCGTAGGGAATGTGTGTGTGTGTGTGTGTACCCATTAGTGAAATTTGTAGTAGTGATCTTCTAAAGATCTCAAATTTCAGTGCAAAAAGATACAAGCCAAAACTAGACACAAGTGCAACACTTACCACAAAACCCTCCCCCCCCCCCCCCCAAAAAAAAAAAGACACAAATGCAACCATAAGATGTTGCAAAGACTATTGAGCCATCTATCTTTGTCTAAATAGGATTAATAATATATCCTGTTCTTATGATATTATAGCAAAAACATGGATAACAGAGAATTCAGCAGTTCCATCTTAATCGGTAATATTAGTTAATTTACTGCCATTGTTAACAAGTAATTACAGTATGGTCTCATCTCCTAAACAGGAATACAGTAAAAATGACGTTCAAAACTTGCGCTTACTTCTAATCTAGGAGAGAAAAGGGAAAAAAAAAAAAAAATAGAAGAGAGAGGAGACATCACTTAGAACCAGTAACAACCAAAACCAGTTGCACTATTCATATTGACCAAAAATGGAGCTATCATTCAAATAATATTCAATTTAAACTAGCTCACTGGTATAAGAATTATTTTTGAGTACAAGATAAAAAAACAAACAAATAAATAAATAAAAAGAGAAAAAAGACTACATACTGTTCTGATTTGTGTAGAACATTAAGTGTGTTCCAACGGGAAATATTGATGTCAGGACAATCAAGTGTGTCACAACAGAAAATGTTAATGCCAGGGCAATTAATGCTCTTGCATATCATTTTCCTGATATAATAAGGGGCATAAATATATATATATATACATATATATAACTGTGTTATCCTCCTGCCTGTACCAATGTGCTAAATTGAATTACCCAGCCAATGTGTTGCAACTTGAAATGTGGCATAGGGGGTTCCGATAGAAATGTTTGTTCCTTCTTTCCAACTCATGCCAACTGCTATATACATCCAAGTCACTTCAGAATGTGAGCTTTGGTACACCATCCTCTGATTTTCCACATAATGACAAGGTGTCATTCCTTCTCGGCAATTACTACAAAAACATCCTTGAGCGACCACCTTCGTTTCTCATTTTTGCCAGGGGGATTGATGATAGCTTTCTCTGCATTAGCTAGACGATAGCCTATCGCGATCTCCCTTCTCTGTCGTGCACGCAAGAGGACTTCATAAAAACTCAGTTCCTCGCCATCGCAAAGGTACAGATCAGCTTGCCTTATTTGCATCTCATTACCCTGGTAAAAAGTCATAAATATTTTATCGACTTAAGAGGAGAATAAGACAGAAAAGATGGAACCTGAAGTGGAGGTTCAAGAACCATCAATAGGATGATACAATGGTATCTAAGACATTTAGGCATCAAATGAAGCAGTCACATGTTGACTTGTGTCAGTTCAGGATTAGTGAATTCCTAGCAAACCTGTTGTTAACAAGTTGCCACCCTTTGTCAGTGTATCCCACTATGCTTGCACTACGTTTCATGGGCTAGTTAATAGGTAATCAATTTGTCAGTCGACTTAGTCCCAAAGTACAGTTTTCTTTAATATTACGCATAACCAATATTATATTTCGTATTGCTTCAGAAGGATATAGACTATAGTTCATAGTAAATGATCTTAAAGTTATTCTGTATCAAGCAAGACAAGATTAAGCAATCATATTTTCCCCACTTACATACACAACTTCCAATGCTCAAGAAGACATCATATTTGTTGTGGTAACTCATGTAGAAGAAAGGTTCCTGATTTCAGTTTGCTGTCCAAGTAAACAGTTTTGGTATGAATCAGTTTATGAGGTAGGGTCTTCCAGTATGGCTCATTTTGGTCCACCGTTAACCTTTTTGATAACAAAATATTACTGTCAAATTGTTCACTCTCATTGAGTAGCAAAAGCTTACCTCTTCTGCAAACAGCTCTTCCAGTACATCATTTATTTGGCGGTCTTCAGCAACCATGGCCAAGGCCATGCTGACGAGCTCATTTGATAGAACATAATCACTGATCTTTGACATGGATAATAAATTTTTAGTCCTTGGGTCCAGAATTTCACTGATTATAACTGATTTATCTGAAGCCTGCTGCATTTCCCCCATCCAAGAGCCTTGTGAGAAGCTACCTCTGTGTCCTTGGGAAACCCTTGCTTCTCTATAAGGGAGGCGCTTAGCCTGCAATGAATATCTCGAAAGAAGTTCAGCCTTCAAGCTTGGCAAGTAAGATTGAAGTTCAGCCTTCAAAAGAAGTACCTGAATATCGCGAATCAATAGCAATGTGGCAAGGGATCTGGAATCAGCTTGAATGGCCGAATCTTCCACTGACTCATCAGCCAAAATTAAGATCTGTACAAACCAGGAAAAATATCAATGTATCCATAAGTTAAAAAAAGAGACAGATACCCTTCCTGAACCACACAAATAGCAGCTAAGATATCTACAACTGGAAAAATAATCTTATTCATAATTATAACAACCTCTTCCAAGGGCTTTTAGACAAAGTGATGGTTTTTTAAGAAGAAGGGGTATGAGAATTAATTAAATATACACTTTCATTTGACAGGCCAGTGTAGCGGTGCCAATCTTTCTATTCAATTACATAATTTACATGACTCTTCATTTTTTATGACAGCAGTTGATATTATTGTACTGCAGAAGACGTTTGTCAGTTAATTCTACTTACTGAATCAAAAGATTGTAATGGAAGGCTTTCCAGGTGCCTCCGTATAACAGCATTTCCTTCACGATGAACTAGTGAAATATTCACCAACCGGTTGAGGTCAAGGCCACCATCAATAAGCTTCTTTTCCCTTTCTGTTTCAGGAACATCATTGAACATCCACAACTCTGAACCACGTGCTAAAGAGGCATCCAATACCTAGGAAAGTAGCAGGGACATACCAATATTTAAGTTGTAATGAAGTATTTAAATTCTTCTATTGCAGTACCAAGAGAGATGTATGAAGTGTAGCGTGTAGTAAAATAAAGAACTTGAGGGCAATGCTCCAAATTGATTGTGGTGATGTCAAGGAAATTACGAAAATATTTCTGACGTGTCACCACGTGTAAACTGAGAAATGCCCCAGAGAAGTACTGGGTGCATTCCCTTTAACATTACCATAATCATATCTTCCATATCCCGTCGCCAACCACAAAAAAGTATTCTTTCCGCAGACTTTGGAAACATGAAGTCCTTGGGTAGATTTCCTCTCCAAATCTGCAGCATTCAGGTGAAGAAAAGAAAGAATTAGGGGCTTCGATAGATAGAACTTACCACAATCATATCATCAATGTCCCGCCTCCATCCACAAAGTAGAATCTTCTGTGGCTTTCTTGCTGGTCGGGCAAAATGTATGAATGGGGCTTCTGTGACCTGAATGCCAAATTGATTATACTTCTGTAAGTTTTATTTATGGTGTGCCCCACTCACTTAAATTCCATGATGGGAATCATCCCAATGAGCACAAAGCAAGTTGATTTAACTTGCTTTAACTTGGCATGTTTTTATTTCTGTTGAGTTTTGCAAGTTGATTTAGCCCAAGACAATGGACACGGAAAATGGAACTTTTTTTTGACATTTTACCATCCGACTTTTCTTTCTAAAGTAAAAAAGGTGTTGAGAGGAGAGAGAATAAAGTAGGACTAGATAGTTAAGGCACCGCAGTATCTCATAGGGTGGTCTATCAGGCGATGGAGATCAGAAAATCTCTAGACCAGATGATATAAATAATCTGTAGGAACATTAGCCTTAAATAAATACAGTTAACTAGATGATTATCATGTAAATTTTGTTTTAGGGACAACGGTTGGCACAATGAAATGACGCTCTGGAATCAAAAACATGCATAGAAGACAAACTCGACCTTATATCAACATAATTGTGATACGGCTTTAACATTCATATATTTTTATCTCCGGTATATTAAAATTTTAATCAAATAAGAAAACCTTTTTCAACTTAAAATTGAAGTGCACAGATTCTTTCTAAATGTAAATATCATGCAAGGAATTTAATGAAAGAAAAGCATAAAAAATGCCAAATTAACAGGTCAAGGCATGAATTATCATTTCAAACCGAACCAGATGCAAAGTATTCCTCAAGTATCTTGATCAAAGTCAAAATTCTAATATTGAACACTAAGCAGACATTCTCTCTTTCATTCATTAATTTCTTCGTTCTCCATATTTATATGCTTTCAGTTTCACAATTAGTAAGCTAAATATAACTTGGCATAAATTCAAATCCTAAAAAGGTAATTTTTTCTATTTGCTTTGGGAGCTGTGTAAAAAGCAGCGAGTATCCTTGAAAATTTATATTGTAAAGACAAGGAAAGCACCATTGGCAAAGTTGATGGGGAATAGGTATCATCATCTTCTGCTATAACAAGAACTTCATCACTTTCTTGTAGAACATAGGACTCGTCAGGATTCAGAATAATTTTTCCACCATAGGATGCAGCCTTGACTCCACAAGGAATGGCATCAGGGAAGCTGATCAATACGTCCTCGAATTGCATGCCATCCAACTGTGGCCATCTTTTGATGTAGAACTCACAATTTTCAAACCCAAGGATATCTTCCCAGATCTGCTTTAGTTGAAGCCAAAGGAAAATATATATATATATATATATCAACACATCAGAAGAATGGGAAAGAAGGATCTGGATTAGTTGCATCCAATGAAGAAATAGACTAGTAAACTTCATCTGATGTGAACAATCAACTGGAGAAGTTGATGCTTTATGTGCAAATAGATACTATGGATACTCTTGAGTAACTGGAATTAAAGGAACTAAATTGACCTGTGCAAGGCCTGGCTGCCGAGCACATTGAATCATCAGGCGACCAATTACGTCATGTGCTACAACAGTTTCAACAAGATCTCCACCAACGAGTTTAACAAGGACCTCGTTATCAAGATCACTTAGTTCCACAACTATGTGTCCCCGGAGCCCTTCTTTCACTCCAGTTAGGCTTAAAACTGTCCGCAATGCACGAGCATCACTCTGCGTTAGAAGGTGTTGAAAGTTGTCAACCAGCATCTAACATTAAACATGAGACAATTCAGTTTCTTAAAAAAAAACCTGATCGGCATTTCCATCTTCAGCAAGAACAATTATTGCACGGGCCTTGGAGACAGATACCTATGTAATTCCACAAAGTTAGCATATCAAACAGAGCATTATACCAAGCTGAACCATTTTAAGATTACATTACAATAATTCAGCAAAAAACAAAAAACAGAAACTTATCCAATGAGAAGAAAGCAAATGGGACTTTTTTTTTTAAATTTCTTTTACGTTTAACATGTAATATATGTAATCTAAATAAGATATACTACAAAAAGTAGTGGACAAACAAAACATACTTAATATTCAGACCTTGTGGCCAGAGTGAAAAAAGAAAAATTCAAAGAATTTGGGAATATATTTGGGTTCAAAGCCCTAAGCGCTTTATGTCTCAAATATCTGCAAATCGAGTGATGGCTAGTTTTAGAATGTCAGGGAATATCATTATTGCCAAACCCAATGTCTTCAAATCGTTCAATTGAAAAAATTGAAAGCCTTCTTATTGGATAAACATGACACTTACTAAAAATCGTATCATAACAACTGCTCAAAAGCACATGACAAAAAAAATTACCCTAGTCAAAAACACTAAATTTTGATTTGGTAGTCTTACATCTAAAATTTATATTCCTTCCACAGAAGTGAACAAGTTTTTGAAAGGCTTTTAGATTTAAGCCAACCAAGAAAAAGGAAGGAGAAGAAAACAAATATTGTATGGTTTAAAACTGTTTTTAGCATAGGACATGCTTGGGAGGGAACACAATAGTTGCAAAGAGTGTAGTTCCTCACACTTGGAGAGAGGCATATGTTCATCTGGCAGAGTTTAGTTTTTGTCATCTTTGACTCCTCTAAAATGAACAACTAGAAGAAGAAAATAGCTGAAAAGTAAAAACAAATGTGAATTTAACAAGAAGT
The DNA here is from genome assembly GCA_019916065.1 of Vitellaria paradoxa. Taxonomy (NCBI): domain Eukaryota; kingdom Viridiplantae; phylum Streptophyta; class Magnoliopsida; order Ericales; family Sapotaceae; genus Vitellaria; species Vitellaria paradoxa. Next base: position 42,969,038 of record CM034234.1, read on the forward strand.
CAGAACTGGTGCTTGGAGTTTAATAAACAAATCAATCTACTCTCAGTTCTCTACTGAAAAAGTTTCCATTCATTTAAAGTTGTAAATCATTTTATTTATTTATGTATTTATTGACAATGCCAAAGTTGTTTGTGATTCAGAATGTTTAGTTTCTGATTTGAAAATCAAGCATACAAGGGGGGAGATTGGAATAACAAAAACAATATATTTGTTTGAGAGAACCCTGTACTTATTCACACCTTTTTTAAGTCAGCTAAAATCAGAGGGCTTCCACTTCTGCATATGACAGATGTTCCTCTGAAATCAAATTCCATTTTAGCAATGTCAAGTTCCATCTCTTCTTTGTCCCGCTCAGCCATCACTACAACAATTCCTCCACCCAAACTCTCATTGGCTATGGCAAGTTGATTTAGTAGGGATCCCTGAGTTTACAATAAAATTAGCCTAAAGCATTTTTCAGAAAAACCTGTAGCTTTAGTTTTCTCATATTTATGCAAAATTCTAAATGATTCCCACAGAACTTGTGAATCAAAACTTTACCAATTTATCGCTCCATCCAAGAATTAGTGTGTGGTTTTGCTCAACCACCTCACTTCTTCCTTTCCTTAGTGAGTCAAACTTCTCAGAAATTGCATCCGAAACAAGTCCAAGCATCATTGCAAAGATAAGCATCCCTCCAAAACTAATGGACACCGAAACTAGTCTTGGACCAATGCCTTCTGAATTTGCATGATTGCCCGAGTCTGCAACATGTGTCCAAGATAACCAAAGGCAGTCGGCTAAACCATCATCTGTCACACCAAAGAGGGCCAGCCCACCAAGACAAATTAGTAATAGGGTTGCCACTAACAATGCCAAAGGCTTTGCATATGGGTGGACTGATAAGAACAGATCTACTCTATATGCTAACTGCTTGTTTAAAGACACTTCTTCTGTGATGTTGTCCGATGATCTTCTTGATTTTGAGACATGATCAACATACTTCAAGAAAAGAAAAGGGAAGGATAAAATTGTGAGCGAGACGATTAAAGCAGTAAATTTTAAGCTTCTGTTAGGAAGATGACCACTCTCCTTTTTGACGGAATTGATAATATCCAAATAATCCACCAAATTGCAAGCCTGTAATCTCATATTGATCTTGGAAATGTGATCCTGCAAGAAATACCCCATTAAATCCAGCAAGGTTTTACAAGCACTCCCATCAACACTTAGCAACTGATACTGGCCCTCTAACACGATAAAAATACATAGAGATATGTTTCCAACCATCTGATGGTATTAAATTGCTTATTTAACCCAAATTTTTTTTGTGATACGACCCAAAACTAGGTGTGCTAATTAAGAGATGTTGCTTAACCAGTAGAACTGCTTGATGAAGATAGTGCATGCCCAGACATTTTTTTCAAGCTTGACTTAACAAATTGAGCAATTTTTTCTTTTGTTGGGCCAAATAGGAGAGGAAGGAAGTGAAACACACAAAGAAAAACACCAGGAATGTAAGGATGGTCCAGTGAGGATTAGATGAGTTAAGTCATCTAAGGGAAAGTTTCAGTTTTTGAAGTTCTCTGTATATATTGTTCTCGATTAGTATAATACGTTACCTGCAGATCAATGACTTGATTGCGTAAAGAGAAATTCTTGTGGAGTAGAGATGAAAATGCCGTTATCAAAATCTGCAACCAACCACCAAATAGCTATAACCAAAAATATCAGCTGGAAATAGCTTCACTTCACCAACTGAAAGCATCAACAAACAAATAAAACAAGCCCCTTTATTGTTGCAATGTCAGAAAGAGAAAGTGAACTCACGGCCACTGAAAAAGCCATCTGCCACCGAACCTTCCGCAGGCCACCGCCGAAGCCGGCGAACTTCTTCCCGGGGGATGCTTTCTCGCCCCGAAACGCCGTCGCGTTTCTCCGATCTCCCACTCGAAACGGCCAGCTGAGGTCCCGAAGCGCCATCCCGATCATCTTGCCTATGTGGCTTCTCTCTCCTGCGATCGAATTCGACGCGGACGCCGTATTCCGGCGTGCTTGGAATGTCGCGGCGGAACCGAACTCGGAGGCGAGGAGGTCTGTAACAACGACGGTTTGGGGTCCGACACGTACGGTCTCCGAGCCCTAGGGTTAGTAGTGAAGCGTCTGGTCGGAGTTCTGGAGAGGTGGTGGGCGGAGTGGACGAACGACGGCGATGGGAAGAACCAATCTCGGCTAGTAGTCGGCGATGACTCGGAGTCGAAGGACATGCTTGGAATTAACAAAGATGTTGGGGGGCTTTTGTGTGAGGGGAAGTAACTATTTTCGTTTTAGTTGTTGGATTAAATTTGGGGTTGTTGGCATTCAATAATGTTCTGATTAAATTAATAAAATCAATAATGTTTCCGAATGAATTGAATATCATTGGTTATAGTTGACCCTGAGGGCCTGTTTGGCCGGCAATTTAAATATAACCATTTTGATTAGTTAACTAATCCAAATATATGAATTCATAATTAAATGACTTCAATGACTTAATTATGAGGCCATTTTTGGGATTGTTTGGCATGCAATTATTTGTTGAAAATCTCTGAAAATCTCTATAAATCTCTGTTAACTTTATATCACATCAACTTTTTTCTCTCACTGCACGCATTACGAACTCTTCCCAAACCACAATTTATCTCAATTTATCTCATTTTTTTTTACTCCAAACAAACCCTTTGGATGACTAAAAGTGACTAAAAATTGAAAAAAGTGAAGAATTTCAGTTATTTTTTAGTGTTTGGAACACCAATTAAAAGTGACTAAAATAAATAATTGGAACAACGCAAAGCAAGTTGTTTTAACAGTTCCGTTTAAAAAATAGTTGCTGACAAATGTTGAAAAAGTGAGAAATTTTTTGTAAATTTTTGTAACTTTTTGTAAAATTTTATAAAATTTAAAAATAAATGCACGAAAAATAAAAATGACAAAAATTGATAAAAGTAGGTAAATATTTGTAACTTTTTTTATAACTTTCGTAATTTTTGACCCAACTAAACTGGACTATATTCACTTTGAATTTATGCAGTTGGATTCCCAACTAATTGATAATTGAATATGTTTAGTGTGACGTTATCGTTTATTATTTGAATTTATGGGTGCATTTGGCGCATCAAATTTTAGTGAAAATCTTTAAAAACTTTTAAAAATCTTTGAAAATTTTTATATACTTTTACACATTTTTGCCTTCTCGAAATTCAAAAAATGTCAATGTCTTTAAAAAAAAAAATTGATAACTAGAATTCGATTAATCAAATAGTAAAAATTTTTTCACCATTCTCACCATAAACTCTTAAATTATTGAATGACACTCATTTTAATTATTTTTTGTGGGTTCGTAAAAACCGTTTCGACGGATTCCCGCGGTCAATTTTTATCCAAACAGGTTTCTACAATCCGTTTGAACGATGCAAAAAAGTCATGACAAAATTTTGAATCCGTCCAAACGGAAATCCAATCCGTCAGAATATGAATCTTACTATTTATCTCTAAAAAATACGGTTTGAGATGCGTGCACCAAATACAAAACATTTTATCTCTCTCTTTTTTTTTTTTAATCACTCTAAACTCACCTTATATAATGCTTGCTTTTTTTAACAATTTAGTCAAGTCGTCCCTTCTTCGAAATAATATTTAGAATCTTGAAACAATAAAATAATTTTCTAATAATTTGAGTAGACTCAAACTTAAATCTAAATAGATTGATGTTTTTTTTTTTTTGTTTTAACAATTTCAACGCAATCATCAATAGAAGGTAAAATAAGAAATTGTGTTTAAAAAGTTATTGTCGAGGAATTATAACATAACCAAATCAAACAAAGTATTTTTCCACTAGGTAGGGTCGGTTATATGGATTTGTCGACGCCAATTAAATCTGTTTAGGGGCATATCCTCCGATCAAGGAATTATAACATAAGATAATTATTTTTATAAAAATATATAAAAATTGAAAGTAGAGTGAAATAATAATATTTTTTTTCATTTATCATTTCTTTTTATTTTAACCTACACTAAGAATTAGAGATAAGAAAGAACTAAACATATTATATTTTTGTTTATTATTCCTCAAATTTAAATACACTATAACTATTTGTTTAATTAAAAATATATTTTAAATTTTATATTTTTTTAAAATAAAAATATACCATAAATATAAATTATAACATTGAGGAAATCATAATTTATTATTCGAAGAGAATATAAATGATAAATAAACAAGTAAAAGAAGAGAATATAAATGATAAATAAACAAGTAATAATGAAAGCAAGCGAAAAAATTAAGGGGTCATTTGGTTTATTTTTCTATTTTTATTTTTATTTTTATTTTATATTTTGAACTTATTTTTTATTTTATACTTTTAAAAATAAGGAAAATAGTTCAAAATTCATTTGGTTACTTATGTTTAAAATTTGTTTTCAAAAACTGAAAATGAATTTACATATAAAATAAAAAATGATAAAAAGTTATTTTGAGAGTTTTTAACAAAAAATAAGAAAAATATCAAAGCAAGGAAAATAAAATATTTTCTATTGTCTCGTTTTGATATTTTTGACACATAAAACAAAAACAAAAAATAAAAAATAGAAAAGTGAACCAAATGCCACCTAATATTTTCTCATATTTGATTTAAAAAAATGATAAGAAAATAGCTAAAAGAAAATATAATATAACTAGTTTAATAATCAGAGCAAGGCTCCATTTGGAGAAACAAAAAATTTCTAAAAAATTGTAAAAAATACTAAAAAATTCTAAAAGTTCTTTATTTTTTATCTCATCGTAAGAATTATGAATTCATAATTTATCTTATTTTATTTCACTTTTTGTCACTCTAAATGTACCCTGCAGTAAAACTCTTTCTCTCTTTCTCTCTCTCACTTTTTTTTTTTTTTTAAATAACAAATTTTGGTTCGTATGGGTTGGGTTTGACGGATGATTAAAGCTTTACTTTGACAAAGCCCAACGGCCCAATTACATGTAAAATTTTATGTGCACTTTGCTGTTAATACCAGATGCCCACAGCTACAGTGCTGAATGTAAAACTCTCCGATTCTAAGGTTTTTCTGAAGAACAACCTGCTAGGGTTTAGGAAAGGAGTCTTTACGCAGGTATGCTCTCTTTATTTCTTATTGGTTTGATGTTAAGGGGGAAAAAAAAAAAGCAAAACTATTTTCTCTGTTTCTATCACTGTTTGAATCGTTGTTAGTGCACGGAACAAACTCCCATCGTTTATTTCAGTTCGTATATCATCTGTGTTTTGTAAGTTCAGCTGATTTCTGAGTTATATGCATAATTCCACTCTCGATTTTCTTTTGTTTTTTGAACCATTAACTCACTCCTGTTGGTGTTGTTGGAACTTTCTCGAAATATATGGAAACGGGGATGTGAAATTCTGCAATTGTTGTTATGAATTTCGTGGTATTAGTTCATTGTTCGATCTGGTCAGTGGGTCAGTCTATGGGAGTTAGTTTTTATTGTACATGATGAATAGATTTGGTTTAATAGCAGATTGCTTCCTTATTTTCATTGACTCCACTTTTAAATCCTCTTGAGCTTTTAGGTCCTCAAATTTTCTTAACAAAAGTTATTTTGGTAGATTTACCCTAAAGGGCAAGGCCACATGTTTGAGTTCTCCTTTGGCCCTAGCCATCCAATGGTTTCTACGTCTATTAACCGCATGGTGCTCATTTTTTTTCTTTTCTTTTCTTTCTTTTTTTTTTTTTTTTAACTTTGAAAGGCATAAAATGTGTTGGCGATCCTTAGATGGAGTAGATTTTGTGTTTTTATGAGCCAGACACATTTTTAGCAAGAATCTAAATTTTTAAATGTCATTATGAAAGGTTATGCCTTTACCAACCCCCCCCCCCCCCCCCAAAAAAAAAAAATGTTTCCGACTTCCCATTTTTAAGGGTCTTCAGGCCTGTGAGAAAAATAGCTGCTTTAGTTACAGTTCAATTAATTATAAACTATTTCTTGCAGGGCTTCAGTGAGTGTCTTTTGGAGATGATAATTTTTTCCCATGTCCATTTAGAAGTCTCTATTTATATGGGATTGTGTTTAGCTCAATACCTAACCCCTTTCAAAATATATGTACACGTATATATAAAATTGCCTTTTGTTTTGTTTTTATTCCTTCTGTGCACCTATATCATGCAGCTTTCCTGACTTTATATCTTTATTTTGGTGACACTTGCTTAGGATTTTAACATGCTTGTTTTTATTTTTGTTGTAGACAAAGTTGTTGATAGAGTCTCAGGTGTTAAGTTCTTTTTTAGGTCTTTGATTGTGGTTTGGTTTTTGTCTCTATTGGTTTTTTAAAATTCAGCATGAGAACTTGTGTTTTATGCTCGCATGCCATTACAATTGAGTCATGGTTTGCATTGATAATTTGCCTTTCCAAAATAAGGTTCACCACATACATAAAGTTAATTTGCATTTCTTTTTTTTTTGGGGGGGGGGATTTTTGCAATTTCACTTTCCTTACTACATATTTTTTAGTTTGAGAGTGAAGTATGATATTCAAGCTTGAGCCCTTGTATATACCATGTCTAGGCTCTCATTGCATAGGTTCACCTCATCAAGTTATTTGTATAATACGGCCACTAAGTGTTGAAGATGTGTTGGTTTTCATCCATGTGTGATTCCACTATGATAATCTAATTTCAATGGGTGTATTTTCTTTCCTGTAATTGCTTTAAACTGTCGTTGATCTCCAATGGGTCTAGTGATGATTTTTTTTTTTGGGGGGGCTTATGTTAGCATGTTTCATTTTGTTTATTTTGTAATTAGTACTCTTGAGATGGAGCCATTGATAATTAATCCGCCAAGCCTTCTTGGTTGACTTGATGGTGTCAACAAATATGAAAAATGATAAAGGGGCAAAACTAGCAATAGGAGATTGGAATGCATGTATAAAATCCTTGCTCCATTTTGTCGTCTGCTACTTGATTTATAGCCATGGTGCCAAATTAAGATTGTCAAGCATAGGATGATGGCTTGGGTTGCAAGAGTGCAGTTGAGTGTTAGGATCTTGATGCCTTTTGCCCTAAATAATGTGCTTGAATTCCATTCTCCTATTGGTTTATGAAGCTTGAATAGCTTGGCAACCTATTTTTCTTTTTTGGTAAGTGACCTGTTAATCCATTTTAAGATGATCTTGGTGTTATTTAATTTATTCCCTCTTAGAACTTTGACGTTTGATTTGAGTATCAGTGGAAATAGGAGATGTGCAAGAACTGGGAAACTTCTATAAATGTGTTTGTTAATTTCATTTTTTTGATTTGCTTGATGTGATGGACTACCTTAAATTTGTGTTCCTGGAACAGAGTCAATAGGAAAATAGTTCCTCTTCCTTCTGTTAAACACTAGAAGAGCCATGATGCAAATGGGTGAAAATGCTCTGTCCGTGGCTGGTCCAAGGACTATGGAATGGTCTACTGTTCCTTATACTGGTCCTCCGGCACCTGGGACAAATGGAAAGCAGCGGACATCAAGTTTGGAATCACCTATCATGTTGTTAACAGGTCATCAGAGTGCTATTTACACAATGAAGTTCAATCCAGCTGGAACAGTCGTTGCATCTGGTTCACATGATAAGGAAATTTTTCTTTGGAATGTACATGGGGAATGCAAGAACTTCATGGTTTTGAAAGGGCACAAGAACGCTGTTCTGGATCTTCAGTGGACTACTGATGGGTTGCAGATGATATCAGCTAGTCCTGACAAGACCCTGAGGGCATGGGATGTAGAAAGTGGGAAACAGATAAAAAAGATGGCAGAACACTCCTCTTTTGTGAATTCATGCTGTCCTTCCCGCAGAGGTCCTCCTCTTGTTGTCAGTGGATCTGATGATGGCACTGCAAAGCTATGGGATATGCGTCAAAGGGGTGCCATCCAGACGTTTCCTGACAAATACCAAATCACAGCAGTCAGTTTCTCTGATGCATCGGATAAAATCTACACTGGTGGGATAGACAATGATGTTAAGGTGTGGGATTTGCGGAGAAATGAGGTTACCATGACACTTCAAGGACATCAGGATATGATAACTGGTATGCAATTGAGTCCAGATGGCTCCTACCTTCTTACCAACGGCATGGACTGCAAGCTCTGCATATGGGACATGAGGCCATATGCCCCACAAAACCGTTGTGTGAAGATATTGGAAGGTCACCAGCACAACTTTGAAAAAAACTTATTGAAATGTGGCTGGTCACCTGATGGAAGCAAGGTTACAGCTGGTAGTTCGGATCGAATGGTGTATATTTGGGATACAACTTCTCGACGGATCTTGTACAAGCTCCCTGGCCACACGGGGTCAGTGAATGAGTCTGTTTTCCATCCTACTGAACCAATTATTGGATCCTGCAGTAGTGATAAACAGATTTATCTTGGGGAGATCTGAACTTCACTGGGATTTCATTAATCTGCCATGCATGGCTATGCGGTTATAGTAACCTGCCAGTGCCTGTTGAAGCATCACTAATGTTGCATGTTTCTTGTAATTTGGACCTGAATTCTGAGTTCTTAGCGGCATTGCTATATGTATTTAGCTCGAATTTCTTGTCGTGGATAGTTGGTAGTGCATTCTACCTCTACTTGCAAGAAACCATGCTTAGAGATTCAGTATCAGGTGTCCTTTTCTTGTTTACCTGACAGATTGTCACGAATACTCCCTCCGGGATTTGAAATTTACAACCCAAAAGTTGCCTTCATGGGGGATATTCAAATTGTGGAAAACAGGTCGAATTGAATTTAGATGTATGGACAAACAATGTTATGATTTTACCTTGTTCTTCTGTTGTTGTTAGCGAATATGGTTGGTTGTTCTGCTTGTTTTCATGTTGTGGATGGAGTGACCCTGCTTCTATTTGCTATTTGGTATTATTTTGAACCCTTCCAAAGCTGCGAATGCCGCCTTCTGTTTAACATAGTAGTAGCACTTTGGTTTGGTTAGTCTTCTAAACCAAGTTTGAATATCGTGTCTTGACCTCTTTCTGTTTGAAGGGCAAAAAATTCACACAAATGATAGAATATTTAAAGAAAATTGACATCCTGTATATTGAAGGCTGAATCATATTAATTGGAAGTCAGCATTTCAGAAAAGCATTCCTAAATTTTTGTAACCTTTCTTTTAAAGTAAAATTGATTTTTTTTTTGGGGGGGGGGGTTGTAAATGCAGAAAATTTAAAATGTAAAACGTGTTAGTACATTTTCTAAAGTTGTTACATGTTAAACCATTGACTTTGATTTTTTTTTTTAACATTGACAATAAACTTACTAAAATTGAATGTTTGTTGCTTTATTTTGCCTATTTATAGTTTTCGTAAACTTATTCAAAAAATGAATATTTAATATGTTAATTAAAAATGATAAAATTTAACATTTAAACTTGTTATAAAATCATTAAAATTAAAATTAGATGCATTGAGGAGAAAGTTAGAGAATGACTTTTTAGAATCAATTAAATCTTCTAAACTCTATTTGCAATACATTTGTACAAAATGATTATTTGTAAAATTTATTTTTTTTTCAATTAATATTGAGTTGAGTAGTTTTGTACTATTTGACATATAATAGGTACATCATAATAAAATTTAAAACTTTACTAATTTGCAGAGAATTTTATCAAATATGATTTAAAATTCTATTTTGTATAACAGCGTTAGGTTTGTTGAAAATCATTAAAAATTTTAAAATTTTTAAAAATTATTCATTTTTATCCTGTTACACGAATTACAAGTATACAAATTACAAACGCACTAATAATATTATGTAATGCAATACACCATCAATTCTCACCATTTTAATACCAATAACAAGGGTTTTCGCATTTGATTGTCATCAATTAATAAATTATAAATTGTGTTATTTTATTTGATAATTAGAAATATTTGAATTGTTATTAATTAATTTTCTTCAACAAAATACCATAGGAATAATGTAGGAATAGTTAGACTTTTTACGGTAATAGGATCTTATAAAAAACAAAGGGTTCCCTTAAGCTTAAAAATCAACGGGTAATCTCTTTTGTACTTTGGATTAACGTAAGAAAATGATTAAATTTATTAAATTTAATTGAATCTGTATTTCATGAGTCAAAATTAGTTGAAAATTTCATAAAAATATATTTATAAAATTATATTTTTACTTATTTTTATATTAAAATGAAACATTATTTTGTTTATAAGAATAATTTTTATAAAAGAGTGTGTCTGAAATGATAAAAAGTGAGATAAAATGAGATAATTTATAAGTTCGTAATTTGTGTAATAAGATAAAAAGTAAATAATTTTTAAAAATTTTCAGATTTTTTTAATAATTTTTATAGAATTCGAACGTTTAAAACAAAAGGAAAAAAAAAGGGAGAAAGAGAAAAAAAAATGAGCGGAACTGTAGCTCAATTGACGGAGCACCCACCGGCTCGCTCATCACCCCCGATTCGAGCCCGGTTCCCCATCCCTCTTAACTACCCAAAAAAAAAAAAAGGGAAAAAAAAAATTTGGTCCCAGCCAAAACTGGAGTCGGCCGGCCCAAAACAGTTCTAGTCGGTTGGTGTTGTCAGACAACCAAGTTTCTGAGACGACTGAGACGAGGGAAGCGATTGGGGTTTAGGGTTTTACGATTTCGGAGCTATCTCTCGAGGAAATTAGGTGAATTTCATTTCCTCTCTTTCTGTGTTTTCATTTTCTTGTTTTGCTTGATTGATTCAATCTAAATCCCTAACCTTTGGTTAATCTGAAAAACAAATAGTAGATCGATAAATTGATGTACTTCAGTTATTGTAATGAATATTCAACTCAAATGAAGTGGTGATTTTAAGTTGTTTTAATTCCAGAAGTTTCAATTTTTGCCTTTTTTCTTTTCGCGTTTTAGATTTTCTTAGAATTCAATCGGCGCCTGATTTTCGATTGTTCTCTGGGATACCCGTTATGGTATTCTGTTTTTCTTGTTTGTTCTATCTATTCTATCCCGTTTGATCTAATTTCGTGGTAGATTCCATCTTAGAGAAATCTGCACTGCTCTGGTCATACGTAAATGAAATGAAATAAAATTGCTCTAATCGGAACACATTTCATTTATTTATTTATTATTTTTTTTTTTTGGGGGTAGGTTCATTGATGTTGTTATGTTTGAGGAGTCAACTCATTAGAATTTTGTATTGATATAAGTAAAAGAAAAGCATGGAGAATGATTCCACCTTGTTTGTGCTTGACGATTTGGGGGGAGAGAAATAGGACTTCTCAAGGCATTGAATTTCCTGTTTTATTTATAGATTGAACTTGAGGAGTACTTTGTTTATCCATTTTGTATGGGTGGATTTTGGGGGGGTGGGGATTTGGATTTACAAATTTTCTTACCATTTGTTGAAACATGGTTGTCTGGTTGTTGGTGGACCTTTATGGGTCTTTTTTTTTTCTTTTTTTTTTTTTTCCGGCCTGGGGGGGGGGGGAAGGGGCATAAATGGGCAGCATTCCCCCAATGCTTTCTAATCAATAATATTTACTAATTAAAAAATTGTTTTCTCGTAGTTGTTATTGGCTCATGAAGTTAAATGTCCCTTTGGTGCTCTTGCAATATTATTCAGCATTTTCCATGCAACAAGCCTATTTTGTTTTCACTTGGCACCATCGGATCAGTAAGGCTGATTTTTGTCCTTACGCGAACGGGTGGGTCTTCCTCCATTCATGAGATTTTCACCTCATACGGCTCCTAGTTCAATTTTTTGTTTACTTATTTTTGTTGTTGGCACAACCACACCACAGTTTTTTTTATCTGATAATTACCATTTGGTTCGGTTATTTTGTGTAAAAATAATAGTTCTTAGTTTTGGTTATGGTTTTGAAATTCTAAAACGAAATAAACTGAAATAACTGAATTAAATTTAATTAATATTTAATATATATATATAATTAATCTAAATATTCACTCCTGTTAGTGGTTTTGTCTTTTGAAATCTCAAAGGCTATAGGACATCAACAAATCATTATAATACTAAATATGCATTTAGTTTTTGAAGTTGTGGAGCTAGAACTTTTATTTTGTTTTCGTTTTTTGTTTTTAATTCAAGTTGTTCCTTTTTAGTTTTATTATGCATTTTATTTTCTTAGTTGGTTTAATGGAAACATATGTTGACTTTTGCAATTTGAAATTTAGAATTTTAATGTTTTGATGACATTTTGTTTTTTTTGCAAGTTGAAGAATTTATGCAGCTCATTTGTCAATTTTGTTTTTTTGTTTTTGTGAACTTGTATATTAACCAATTAACTATTAAATATTACAATTAATCATTTGTGGGTTGTGTCTTATTCTATTTGAACTTAGAAGTACTATAAGTTTTGTTTTCACTTTGCAAGTCTCAAATAGCACTTGTATAAAAATTGTTATTTTGTCTCTACAATTAAATTATAAAAAGTATATTTAAATTTATAAGCTTATATAACCAGACTGACTGTAACCAAACTAATATAATTTGGTTTGGTTAATGTTTGATTAGTGCATGTTTTATGGTAGGTTTGATTATCCTTTCTAATTTTTTAAAATAATCGATTCGGTTATAATTTTCGAACCGTACTGATTGATGCTCACCCCCAATTGTAAACCGTGGCTCATGCCGCCAAACCCCATATCTGGAAAACACGCACGAGAAATAAAGGGTTCAAAATATTTCAGAAACTTTTTGTAAAAATAAATAATCTGAACCAAATTTGAAATGGTTTGCAAGAGAAAGGGCCATATTTGAATCGGCTGGCCTAAAACAAAATTTGGAAGGACCCCAATATTATGTGAAAGTACTCATGAACCTGGAAATATTCAATATGTTGTGTTTGTCAAATACGTACATGCCATCTCCTCAATAGCCAACTTGATAAGCTAAAATTGGCAGTGCAGGCAGGAGTGAAGATGCTATATGGATCAATATTTCTAAGTTCTTTATAGGCAACATCCATAATTTCCAATCAAAAAAAAAAAAAAAAAAAAAAATCCATAATCTTGTCACACTGCTCTGAGTGGGGCGTAAATGGCTGGAAGTCACATAAGATGTTCAGCTGCTCAGTTACAATTATATGGGTTTTTTTTGTATTTTATAATTGCACTTTCTTGTGAGTAGAAATATTATTAAAGGACAACTCATTCCACAAGGCACAACTTTCCCTCTACAAACAGCGGTTATTTTCAGGGTTTAAACCCGTGACCTTGGATTGCAATATAACCTTGCAGTTAATGTATTATGTGAATTTGCAGGTTGACGGCCGATCAAAACAATAATTCTCAGTAAGAGATGGCTGGGATTCTACGATTTGGCAGCCTTGCACCCAAGACCAAGAATTTTGTTGTTGCAGGAGGGTTGACAGCATTTGTCTTTGGGGTGTATTTCTACACCATGAAAGCTGTTGGGGGTACAGATGAACTCCAGGTAGCTATCGACAAACTTGAAGAGCAGAAAAACAAAAATTAGGCTGAAGCAAGCTCGGCTTCAAAGTTCTGATATTTGCGATAACAATGATGTAATTGGGATCAAATGCAATGATGTAATTGGGTACCAGTGTTTGACTGCGAGCAGCCTTTTCTTCTCTTAATAATGGTTCATGTCTACCCTGGTTTGTTTAATAAATATGCATATTCGTATATATTTACTTGAAGTGAAATTGAAATAGACTTTTTTTGAGTTGTGAATGAAGAGAGTTTGTTATTTATGTTTCAAATATTTGCCACTATTGCTTCTTGTATATATGATGAGAGTTGTGATAAACCAAAAAGTGCAGCGGTTTGGATGCTTCTCAGAGTTTCGAGCTGAGTTATTTCTTGCAGCAATGGGAATAGGAAAGTGGCATCGGAATCCCATGAATGTTTCTTCGCATCAGATGTGCTATTTAGGCCATTGCTCCCTTTGGAGCACGAAAGTTTACCCAAAAAAACTCAAACTAATAACCCGAAGGGAAAGCGAACGAAGGTAATAAAAAATCATGGCAGGTTGAAAAAGTTAAATTTATTTCATTTTTTTAATTGAGTGAGAAAAATAAGATTAAAATAAGTAGATATTTATATAAAAAATAAAATTAATTTCTGTTTTGTTAAAAAATTATAGAAATTGATAAATTTATTTTCCCTTTATTTTTTGTATCTGCAAATCTATATTCTAAATACAAGTGTTGACTCATGCGATACACGAAATTAAATAATATTTTTTATAAAAAAAATATAATTTTTATATACATAACAAAATATTTCAATAAAATTATATAATTTCATTTTTTTTTCACTGATCAAATAACAAAATATTAAAATATTAGAGAGATAATTTTGGATTGAGTTTCAAACTTAAAATTATTAAAAATGAAGTGTATATCTGAAGTGTGAGCTTTGTCGAGTTTGATGATTCACTCGTGCTTCGTCGCTATTGGTATTTCATTACCTCCCTACTTTTTTTATTGATCCAATAACAAAATCTTGAAAGAATTAGAGAAAAAAGATTATGATGGGTGGAATCAATCAATTTGTGTGATAGAGAAAAGAAAATTGAAAAAAAGAGTGGCTTTTTCAGTTTTTTTTTATTTGTTATTTTTTGACTCTGTAAACTTTTACTAATGGGCGGAGTACTGTGCAAAGAGACTGTGTGACTCTCTTTTAATGAATTTTTATTATTACAAATTTCAGGTGGAGAGAGAGAGAGAGAATGAGACTTTTCAGTTTTCTCTTTTTTTTTTTTTAACTTTTTTAATGTAAAAATTTTTTAATGAACTTTTATTATTATAAATTCCAGATAGAGAGAGAGGGAGAGAGAAAAAGAGACTTTTTAGTTTTCTTTTTCTTTTTTACCTTTTCTTAATGCAAATTTTTCCCGAAAGTGACTTCAATTTTCTTTTTATTTTATTTTTTAACTCTTTTTTAATGTAAACTTTTACTAATAGATGGGAAAATTGTATAGAGAGAGACTGTGATTTTCTTTTAGTGCGTTTTTATTATTATTCATTTCAAGTGGAGAGAGAGAGAAAGAAGAGAAGTTGTTTTAAAAAAAATCAAAATTTTGTTTAAAAAAAGAAAAAGAAAAATAAAAATAAAGAGTTATATCACGTATAATAAAGATAAAAGTAAAAGAGAGAGGTAGAGAAAAATATATAATTTTAGTATCATAGTATATATATAGTATTTATTTCTCCTCTATAGAAATGAACTTTTAGACCTCATCACTGGCAAGAGCGGATACAATAAAGTGATTGACTTGAATTTGCAAATCTAGAGAAAAATAATGTGGTTGGCAAACAAATCCTCTCACTCTAGGGGGGGGGGGAAGAAGCATTGACCAATTAAAAAAAAAAGGATTAAAAAAATAATTCTAGTTGATAACCGCCTCCATTTTTTGATTGCTGCCTTAGGAATACATGTTAAATGGTTGTGGGTGGCATTTTTGTTAAAAATGAATATATGTGTTTGAATTATAAAATGCTTTATTTCATTTTGTTCGGCAGCAAAATTTACTGTCGGAACTGTTGACCACGTCAACCGGAAATGCAATCAACAACCTGCCGAACAAAGACAGAAGAAAGGTTACGGTCGGAGTGGAGGTCTCTGGCCGGAAAATCCTCCGATGCTTAAGTCAGCAAGTAGTTCAAGGAAGAAAGTTTTACTGGAGAAGAAATGAACAGTAGCTTAAGTCGGCAATAGTCAGCTTATCATAATTGTCAAGTGGAATGTCGTATTTATAGTAATGTAAATAACAAATAAAATAATACATGTGCTTTGACCGCATCCACGCTTCCATATACCTCTTTTCCTTCATTGCTTTAAATGCCTTTCACCGCTCATTTAATGCCCCATACATTTCATTAAATACCCTATACCTTTTATTCAATGCTTCTGGTAGTTAAACACGGCAATATAGCCAAAACTCCGTGGTCAAACTATCTACCTGTCACATCTATCAATTACTCGTAACGAAATGAACTGACTTAGTTACTCTCTCAGAGATAAATACTAAGTTCAGTCATAACTATGGTGCATTTATGGTTGTGATTCCTCGTTAAGACTGTGGGTCCTAGGCCTAACATTTACTAGCCGCCAATCGATGGGCCGAACAAACTGACTACTAAGGTCTTCGGCTACAGTCACGTGGCAACACATTATCTATAGATACTGAGAATCAGGGTATCCCTTGGAATATTAACCCAAAGACGCGTGTCCATGTATAATACTCACGTGGAACCCTCATGCTATCAATCAACTGTTCGGTAGAATACCACGTGTTACGCGTCAACGTGTTCGGTCAATGACTACGTGATTCACTCAAATATGTTCGGCGTTGAGCCGCGTGACACCTTAACTATACTGTTCGATACTCCATATGTTAAGTATTATTTTACCCAACACATTTATTTATGTATGTAAAAAATAATTATAATGTCACGGTTGGATTGTGGTTCAACTCGGATTGATTCCACCCCTTCAACCATTAACTTTTAATTTCACCTTAACAGTTTGGAGTTCCAAATATTGATTTCAACACCCATTCCCGGTTTAAAAATCATGAATTATTGATTAAAAAAATGAAAAAATAGAAAAACAATAGTAATAAATAAAAGAGTTTGAATTGGAAGGTGAGTGGATAGCCTAATATTAAGGGGTTATTTCGTAATATTGTCGTTTTTCTATTTTACATGTTTATATTTTCTATTTTTTAATTTTGTTGTCGTTTTCTTTTTCTGAAATGAAAACTAAAACTGCATTTGAAAATATAATTTTGTTTACAATTATTAATTTTTATTTTCATAAAATATTTAATTTTATTAGTTTTTTATAAATTACTTGAATTTATTAAATATATTTTATATTAATTTAATTATATTATTTATTAAAAATAATTGAATAAAATATAGATATTATATCATTTAATCCAGTAGATATAAAATATATTAATTATAATTTATTTATATTATTTACTAAAAATAAATGAATAAAATATATTTCATAATAATTTAAATAGTTTAATTATGATATTTATTAAAAATAATTTAATAAAATATATTTAATATTATTTTTAAATTAATTATTTAATTAAATTAAGTTAAATAATTATAATATTTATTAAAAGTAATATAGTAAAATATATGTATATTAATTAAATTATTTATTAAATTAAATTAATATATTTTATTTTATTATTTATTAAAGATAATTTAATAATATATATTTCTTATTAATTAAATTAACTAATTAAATTTAATTATCTATTAGAAATAAATTAATAATAGATATTACATATTAATTAAATTAAATTAAATTAATTATATTATTTATCAAAAATAATTTTAGTTTAATACAATATCTAAATAAAATAATTTATTTTAATATGAGATAACAAAATAGATAAAGTATTAAAATTGATAAAATATTTGTAACAGACAAAAAGTAGAATAAACATACTTTTTTTCTATTTACATTTTTTTGTTTAAATTTTTTTAAAAAATAAAAAAATTTAAATAGATTTAACAACGTATTTCTATTTTTGTTGCCGTTTATAAGATTTTAATTTTTTAAAAATATAAAGAAAAGACAGAAAATAAAAACGTTACTAAACGGAGCGTAAGCAGCCCAATTTGGACTAGGAACTAGTTTAGTCCAGACAAATATAAGTGGGCCCACTGCCATTGAAGGTTGTACAAGTTAGTCAATTTCAGAACTATGTATGGGTAGTTTAGACCTTTTATTCCCCAAATCTGGTTAGGGTTTCAGCGGCGTTTGGCTATATATATCGCAGAGTGGTGCACAGACCCTCTTCACATCCAAGCCTCCTGCACTTTCTTCTCTCCGTCTCTCCTCCTCCTTTCTCCTACATCAGTAGTCATTCTCTGTTCATATTTAGCTTTAATAGTAAAGTTATAATATGATATGTATATATGTATGTATCTATAGATGTTGTGTATAAAACATAGGGTTTTGGTTGTGAAAAAAACAAGCCAACCGGCAGAGCAAGGGCGTTTGCGATTCAGTGACGATATCTCCTTGCGTTGAAGGTTGGCGATATCATATACAAAAGCGATTCTCCGTGCCTTTCAAATTTCTTTGTTTTGATTGCGGCCTCGAACAAATCGCTACATTCCAATTCTTTACGAGTTTAATCTTTCTTGCTTCTCTTTGATACTTCCCATTTTCTTTTTAATTGGCTATTACATTCTTTTGTTTTTTCTTTTATAACTAATCTAAAATTGTCAAAAAGGAGAAAATTAACGGAGAAAAAAACAATTTATAATATTTTTCAATTGGAAGATTGGGGAAGTCCAACTACTTAGCTTATTAAATTTATCATCTTAAATTTAAATTTTTTTTAAATCATAAAAAATAAAATGTTAAAATTAACCAAAAAAATTAAAATACTAAGTGCTTTAAAAAAAAAAAAAACTGAAAATACTAACTATCAAAAAGTTTGATTTCTGTTGTTTTTAAACACAAAATTAATTTTTTATTACTTGGTTAGTTATAAAAAAATTAACTTTTATTTAAATAATAATTATTTTTATAAGGAATTATTAATAAAGTAATTTATAAAATGTTAAAAAAATATATATTTTTTGATTAAATAATTTTTTTATTCTTTTAATTTTTTCATCATCCTCTAAACACCGCTGAATTAAGGGCAAGGGCTTGCAGTTGGGATTCCGAGTCACCAATATATATGATAGGCACCATACGTAAAGTGTGGAGTTACATAAAATTATATAAAATGATAAAAGTTAATGTTTTGTTTTTTATCGTGCAAAATTAACCGTATTTTATCGTGTAAAAGGGATCTAAATAAAATATTAAGATGGGGTCGGAAAACCAGTGAAATGACAATTTTGTTAAGTGAATCATACTATTTATTGCGTGTGTGCGCCTTATAAAAATTATGCCCATTTACTAAAGTACCCCCAGGCTAAGGCAAGTGGAATATGAAGATTTCCAACTTTGAGTTGTTGAAAGACATTCAGCATGTAGTGAAGCTAGAGAACCGTTTTGAGGAGTAATTTTCGGCATAAATTTACCAAATTTTGGGATTTGTTGCAAAGTTAGAATTATTAGGAAAGGTAATTTTTAGTATAAATTTACTAACTTTTAAAATTTGAATGTTTGACAAAACATCATATTTATCTCTTTCAGTTTTTTAATTTAAAAATTATCGAAATTTTTACTAAACACACAAAAAATTGTCTAAAATTTATCAAACACTTAAAAAATATCAAAATCATCACTTATTTTATCAAATATACAAAAAATTTCACCTAATAACTTTTAATCCAAAAAAAAATAATAATAAAAAATTACTAAAAATTAAACACATAAAAAGTTGTTAAAAATTTTACCAAACACCTAAAAGTTGTCTAAAATTATTAAAAATTGTTCTTATTTGCCAAACACAATAAAATTTTACCTACCAATTTTTGACCAAAAAACACTAAAAATTATTAAAAATTAAACTTCCAAACAGTCCCTCCTGTTTGGTAGGCGAAGTACACCATGCTGAAGAATTATCTACCCTACCCACAATCAAAACAAGTGCCGAAGTGAGGAATGATTAATTGGCCTCCAAGCTAAAGCAAGAAAGTGTCTACTTAGCAAAAGCACAAGATATATCATCATAATCATCAAAATTGCCAACGAGGGATTATTTTGTTCACGGTTAAAAAATCATACAGAAACCACTTGAAGAACAAAACAAAACTGCAGCTGCCCCTATGTGAAGGAAAGATCTAACGACATAAAACTTAAAACAACCGTATCTACAACAAACCACAGTTCCTCTGAGCAAAATATTTTCACGCACCAGGATTGACAAAATGAAATTGCAAAAACAAACCAGGACTCAAAAATTATAGCCTTTCTTTCTTTTTTTTTTTTTTCTACTTACTTAGAAGAAAGAGACAACGGTTGCTCGCGCACTCAGAGCTGCACTTCTCTATCAAATATCCAGCTGAATGGGATGATGCGTGTTTGCTTGGCCTCGCTTTGAGCTCTTTCCTCCAGCCTTCTGATTCTCGGTGGCAACCCACAAACATAATCCTGAGCCTTTCGTCCCTCTGCAGAAAGTCCAGTTACTTCCTCCACTCTCCATCTGCCAACCAAAAATTCCAATATGTCTGCGTAGTCCTTAGCAGTGTAGACACCAAGTCGCTGCGCGACAGCTGAGAAGTGATCGAAAAGGTTGTCATCACGGCCGTCATACATCAAGTGGGCTGGCATTGAGATCTTCTTCTTCATCATGTCAGCAAGAGCCACGACAGTTCCATCAGGGTCAATCTCAAAGAGCTTTTCCACTATCTTTGTGTAAGCAGTTTCATGGCGCTTCTCATCCGAGGCAATAGTACCACAAATTTGTGCCAACTTAATGTCCCCGTGCTCCTTGGCAAGTCTGGCAGTGTTCCCATGTGAAATAAAAGTCGCCCGCTCTTGGAATGATGTATAAATGAATCCAAGGTAGGGATTGTTTTCTGTTCGAGGATCCTGAAACAATGTTTGGAAAAGGTATCCACAAATTAAAATAAGAAATGATGCTTATTGTGCCAGATTTAATAGTTTTGATTATAAACCTCATTCCACTAGTAGGCTATTGTAGTTGGTTACGGCATAAACATCAGTGACTACAAACCAACTTAATATTCTCCAGCCTGTCTCACTATTGCAATCTGAATAACAAATTTCTTTCAAGGAAGCGCCGTGTGTGAGGATATCAACAAGTCCATTTCTCACAAAAAATAAAAATACTATAAAAATTCTTCCCTATTTAAAGGAGAAAAGCTATATCTCAACCGGATATCCTACTCGTTCTTTTATTTTATTTTTAGGATAAGCAATAATGCATCCTACTCTTAACTTCCAATAGAGCAATATGATAATTTGCATAGTTAAATCATATGCATTTCAAGTATTTGCAACTTTGTCATACATTCATCAAGAAATGCTATTGCTCCTTGTCATTCCAGACACTTCTATCAAGATTGAGGGAATAGTAAGAGCAGTATAAACTCAGCAAGGTGACATTGTTCCTCACTAGATATACTTCAAGATCTAAGATGCAAGTAGATGATGAATTCATGAAATCAATACCACAATAACTTCACAAAATATCCTAAGCTTCATAAATATTTTGACTCCAGAAGAATTACAAGTGAAGTTTATAATTTTTTGCTTTTTTCTTTTTGTTATTTTTTTTTGGAAAATAAAATAATATTAGAATTGAAACAGTCAACAGTACGTGGAAAAATCTTACCATTCCTGACCCAATCAAATACTGAATTGTCTTCTCAATTTGCTTCATGTCTACACGTCCAGAAAGGTATAGATACTTATTGAGAAGGTCACCGTGCCTGTTCTCTTCTGCAGTCCAAGCCCTAGTCCACCTTGCCCAAGAAGTCAGGCTTGCTCCTGTTTCATCCCGAACACCATCTAGGGTGTTCAGCATTGTTTGGTAAGTTGGAAGGGCTTCCTCTGTGATCATATCTCCAACCAAAACAATAAAGTAATCATCTGGAATTTCATTTGCCCTCTTCCTTAGTTCATTGACTTGATCATGAAATCCATCAGAAGCTGGGTCAGGCAGAAAATCCTGTGGTTGCCAACATTTCTCCACTGGCTTCAAGTGAACCAAAACGTTCTGCTCAGCCCAATCTTCCAAGTTTTTGAAGATCTCAATCTTTTGGGGTGGCATGGAATGCGTTACTTGAAGATGGACCTCACGAGGAGGAGTAAAAGGCTTCTTAAGATTGTCAACCTCCCTGAATAGGCCAGGATAACAAGAATTAGATACTTGGACTCCAGTTTTGGTTCATAACATGGCCACAACACTGGTTTGATGATCAGAATGTCTATAAGAACAAATGTTAATAATACAATAAAATATGTATACCTTTATATACACAAACAATTCACCATTAGTTTCCTCAAACTAGCACTCCATCAGCCCACCACATACAGATGCATTTGGTCAAATCATTGTTATTCTTAAATTGTCTAATCAGTGATCATGTCTATTTAGCTAAGATCAATGAGGCAATTGCATTAGTTTTTTAATTTTATTTCTGATGAGTACAATTATATTACCTTTTCATAAAGGTGATAATAAGCCAAATAAGGATTGTAAAAAAATATAAGAGCAGAAGGATTTATATTTACAAAACAGGATTCCAGCTCTATACCTGTCAATCTGATAGTAAATATTTAACATTGTCAGCCCATATATTACCAAATTAAGTTAAAAATACTTCAAAGTCGATGCCACAGTTCCATCTAAGAGTAGATCAAAATAGGAGAGGATTTCAACTTTTCCTTCAGTTTGATCAGAGGGATGAAAAGATGCAACAGGGGAAGGTGGCAAGTAAATGCACGCAAAGGAAAAGAAAGAGGTAAAATATAATTTTACCTCTGAATATATTGAAGAAAGAAAATTTTATTTTTCCTTTCTTCTTCTGAGGATGAAAAGGTCAAAAAGTGGAGCACAACTGATTCTTCTGGAGCACAACTGATTCTTCATCCCTCTCATTTTTTGGAAGGGTGACCAAGTAGGAAAGAACGCCTCTCCCGCCTTTTTTTCCCTTATCTTCTCTTTTCCTTTTTAACAAACAACGAAAAACAAACTCATCACCTCTCCCCTGCCTCTGCCATCACTTCCTCCCACTCATATAGCCTACCAACATAGTGTCAGTGTATTATGTTAAAACTCACCTAATTACTCAGTTCCAAATTTTCAGAGCCATTCTATGGTAGACTCTTGACTTAATTACTGTCCTTCCATTAATATAAAGAACTTATATCAGTGAACATCATTAATCATCATTCTTGTCCCCAGACTTGATATAATAACTGGT
Organism: Vitellaria paradoxa; assembly: GCA_019916065.1. NCBI lineage: Eukaryota > Viridiplantae > Streptophyta > Magnoliopsida > Ericales > Sapotaceae > Vitellaria > Vitellaria paradoxa. The sequence goes on from CM034234.1 coordinate 42,991,892, forward strand.
AAAATTACTTCAAAAAAATTCAAATGAAAATAAAACAAGTAAACCATGCACACTTGATATTCCATTGTCAGCGTTCTAGCTAGACCAGCAAATGTGGGTGCCTGATACAACTTCTCATTTGACAATAATTTGTAAGCCCAGGGGAGTCATTAAAATTTGCTGGTTTAGACTTGTAATAAAGCTAAACATGATGTTAACTTTGTAACTATGCCAAGTTCCTGCACTTTCAACTAGAAGATAAGTATGAAAATCCAGCTTCAGGAACAAACACCGCATGACTTTTTACCATACGTTCCTATGGATAGATGACTTTATCATAGGGAGGTAGCACTAATTCCCCCCCCCCCTCTCATTCTTTTTCACCATCAAGTAAAAATGTCAACATTGTGGTCCATACAATTGAATTTAGAAAGGCCAACTAAAATGATGTAACGAATTGCTGTTTAGAAATGCTTTAAATAAAAACAAAACTTCAGATCAACCATGAAATGATTTTTGGGGGCGGAAGGGGGGGGGGAGGGGGAATCCTAATAGTCGTATCATAGACCTGGGGATGGGTGTTCAAAAAGTTAAGAAACACACAAACACACACACACACACAGAGTGAAGAAGGCTGGAAATAGCAAAACAAAATCAGTGGGACAAGCAACTTAAAGAGAGAGAGAGATGACTGTTATGCATTGCACCATAGAATCTGCAGCTAATGAAATGTATGGGTGATTGTATAAGTGGACAACACAATAGAGTTTATTTCACCTACACCCCCTGTGGTTTCGGTTTTATATACCTAGACTCCTCTTGAGGTTTGTATTACATTCATTTAGACTTCCTCTGTTAGATTTTCCATTAAAAAATAACTTTTGATCAATTCAATACTATAAATTATCTTTATAACCTTACTATTAATAAAAAAAAATGCATGAAAAAGAAAATTGACAGTAAGGTTCATCTGCTATTGCTTGATACGAATGAAAAAGAAGTGGAAGAATATGAGAAATTAAAATTTTCTCTCTTTCATGTTTAGTTTATCAGATTATTTATAGAAAAAGTAATGATAATTTATATATGTATAATTACTAATTTATATGTAATATAAATTTAAAATATTAATACGAAATATAATAATTTAAAGTACTGATATAGAAAAGGTTCATAAAAAATTTAATAAATTAATTATAATGTAATTTTAATATAAAAAAATAATACACCATAACATAATATAAATATTTTTTTATTAATACTAAGGGTATAAAGGTAATTTCATAGTATTGAATTAGTCAAAATTACTTTTTGGATGAAAAATATAACAGAAGGAGCCTAAGTGAATGTAATACATACCACCTCAGGAATCTAGGTGTATAAAGTCGAAACCATAAGGGATGTAGGTGAAATAAACCCCAATACAATATTAAAGAGGATCATTAATTCTAATAAATATGAAGTACAATTGTTAGTTTCAGAAGCTCAAATACGCCCCAACTAAAAATAGAAGAAATAATACTTTTCGTTATTTTCTTTTTTATTTTATTATTTTCCTTTGGGTGGGGTACAGGGTGGATGATCGAAAAACTAGAACTCTGTCCACCAACTCAGATGTAATGCCATAAGAAATCAATTAACCAAGGAGGCTGAAAAACCAATTGATGATACTCAAACAAAAAGAAAAGAGAGAGAAAGAAATAGAGAATTGAGACATCCTACTTCAAATTTTACTAATTAAAAATACTGAAATGACACATTTAAGGAAATGAAGAAAGACAATTTGATAGAGAAATGAAAAAGTGAAAAAGAGATGAGAACAAAGGAAATTTCCATCTTAAGCTTGCCTGGTTAGGCACATTTTTAAGCCACAAACAAATATGCATCAAATAGCTTCTGAATGTAAACGACCACATACATCATGATATGGAAAAACAAAATGGGGCAATTGTCTACTTATTCTATAAAAGTTTTATTACAGAGTCATAAGCTAAAATATCAAGCCTGCACTTCAAAAAATGTTTGTGAAATTTGACGAAAAGCAAAAAAAAATAAAAAAATAAATAAATAAATAAATGAATTGTGAGCATTTTCAAAACAGAAAAGTTTTTTAATACAGTTGGCCTCCTCACCATGAAGTAAATGAAGGAGACATCCAAAAATGCACTTGCACCAAACAAATAATAAATAAACGAGTCAACAGAACCATCCATCAAAAACCAACCCAAAAAATTCATGGCTAATTCTCAACAAATGAAAGCAAAATTATGCAAAGTAATGCTCTAACAACCCTCCATATGATTGAATGTATGGTAGTAAAATCCAAATTGACTACACCACACCTAACTGAAAAAGGACAAACGAAGCTGCTTACGTATGAATACAAAAAACCGTCAAATAAAATGTAAGAAAGAAACAAAACATAAATCACCCACTCCAAGCACTAAATTCAATAAAAGTAACAAGCCAAAATAAAGAAACCACAAATATGAAAAGAATAAAATTTGAATAATGAATGAAAATAAGCAGTAGAACCAAATGAATTTAATCATTACTACAATTTCATGCATCGGTTGAATATGCAATTAAATAACTATGTATCATATCCCCATTTTGGAGAAGCCAAAAAAAAAAATCAGTTACACACACACACACACACACACACACACACACATATATATATATATATATATATCTCCAACTTTGGGTAAAGATGCCTTGACAATTACCATCATTTCAAAAAATAGAAATGAGATCAATGTACTTCCTCTATATATAATGCAAAAGTACAAATCAGACACTCAAGATTTATTATGCCAAAATCTTGTGATTTTGTTGGCATAAAAATGTCCACAGAGGGACCCAAAAGCATCAAATTGAGAAAAACCCAATTTCAAGGAACAAAAATTAATACAATCAAGAAGTGGAAGAAAAGGAGGAGTAAAAAAAAAAAAAAAAAAAGAAAAGAAAGAAAGAAACATCAGGATCACAACAGGGATATATAAATTGAACCATCTCAAACCCAATTTAGAGGGAAAATTCATTCACCTAGATTAAGAAATGGCAAAACAACATGAAAGGATCAAATACCCAAATGAAAATCTAAAAAGAGATGTGGGTTTGTGGGGCAAAAAAGGAAGAGGAAAAGCTAAAACGAGGAGAGAGAAGAGAACTAACTTGGAGCTAGAGCTGAGGGGGGAAGCCGTGACAAACTTGGGAGATCCGAGGCTGGCCATCGTTGGAAGAGGAAAAAAAAGGGTACTTGTGGGACTGGAAAGGGATGGGATTGAGCTTCAGAGCCATTTTTTTCAAGCTTTCTTTTTCTCTTAGGCTTTGTTCCTCCATAGATGTGAGAAAAATATAAGATAAAAGCGAGAAGAAAATGCCAAAATGAGAGAAGTGAATAGCGTGTGCGAATGGGATAAGCAAGCCACTTAGGGCTATGCATGCACATCACATGCATGAGACCCACCCAAATGCCATGCGTGTGAATATTACAAGTTCATGCGCGTGAAGCGTCTAAATTAGGCTCCTACCTCCATCAGGTCGAGTTTGGTTCTAATTAAATATCTAAAATGGGTCTTATTTTGATCAATTCTAAATTTCGAACTTTAAATAGAATTAATATTGTATAAAACCTTAAATGAAATCAATTTAATTTATATCGAGTTGATCAATATAGTTAGTGTTTTGTGTAGAAATTTCTTTTAAAATGGTATTGAGTTGAGTTAAATCACAAAATGGATTAAATCAAATCGGGTAAAAATATAAATTCAATATGATATGAAAAACATGGTTTTAATTTTAATTAAAAATAAATAATAACTCATCATATTCATTATATTTTATGATATTTAAATATAAATATAAATTAATACAAAATATAAACTCGAACATAATGTAATAGGACAAGTTTTCCACTCCCTACCCCGAGTATGGGACAAGCTCTAGGAAAGTAAAATTGCTATGAGTAATTTCCTTATTTACTTACCATGTTATTTTACCTAATCTCTAGGAAGGTAAAATTGTCATGAGTAATTTCCTTATTTACTTACCATGTTATTTTACCTAATCTCTTGCAAACATATTTTGATCCAATTGAAAGTAAAATATCAAAATTTTTTTTTGATAATAATAAAGAAATCTTTTGTCAGTGGAATGAATAACATAATAAAATCTCAAATTAAGTAGTTATGAGCTAATACAATTTTGCTAGTACATCGTAATGAATAACTTAATCACAAATTAAAAAAAATGGTTTTGATTATGTCTCCAACTCCGCCCCCACCCCCCCCCCCCCCCAAAAAAAAAAAAGAATATATGTACCTTAATTTCTGGGATGGCTTACCCCACTTTACAATTTGTGGTGTGCAAGTTGGTTTAGTCCGTATCTTCTTTAAATTGACAACCGACTTAACTTTTAATGTGTTTATATTTAAACATAGAATTCAATCAATGATCACGTAGAAATTGAATCCAAGCAATTTAATCTTAATAGCTTATATTTGGTTAAAATGTAAGAAAGAAACAAAAACAGAAATGACCCGCTCCAAGCACTAAATTCAATAAAAATAAGAAGACCAAAATCAAGAAAGCATAGCTATGCAAAGTAAAAAAATATTGAATAATGAACAAAAATCAGCAGTAAAACCAAATGAATTTAATCGTAACCATAATTTCATGCATCGGTTGAATACAAATTAAATGATTATGTATCAAATCCCCATTTCGGAGAAGCAAAGAAAATAAAAAATAAAAATTCAGTTACATATTTTCTATTTTTTTTTTCCGATTTGAATATCCAACTTTGTGTAAAAATGCCTAGACAATTACCATCAATTCAAAAATAGAAATGAAATCTATGTACTTCTTTCATATATAATGCAAAAGTACGAATCAGACACTCAAGATTTTATTATGCCGAAACATTTTGATTTTGATGGTCTAAGAATGTCCACGGAGAGACCCCCAAAAGCATCAAGATTGAGAAAAACCTAATTTCAGGGAACAGAAATTAATACGATCAAGACGTAGGAAAAATAAAGAAAGAAAGGATCATCAGGATTCGCAACAGGAATATATAAATTGAACCATATCAAACCCAATTCAGAGGGAAAATTCATACGCTCAGATCAAGAATGGCAAAAACAACATGAAAGGATCCAAGTACCCAAATGAGAATCTAAAAAGGGATGTGGGTTTGTCGGGCCCAAAAAAAAAAAAAAAAGAAGGAAAAAGAAAAGCTAAAACGAGGAGAGATAAGAGAACTAACTTGGAGCCAGAGCTCAGCGTGGAAGCCATGACAAACTTGGGAGATCTGATGCTGGCCATCGTCGGACGAGCAAAAGAAGGGTACTTGTGGGACTGGAAGGGGACGGGATTGAGCTTCAGAGCCATTTTTATTTTTATTTTTATTTTTTTTCGAGCTTTATTTTTCTCTCAGGCTTCGTTCCCCCACGGACGTGAGAAAAGAGAGAAGAGAGAGAGGGGAGAGACGACAGCGCCAAATGAGAGAAGTGAATAGCGTGTGCGGGCGGGACAAGCAATCCAACTGGGGAGCTATGGGCCTGTGCATACACACGCCCGAGATGAGACGCACCCAAATGCTGCGCGTGTGTATATTACCGGCTCACGCGTGTGGCTTCGGCTCAGGTCGAATCCGGCTCTAATTAAATACCTAAAATGAGTCTTTTTTTTAATCAATTCTAAATTTCGAACTATAAACAGAATTAATATATTGTATAAAATTTAAAATCAAATCAATCTAATTTATATCGATTGATTTAGTTAGTATTTTGTGTAGTAAATTTTTTTTAAATGGTGTTGAATTACGTCGAATCCGATTCTAATTAAGTACTTAAAATAGTCTTATTTAGATTAATTTTAAATTTCAAACTGTAAACAAAATTAATATTATGTAAAACCTTAAATGAAATCAATCTAATTTATATCGAATTGTATTGAATTTATATTTTTACCCAATTTGATTAATTTATTTTATGATTTAACTCAATTTAATATCATTTTAAAAGAAATTACTACACAAACACTAATTAAATGAATTCACTCGATATAGATTAGATTAGACTGATTTCATTTAAGGTTTTATACAATAATTATAAATTCTATTAAAGTTTGAAATTTATAATTAATTAAAATAAAACCCATTTTAAGTATTTAATTAGAACTGAATTCAACCTGATAGATGTTAGAGTCCTCATCTACGCACTTCACACAGTATGAACACGTAACATTCGCACAAATGACATTTGGGTGGGTCCTTATGCATGTGATGTGCCATGCAAATAGACTCACCCCTAAAATTTAAGTACAAATTTAGGAAGTTAACTATTGCATAAAAGCAAATTAAAGGCTCATTTGGTGTACCAACTTTTGGTGAAAATTTTTGAAAATCTCTGAAAATATTTATTACATTTTTACACAATTTTATCTTTCTAGAAGTTCGAAAAAAGTTTAATACCTTATAAAAAAGTTAATAACTAGAATTCAGTTAATTAAATAGTAAAAAATTTTTGGCTATTCTCACCACAAATCTCAAACTACTGAATGACATCCACTTTCTGAGGTTGTAGAAACTGTTCCAATAGGATTAGTACAGCTAACTTCCGTCCAAATAGATTGTAGAAATCGTTTCGAGTCCAGTTTGATCTACAAAAAAGTCACAATTGATACAAAATTTGAAATCTGTCCAAATGAAAATCTAATTCGTTAAAATAAGAATTCTACTGTTCATATCCAAAAAATGTGGTTTGAGATGTGTGAATTAAACGTAAAAAATTTTTTCCAATCACATTTTATCTCATTTTACTTTTTATTACTCTAAATACACCTTAGCTAGGGTGAGATTTTAGAAAAATCATGAACTAAACTATAGTGATGTAATTGTATGCATAATAAACTCAAGTTACTTGTACTTAAAAAAAAGGCAAAGGCTTAAAAAGTCAACAGCGTGTAATTTATTGCTTTGCCAATTGGGAACACGCTGCAAGTTATCCAAGTGAATAGGAACGTGATAAATGCGACCAAATTGCACTTTGGTGTCTGGCAGAAAATAAGGGTAAAACACATTTAACATTTGTTTGGAAGAGGAGGAGGGGAGGGGAGCGGCGCTAAGGGGAACTAAAATAAATGAAGGGGGAAGAAGGTAAGGGAACGAGGATTAATTATTTTTTTTTCTTATTAGAAGAGATGACGACAAGAAAAAATGATGATAAAAAAAAAATATGGTGATATTTGGATGACAAAAAAATATAATAAAAGTATAAGAATTTGATTTAAAAGTGATATTTGACGAATTTAATTAAAATAAAATATAAAAATTTGATAAAAATTAGTGGGTTTTAATAAAACAAACACCCTCATATTAAAAAATAGTATTATACCTTTCAAAATATATTTATTTGAAGTAAAAATTTATATAAATAATGAAAATTACTAAGAGTAAAATAGAAAAACACACCTTAAACTTATTTACACTCATTAACTCCCAAACTAGGGGCAAAAGAAAGTTGTTTAGTGGAGAAGAACAGAGCTAAATGAGTCACCACCACTTACTTTCTTTCCCTCTTAGTTGCCTTCTTGCGAACAATGTAAATTTTTCCACACACTCTCATTTTCTTCCTTTCCTCTCATTTAATTAGAGAATTGTTATTAACGTAACATAATGTAAATTAAAAACTACTGAATTAATTAAGTGATAACAATTAATTAGGTAAGGTTTAGGGAGCAATAGTCCGTTAAGAATTAATTCAATTTAGGTAAAGTTTGTATTATAAAACTTTTAACATTAAGTGATAAATGATATTTATGAGATGAAGATAATGATTAATTGATAAAACTAAATTTTTTTTATTTAACATATTTAAGAGAAGACGTGTTCCACCAATTAAAAAACCACCAATTTTTTTTTTAAAATTTCTCTAATTTTTTTTAATTTTTCTAGTAAAATTTACCAAATACATAACTTCACGCACAAAATCATTAACTTTTATCATTTTTTTTAAATTTATCTTATTTTTTTAATTTTCATAAATTTTTATTAAATACATAAAAATGATACGCGTCGGTGTGTGATAAAAAGTTGTTAAAAAGTTGACAAAATTTGCAAGATTGTGGTTCTTTTGGGAATCACAAGCTCAATGTAAAATAGAATCGGAACTGCGCATCTAATTGGGCTAGAACCCAGTTTCATCCTTCTAAAATACGGGCCAGATTGAAATTTCAGGGCTATCGTCCAATGGGCTGTCAGCCTTGAGTTCCTTATTACAATGACTTCCATGTTAAGGGCCCGTTTGGAGGTTCAAAAATTAGTAAAAAAGTATTAAAAATTACATTTTGTAATTTTTGATGCGTTTGATAGAATCACAATTTTTTTCACTTTTTTGCTTTGTTACAGTAAAAAATAAAACAAAAAGTTTTACCAAACACACAAAAATTGTTACTTTTTTACTTTGTTACAGTAAAAAACTTATCAAACACATATAAAGTTACTACTTTTTTACTTTGCTACAGTAAAAAATTTACCAAACACCTAAAAGTTACAAAAAAATACTAAAAATTACACTTTGTTGCACTAAACACACAAAAAAAATGTAACTAAAAAAACACCAAAAAAAAAAAAAACTACTAAAAGTTTTATTTTTTTGCTTTTTTTGAACATCCAATCGGGTTTTAAATTTTATGTTTTTTAGTTTTGAAAAATAATGAGAGCCGTTAAGTATAATTAATAAAATGATAAATTAAAAACCTTAAATTTTAACGTGAGAATTATTTCATCTCAATATTATAGTGAAAATTAATTTTGAGATAGAGAGAGAGAATTATTTTATTAAAAAAAAAAGGTTGTTCATGTGGCATAAGAGTATCATATTAGATTTTTTTTTTTTTTGGTAAGAGAGAGTTAAATATAAAATAATTTTAAAGTTGGGAGTTATTTTCATCAAAATATGAGTTAATTTATTTTTTAAATGAAAAATTCAATGATATTGTGTTGCCATTATAGTTGAAATTTGAAATTTAAATTTATGTAAATTTACTTTTGAAAATGGTTGGTGCTGAAGGTCTTGTGCTTAAATTTTTTAAAATTTTCTATATACCATTTGTTAATAAATAAATTTTATTTTTTAGAAATTTTTATAAATAAATAGACTTAGAGGCTGATATTTCCACTTAAATGAGTATTTTGTTCAAAATTCTGAAAACTTTGAACTTGAAATTACAAAAGTATGAAAATCTTTTAAAATGTCCTACTCTACCCTTTCACGTACTTTTATATTTATCAAATTATTCTAACTTTTAAATATTAATTAATTTCTCTTATTATCCTCATCTCTTCATTTCTCTCTGCCTCCCTCTCTCTCTCTTTCTCTCTCTCGTCCTTCATTTGTTTGTATAAATGAATACATATACGTATTGTATACATATTTTTTCTAAACTTTAAAACCTGAATTTACAATATATATATATATATATATATATATATTAAAAAAACCCTCGACAAAACAAAGATACAGAGATATAAAAAATTTACTTACAAAAAAAAAAAAAGATATAAAAAATTTCACGAAGGAATTACTGCTTGATTTGTTGAATTTCATGATTTTAAACTCATTCGAAATGATTTTTTTTTTCTTTTCCAAACAATCGACTTTGAAAAAAGTATATTCCCATTAACAAAACTATTCAGAAAACAAGTAGAAGAAGAAAATATAAACACATATGTGTGCAGTTTGTACACATATCTATATATATATATATATATACATACATGGCGAATGAAAAGTGAGAAAGAGAGAGAGAGAGAAGTGAGAAGGATATGAGAATTACCAAGGCTTTAAAAGTTAAAGTAATTTAATAAATATAAAAATAAGTAAAAAAAAAGTATACTACGATATTTAGAAAGATTTTCATACTTTCATAATTTTAAATTAAAAGTTGTTTGATTTTAAAATTTTGAACAAATAACCCATTTAAGTGTAATAAGGCGTTTGGTTGACAAAAGTGTGGTTAAAATTACAGTAAAAATATAAAAATTTAATATGAAAGTGATATATAATAAAATTTAATTAGAAAAAAATATAAAAATTCAATAAAAATTATAAAATTTTAGTTAATTTTGACCAATCAAACACCCTAACATATTTGTAAAAATCTTATTTTTTAAACGCATAAAAGACGATTTTCATTCTAATGTATGCTAGAAGTTGGAAAAAAAATTTATAAATTTTGTAATTACTTGTGCAACAACCTACTTTTTATACATTTGACAAAAGATATAGTAAAATATAAACTTTTATCAAACATTTAAAAAAACAAAAAACAAAACAAAACAAATCAAAACGAAAATTTACTAAGAATTTGTGTTGCCAAATACACTCATACTCTATATATAGTTCTCTTTCCGAAAATTTAATTAGTAGGAGCTAGTTTGACCATGGGATGGGACCAACCGTAGCGCACGGGGGAGAGCTATGCCATTGATTTGATGTCCTTCCAATCGTTCGATTTGTCCCAATCGAACGAATAAATATGTCATTTTATTAATATTTGAGATTTCTATACATGGGTCCATTTAGGGTTTGTTTGAAGTTAAAAAAAAATAAAATAAATTGAGATAAATTAAGAGTTCATAATACGTATAGTGAAAAAAAAAGTTAATATGATATAAAATTAATAAAAATTTATAAAAATTTAAAAAAAAAATTATGCCAAACGTAACCTTAATATCTCAATCAAAGAAATAAATATATAAGCTTCCGACGACATAGGCAAAAGTCAAGTTGTCAATCCAACCCCCTTCGCGCCGTAGGGATATCTCGCGCGCGACTACAAAGTACAAATTTAATTGTTTGGTTTATAAAAAATATTAAAAAAATTTTATTTTTATCAATTCTTTTAATTTATTTCAATCAAATTTCGTTTGTTGTCATTTTTTCACAAATTTTTTTATTTTATTTTTATTTTTTACAATCCAAACATTACCGTACAGATACATTAACATCCTTTCATGCAGTAGATATAAATATATCTACTTCGCGAGGCTACAAAGCACAAACTAACACATACATCAACTTGTAATTATATATATATATATATATATCAAACAAGCTAATTAATTATTTGAAAGCTAGAGCTTCACTAGTCTGTTGAAAATCCAGCTGAAAGGAACAGCAGGCGTTTCCTTAGCCCTAAGTTGAGCTCTCTCCTCCAGCCTTCTAATTTTGGGCCCTAATTCGCAAACGTAATCTTGAGCCTTCCGTCCCTCGCCGGACAGTCCCACAAGCTTCTTTACATTCCATTTATCCACCAAAAACTCCAATATATCAGCATAGTCCTTAGCAGTGTAGACCCCGAGCCGCTGAGCAACAGCCGAGAAGTGGGCGAATAGGTTTTCGTCTTCACCGTCGTACATCCAGTGGGCCGGCATCGCTATCTTCTTCCGCATCATATTCGAAAATGCCAACATGGAAGTCTCGGGATCGGTCTCGAACAGCTTCTCCATTACCTTTGTATAGGCTGCTTCGTGTCGCTTCTCGTCGGAGGCTATTGTTCCGCATATTCGAGCAAGGTTATGGTCACCGTAGCGTTTGGCGAGCCTCGCTGTGTTGCCATGAGAGATGAATGTGGCTCTTTCTTGAAATGATGTGTAAATGAATCCCAAGTAAGGATTGTTTTCCGTCTGAATATTCTATACACATGTACATATGAAAAGAGAAATTATATAAGGAAAGATAAATTCAATTGAAAGAACTGTGGGTGAAACTCAACTCTAAAATCACGGTTATGAAGTGGGGGTGTCCAAAATCTTATTAAAAGAAGAGAATTTCTTATCACCAGTAATGTGACATGGATAATGCGGGATAGCGTCGAAGCAATTACAAGATAATGAAAAGAGAAGAAAAACGAAGAATTACCATTCCAGATCTGATGAGATACTGAATCGTCTTCTCGATTTTTTGCATATCAACTCGACCGGAGAGATAGAGGTACTTGTTGAGAAGATCGCCATGCCTCTTCTCTTCAGCAGTCCATGCCCTTATCCAAATGGCCCAAGGAGTGGGGCTTGAGCCGGTTTCATCCTTAACTCCATCGTAGTTATTAAGCATCGTTTGGTAAGTTGGGAGAGCTTCTTCTGTGATCATGTCCCCAACTAAAACTACAAAGTAATCGTCCGGAATCTCCTTTGCTCTCTCCCTCAGTTCCTTGGCTTTCTCGAAGAACATTTCATCCAACGATGATGCCGCCACGTCTGGCAGAAAATCTTGTGGTTGCCAACTCTTCTCCACGGGCTTTAGGTGAAGCAGTAGATCCCTCCTGGCCCATTCCTCCAAGGACTTGAACACCTCTATCTTTGCCGCTGGCATAGAGTGAATCACTTGAGAGTGGGGCCTCTTACTATTACCAAACTCCCTATACATATTAACTAAAATAAATCAGATATCATCATAAATCTGAGTAAAGGTATCTGTTTAAAAAAATAAAAAAAGTTGATTTCTTTTTTTTTTTTTCTAACTTTTACCCATTGGATATAAATTTTTTATTTTTTTTACCAAATGTGATTAATACATCCAAAAAATACAATTTTTCCATCAATTTTTTTTTTTTAAATTTCTGATCAAACAAATAATTGCATATAGCCTCCAAAGTTTTTTCATCGAACAAATTTTTTAATCTAAGCTCTATTTGTTTTAATGTAAAATATTTATAAAAAAAATACACTTTTTCCTTAAGTTGTTAAAAAATATTATCTTAAAACATTAGTAAATATATTTTTTTAAAAATATTTTATATTAGACAAACGAAATCTTAATTTTAAAAATTTTTAAATACCATTATTTTTTTCCGTCATTTTCAACTGCATGCAGATCAAATCAGGGAAGTAATTACGATTCCGTCATTTTCAACTGTGTGAAAAAATAATTGTAGTATAGTAAAAGAATGAGAAGATGAAAGAACAAATTGAGATTGGGGAAATTGAAATTTAAATCACAACCAGTGAACACTGCGGGCAAGTTCGATTCGTACCCTCTTTTGGAAATAAATAGTAGCCGCAGCAACAGCAGTCGCAACAGTAAATAATAATAATAATAATAGTAATAGCGAATTAACTTACTTAAAGGTGGTGGCAGCCATGGAAATCTTGGAGCAAGCAGGATGGGCCTTTGAGGAGTACTGAGCAATGGAAATCCTGGGGTAAGCAGGATGACTCTTGAAGGAGTACCGAGCAGAGGGAGACTTCTGAGAATGCAAGTGCTGAGAAGTGAAATCCAAAGCCATGACTTCTCTCTCTAATTTAATTTGATGAAGACCCTTTTTTTTTTTTTTTTCTATTACCTCTGCGTCTCTCTCTTCCTGATCTTTTTGGCTATGAAAAAAGAGGGAGAGAGTAGATGATGGGAAGGGATGGCAAATGGTCAAATTTGTTCCTCCACAGACGTGAGAATGAAAAAGAAAATAGAGAGGGGAGACGGCAATGCCAAAATGAGAGAAGTGAATATGGTGTGAGCAAGCCAATTGTTTTTTTTGGGTGGGGGGAGGGGGGGGGTTTGGGGTGTTCACGGCTATACAGCCACGTGTATGAGATCTACCCAAGTGTCATGGCCGTTGAATATTACGAGTTCACGCGTGTGAAGCGTATGAGTTAAGCTCCTACCTCTTCCAGGTCGAATTTCATTCTAATTAAGTACCTAAAATGGATCTTATTTTCATCAATTCTAAAGTTCAAACTTTAAATAGAATTAATTATTGTATAAAATCTTAAATTGAATCAATCTAATTTATATCGAGTTGATTAATGTACTGTTGAGAGGGGAGGGAGGGGCTATACACCTATACAAATACATGCATGGGACCCACCCAAATGCCATGCATGTTGAATATTACAAGTTCATGCGTGTGAAGCACGTGGATTAGGCTCTTGCCTTTGTTGGGTAAAATCTGGTTCTAATTAAGTATCTAAAATAGGTCTTATTTTAATCAATTCTAAAGTTTGAACTTTAGATAGAATTAATTATTGTATAAAACCTTAAACAGAATCAATCTAATTTATATTGAGTCGATCAATGAAGCTAGCGTTTTGTGTAAAAATTTCTTTTAAAATTGTATTTAGTTGAGTTAAATCACAAAATATATTAATAGAACTAGGTAGAAACATAAATTCAATAAGATATGAATATGTTTATTCAAAATTAACATGATTTTATTTAATTAAATATAAATTATTTATTCAATCATGTTCATTAAACTTTACGATATTTAATTATAATTATAAATTAATACAAAGTGTTAATTTTACTTACACTTTTTTTGATTTCGACTTTACATACCTAAACTCCATAGATTCCACAGATGTTATATTTTTCACTCAAAAAGTAACTTCTAACTAATTTAATGCTGTATATTACATTTATATCTTTACTATTAATATAAAAAAATGTATAAAAAATTGAAAGTAAGTTTCATCCATGATTATTTGATACTAATAGAAAGTAAGTGGAAGAAAATGAGAAAATAAAATTTTATCTCTTCCGTTTTATTTATTAGATCGAGTACTAATAGAAAAATAATGATAAATTATATATACAAATTATAAACTTTGAACATAATATAATAGGACAAGAGTCAGTCACAAGATTTCCACAGCCTGTGCCGGGTACGAGACAAACTCAAGGAAAGAAAGGATTAGAGCAAAAACAAACGAAGGTAATGCAAATATTGTCTCGTAGTCAGTTGAAAAGCTTGTGGGGGCAAAGGAGGAGCACTGCAAAAACAGCAAAGCTGGGCGGTTCAGCTAGTTATGACAACTCATGAGCTAGAGGTATTCCATAGAGGGGTACTTCAACTCTTTCATTTTTACTTTTTCGATTTTTTAATTAAGACATTACAACAAAGGTCTAGTCCTCAGCTTCACCACGGATCTCTTGCGTAAATTGCCATAGCTGATTTCATGGAATTACTTGCTATCTTATTTTATCTATCATTTCTATATCAATTGCAACAATTAATTTAATACTATACGGTCAAATTTTTAATTTGGTCATTTCATAAAAATGTGCATAATGCAAAATGTTACGCGACTATTATATATATGATAATTCGATATCATTTTTTGTCAATAAATCTTAACAAAAAGACCACTTTTTTTTTTTTTTATAGGTAAGCGGTGGAGGGTCCCGAGTTCGAATTTGCGTAGTGAGTAGGTAAAGAATGGAGTTCAACCACATTTTAAAATTGAATTATAAATTTAAGAAATTAATTATTAGAACTAAAAGTAAATTAACTAGAGTGAGTTTTAGTAAAATCATAAACTCGACTACAGTTGTATTTTTATGACTAAACTCAAGTTGTACTTAAAAAAGTCAATGGAAGGGTTAGGGTACAAGTTGTTCTTAAAAAGTTTAGGAGAGTTAGAGTACAAGTAAATTTATAAATTGTTCAGTATATCAAACTTATCAAAATTTATTAATTATTATTATTATTTTTTAATTTCTTCTAATCAAAATTCGTCATACACTATTTTTACATAAATTTTTTTTGATACTTTCTTAGCTTTTTTTTTTTTTCCCAATTCAAACACCACCTTAATATAAGTAATTTATTGCTTTGCCAACTGGGAAGACGCAGCAAGTAATCCATATGCATAGTAACACGACGAATGCGATGAAATTGCACTTGGTGTTCTTAAAAAAAAAAAAAAATGGAGTAATACAATAAAAAAATATGGACGATATGATAAATAATACAATAAAAAATACTATTATACTTTTTAAAATATATTTATTTGCGGTAAAAACTTATGTAAATAATAAGAAAATACAATAGCAAACTAAAAAACATACATTAAACTTTTTCACACCCATTAATTTTTAAATTGGGGGCAAAATAAAATTGTTTAATGGAGATAAATAGAGATAAATGAGTTATCTCCATTCATAATATTAAGTGATAAATGGTATTTATGAGATGGAAATAATAATTGATTAATAAAATTAATTTTTTTTATTTAACATATTCAAGAGAAGACGTATGTTCCATTCATTGTACTTGATAAAATATCACATGGTGCAACTACATTGTTCAAATCTGGCTTTAAATTGTTTACCTAAAGATAGATAAAGGGTTTGTTTGGAGTAAGAAAAAGTAAGATAAATTGAGAGTTCGTAATACGTGCAGTGAAAGAAAAAAGTTGATGTGATATAAAGTTAACAGAGATTTATAGAATTTTTTATTATTTTTCAACAAACCAAATGAGGCCAAATTTGAGTGCACTTGGAGTACTACCAATTTTCTCTAACATTTTTTAACTTTTTTCAACTTTTTCTACTAAAATTTATTAAGTGCATACCTTCCTTCTCACACACAAACTATTAACTTTTATTAATTTTTTCCTAACTTTATCTTTTTTTTTTAATTTTTATAAATTTTTACTAAATACATAAAAATGGCATGTGTCAATGTTTGATAATTAAAAATTTACCAAAAATTGACAAATCTTTGAGGGTTTAATTTTGATTCTTTTTACAATCACAAGCTCGCAAAGGAGTTCAGAATTCAGAGCTCGCATAATAATAATAATAATAATAAACTAAAAGCTGTTGGATGTAAAATAGAACCGGCACCGCACAGCTAATTGGGCTAGAACCCAGTTTTGTCCTTCCGAAATACGGCCCAGACTGAATTTTCAGGACTAGCGTCCAATGGGCTATCAAAACTTGAGTACCTTATCAAAATGATTTCCATGTTAAAATTTTCTGAAAAATAATGAGAGCGGGTAATTATAATTAATAAAATGATAAATTAAAAATCCATAAACACATATATGTATACAGTTTGTATATATGTATTCATATATGTACACACACATGGGGAATGACTAGAGAGAGGGGAGGGAGATCGACAGGGAGAGATTTGAAGACGTGAGAATTAATGATATGAGAATTACCTTGGGTTTAGAAGTTAAAAGTAATTTGATAAATATAAAAGCGAATAAAAAAGTATAATAGGATATTCAGAAAATTTTTCATACTTAATAGGATATTTAGAAAAATTTTCATACTTTTGTAATTTTAAATTAAAAATTGCTTGATTTCAAAAATTTGAACAAATAATTTATTGGCCTGTTTGGAAGTATAATTTTTAAACTTTGGGCATTTTTTTGTTAAAAGTTGGTAGTTAAAAGTTGGTAGTTATAAGTAGCATTTTTTTGCAGCTTTTAATATTTTTAGGTGTTTGCTAAAATTTTTGGTAATTTTTAGCAAATTTTTGTAACTTTTTGTATGTTTCGTAAAAATTTTAGTAACTTTGGACTTAAATAATTTATTGTGACCGTGTAAAAAAGAGATGAAAATTAGTATTTTGCCAAGCATCTAAATTTCAAAAGTCGATATTTTTATACAGAAAATTAAGTCTACAGATGGTATCTAAGTGTAATATATTTGTAAAATTATTATTTTTTAACATATAAAGACGAGTTTCCTTTTAATACTAAAAGTTGGAAAAAGAATTAAAATTTGTAACTTTAATGTGTGCAATAACTTACTTTTTATGGAAAATATATAGTAAAATATAAACTTTTACCAAATAAAAAAAATTACAAAACCAAAAAATTACTAAGAATTCGTGTTGCCAAATACACTCATAAGGGGCGTTTGGAGTCCAAAAAAATTAAAAAAAAAACTAATAGATGGAATTGATGTGATGTAAAAGTAATAAGTGACAAAATGTGATTGGAGGAATATAAAAATTTTTGAAGTTTTTTTGAGATTTTTTAAGTTTTGTTGTGGTTCGAAATAAACCCATAATCTCCCCTTCCGAAAATTTAATTAGTGGGACCTAGTTTGACCATGGGATGGAACCAACCTTACCGCAAAGGGGAGATTATTTGTCCCAATCGAATGAATAAGTGTGTCGTTTTATTAATATTAGAGATTTCTATACATGGGTCTACTCCTATGTCTCAATAAAAGGAATAAATACACAGGCATTTGGCATCCAAAATTTAAAAACTTTTCTTAACTTTCACAAATACTTACCAATTTTCGCTCATTTCGTTTCCATGCATTTGTGTCAAAATTTTAAATTTTATAAATTTTTATCAACTTTTATTTGTTAAAAAATTAAAATTTGACAAATTTTTACACAAAAATAGTTCGAAAATAGTAAAATTTTAAATTGTGCGGCTTATGCCAATCAAATTGGTAAAAAGTACCACTTTTTTCAGATTTTCGGCCGAAGGCAAATTGTCTAGGCAAAAATATAAGGGCCAACTAACTAGGCAGAAGGCAAATTGTCAAGCCCAACCCCCTTTCACCTAATATTAAATTTATACTCCATAGCTAGATAAGAGTCTTACCATACGACACAAATGTAATAAATTACAACATGTAGTAGACATACCGTATCATATATATCTGTGTATGTGTGACTTCATAATACATGAAGCACAACTAACATATACATTTAACTTGTAATTAAATATATATATATAATCAAATAAGCCAATTAATTATTTGAAAGCCAGAACTAATATTAAATTTATACATATAAAATAAAAATATAATACACTAATCCTGAGATCAATTCAACTAGTAAGATTTTGGATTCAGTCGATACGCATACAAACTTACACACGCATATATATGGGTGTGTGTGACTTCATAATTTATAAAGCCCAAACTAACACATACATCAACTTATAATTAACTATATGTATATATGTAATCAAACAAGCCAACTAAATATTTGAAAGCTAGAGCTTCACTGATCTGTTGAAAATCCAGCTGAAACGAACAGCAGGCGTTTCCTTAGCCCTAAGTTGAGCTCTCTCCTCCAGCCTTCTAATTTTGGGCCCTAATTCGCAAACGTAATCTTGAGCCTTCCGTCCCTCGCCGGACAGTCCCACAAGCTTCTTTACATTCCATTTATCCACCAGAAACTCCAATATATCAGCATAGTCCTTAGCAGTGTAAACCCCGAGCCGCTGAGCAACAGCCGAGAAGTGGGCGAATAGGTGTTCGTCTTCACCGTCGTACATCCAGTGGGCCGGCATCGCTATCTTCTTCCGCATCATATTCGAAAATGCCAGTATGGAAGTTTCAGGATCGATCTCGAACAGCTTCTCCATTACCTTTGTATAGGCTGCTTCGTGTCGCTTCTCGTCGGAGGCTATTGTTCCGCATATTCGAGCAAGGTTATGGTCCCCGTAGCGTTTGGCGAGCCTCGCAGTGTTGCCATGAGAGATGTATGTAGCTCTTTCTTGAAATGATGTGTAAATGAATCCCAAGTAAGGATTGTTTTCCGTCTGAATATCCTATATACACGACACATGTATATATGAAAAGAGAAATTATATAAAGAAAGTTAAATTCCACTTAATAAAAACTCAACTCTAAAATCAAAGTTATGAGGTGAGGGCGTCCAAAATCTTATTAGAAAAATAAAATTTCTTATCATGAGTTATGGGTTGCGAGTAACATGGGACAGCGTAGAAGCTATTACGAGATAATAAAAAGAAAAGAAGAATTACCATTCCAGATCCGATGAGATACTGAATGGTCTTCTCGATTTTTTGCATGTCAACTCGACCGGAGAGGTAGAGGTACTTGTTGAGAAGATCGCCATGCCTCTTCTCTTCAGCAGTCCATGCCCTTATCCAAATGGCCCAAGGAGTGGGGCTTGAGCCGGTTTCATCCTTAACTCCATCGTAGTTATTAAGCATCGTTTGGTAAGTTGGGAGAGCTTCTTCTGTGATCATGTCCCCAACTAAAACTACAAAGTAATCGTCCGGAATCTCCTTGGCTCTCTCCCTCAGTTCCTTGGCTTTCTCGAAGAACATTTCATCCGACGATGATGCCGCCGCGTCTGGCAGAAAATCTTGTGGTTGCCAACTCTTCTCCACGGGCTTTAGGTGAAGCAGTAGATCCTTCCTGGCCCATTCCTCCAAGGACTTGAACACCTCTATCTTTGCGGCTGGCATGGAGTGAGTTACTTGATAGCCTGGCCTCTTACCAATACCAAACTCCCTATACATATTAACTAAAATAAATCAGATATCATCATAAATTAATTAACCAGAAAACTTCAAAGAGATGGATTAATTTGTGTTTCTGCAAATTCTTTCTATTTACATGATTAATTGTTCTAAAATATCAAAAAATTTTGCTCAATTTTTACTTTGTCTTTAACCATACTTTTAATTTTAATTACTAAATTTGGAATGCATACATCGCGTCTCTTAAGCCAGTTCTCTAAAATCTGTGCCTTAAAGTCCTCGTTATGATTAGTTCTAGAATTTAGTTTTTTTATCAATTAAATATCTTTTTGCAAATAATATTTGTGTTTGGATGGCCAAAAATAAAATAAAAAGTTAATTTAAAAATGACACGTTACAAAATTTAATTGAAAGAAATTAGTTTTTTTTTTTATAATTTTTTGTGGAGTTCGATAAACCAAACACTCCCTATATCAACAGATATTTCATTAATTAATATATATGTTTCTTTTAAAGGCTAATGGTGAAGTTTGATAAACCAAACACTCCTTACATAAACAGATATTTCATTAATTAATATATATGTTTTTTTTTTAAAGGCTAATGGTTTGCTTGGGTACCAAAAATTGGATTTCAATATATTTTTTGTAAATTTTTTTATCTATGCACCTTTTTTAACTAAAATTTGATTTTTTTGTTAAAAATTATAATTATTAGGTGCGTGTGTCAATCACATTTGTAAAAATAATAATTAGTTAATTAATTAATTCATATGTGTTTGAGTAGAAACTGTCAGTCTGAAAAAACAACCAAAAAAAAAAAAATTAACTTCATTTTTTTTAACTTTTACCCAATCGAATATAAATTTTTCGATTTTTTTTTACTGATTGCAATTAATATACCTAAAAAATACAATTTTTCATCGAATAAAATTTTCAGATTCTCATCAAGCAAATTGTTGCATTTAGCTCCGCAAGTTTTTTTTATCGAATAAATTTTCTTAATCTAAGCTCTGTTTATTTTAATGTAAAATATTAAAAAATACTTTTCTTCAAGTTTTTAAAAAATATTTTCTTAAAACATTAATAAATATATTTTTAACTTTCAAAAAAAGAAAATCCTAACTTTTTAAACTTTTAAATACCGTATTTTTTTTTTCTGTCATTTTCAACTACGAATCAAACCGGGGAAAGTAATTAATTCTCTTTTATTATCCATTTCGTTGACAAAATTTTGATCCAACCTTGTCTCTGTCTGATAAAATAAATTGTAGTATAGTAAAAGAATGAGAGGATGAAAGAACAAATTGAGATTGAGAAGTTGAAATTTAAATCACAACTGGTGAACACCGCAGGCAAGTTCTATATATTCATACCCCCTTTTGGAAAGAAATAGTAGCCGCAGCACCAACAGTCAATAATAATAATAATAATAATGACAGAGTAAATATTGTTAATATTAGATTTTATAGGTAGATAATTTAATTCCTATTAAATTAGTAAATATTTAAAACTCATATTTGTTATCCGTTAATTTTTAAATATTTTTATTTATTAACTTTAAAATTAACATTGATATTCTTTTCACACTTTTTTTTCACACATCGAGATTTTACCACTTTATTTTTTTAAATAATAATTTAAAATCTAATTATCTTACATGATTTGAATTAATTTTAACTTTATTTTTTTTATCTACTTGTAATGTAAATAAATATATATACTCACATATGATATATTCTAAATATTATACTAAAATATGAAATACATAAATATATTAATATTAATTAAAATACCCATTTAGACTTCATTGATTAAATTAGGGTAACCATTAATTAGTAGATCATTGTTTAACTAAGCACTAAATTAATTAGTAAAATTAATAAGTAAATTAATTTTCTTAACTAGAGAAAAAGTATATAAAATTCAAATTTTAAACTAATTAATTAGTAAAATCTATTAATAAATCAATTTTCACAACTAAAAGATAAATATAAAAATTTCAAATTTTAGAGTTATTATCTAAACTAATATTTTTGATAATTAGTAAATTTTGTATTGAATCGATTTTTACGACTAAATAATAAATATATAAAATTTAACTTTTAGAACTAATTATTTAAACTACTCATGTTTCTTTATTTAGTAAATTTATTATTAAATCAATTAGTAAATTTTCGTAACTAAAAAACAAGTATATAAATTCAATTTTTTAAAATTAATTATCCAAATTAATATTTTTGCTAATTAGTAAAAATTTTTACTAAATCAATTAAAATTATAATTAGTTCTAACTATGCATGATAATTAAAGTTGACATTATTATTAAAAAAAATAAAAAGATAAAATCTTGCTATGTGAAAAAATAAAGAAGTGAAAAATTACATAAATGTTAATGTAAAAGTTAATGAACGAGAATATTTAAAGGCTTAACAAACAATAAATATAACTCGATTAGAGCTTAAAAAAAATTAAAAAATTTCAAAAAATTTTATAAGTTTTCAAATTCCTCTAATTATATTTTGTCACTTATCATTTTTACATCATATCAAACTTATATTTGATTTTTTTGATTTTTTTTAGACTTCAAACACCCCTTAAGTTTCAATCTTCACTAATTTAATAAGGATAAAATTATCAATATATAAAATATGCATTAAATATGCTATGAATCTTAAGTCTTAAGTGACTTAACAAAAGTACAATTATTAATATATAAAAAGTACATTGAGGGCTCGTTTGGCATAAAAAAAATTTTCAAAAAATTCTATAACTCTCTAACAACCCCTCTACCTCTAATTTTTCCGTCATTACTAATTTCAAAAAATTTCAATATTTCGTTAAAAAAATAAAAAATCTAAAAATAGATTAACCGAATGTGTAAATATTTTATACAATTATATTTTTCGTATCGAAAACTTTCAAATGAGTACCATTGTCGTTATTTTTTTCGAATTTTTTTGAATCCGTGGAAACGGATTTGGAAAACCGTTCCCACGGTTCATAATTTAAAAAAAAAAACGGCGCCAAAATTAATCTAAAATCACATTTTATCTCAATTTATCTTATTTTTTTTTTTACTCCAAACGAGCCCTGAATATGTTATGGCATTAATAATATTGCTTTGACAATATCATCAACCTACTACTGCTACTGTTAATAATAATAACAATAATATTAGCGAACTAACTTACTTGAAGGTAGTGGAAGCCATGGAAATCTTGGTGTAAGCAGGATGGCTGTTTGAGGAGTACCGAGCAATGGAGATCTTGGGGTAAGCAGGATGGGTCTTGGAGGAGTACTGAGCAGAGGGAGACTTCTGAAAATGCAAGTACTGAGAAGTGAAAACCAAAGCCATAACTTCTGAGAATGCAAGCACTGAGAATGAAGACTCCTTTTCTTGTCTTGTTTTGTTCTTATTACCTCTGCGTCTCCGTCTTCCTCTTATAGCCAAAAGAGGAAGTGTATAGACGGTAGGAGGGGATGGCAAATGGTCAAATTTATAGACGCAAGAGTGGTCACATTAAATAATTACAATTTATTATCAATAGACTCCAATGCTCACGTATTTCGTTTTCTCAACAAACGGCACCGTTTGGTGTGTTAAAAAAAAATTTTTAAAAAATTTTAAAAATTTTTAAAATTTATTCACTTTTTATCTCACTGCACGAATTATGAATCCATAACTTATCTCACTTTATCTTATTTTATCTCATTTTATATCACTCCAAACACACTTGTAATTATTAGTTTTGGAGTTTTACTGTACCTTAATTTGGCACAGCACCTATTTAATTTTCTTGATTTAATGGGTATTATTTATTTAAATAATCTTATAATGACTTACAAAAGTTTGTTTGGTGTGATAAAAAATACTAAAAAATGATAAAAATATTAAAAAATTCAAGAATTATTCACTTTTATCTAATTATACGATACCATAATTTATCTTACTTTTTCTCACTTTAAAAGTTAGAAGTTAAAAATAATTTTTTAAATCACACCATTTTTCTCATCTCCCTTGATCATTCCCACAACTCGATATGTTTCTTTCTTCTCCAAATCTCTCTCCCTCTTGTTCTTGCCGTGGGCGGAAAAAAAGAAAATTGGTGGCGGCTGAAATCAAATCAATAACTGAAAATTCTTTGATGATTAGATGATATTTTCCAATGATCAAGACAATACTTATGGTGGACAAAGATAACAAAAAAAATTGACAAAATTAGACCAATTTGAATGAAAAAATATTTTCAAATAACAATTTTCTTTTGTGAGCGCGTATATATATAATATATAACATAGAAAAAAATATATAGTAATTTTTCTAAAAATACACAAAATTAATGTATTCAAACACACAAATAATCAATTACAGAGCAGACATACGATTGATTGATGACAAGAAAATTTTTACCAAAACGATCAGTTAATACTCTGGGTCAGGTCTTAGAAAATATCAAAAAACCCTATTATATAATCTTGATTTCAAGAATATTAACTTCAAATGTTATATGATTTATCGTACATATTCTATCAATCATCTTGTCCAAATTCTCGATACACCACGACTAAGTAGAACAAAAACATCTTTTTGAATTCTCTAAAAGATAGGTTTAAACAATTTTAAGAATTTACACGCTCATAAACAAATTACTAACAGATAAAAGACAAAAATTATGAAACCAACTAAACATTGAAATAATCAATGATTATTCTCAAAATTACTCAATCAATGGGATCATTAAGGTGACATTTAGTAGCCTGTTTTGAATTTATTTTCTATTTTATAATTTTAAAAATAAAAAAATAGATCAAAACATATTTGATTACTTGTATTTTTAAATCTATTTTAGAAAATAGAAAATAAATTTACACACAAAATGTAAAAGAATAAAAAGTCATTTTGTGCTTTTTAATTGCAAAAACAAATAAAATTTCTAAATACAAAAAAATAAAAATTTTAAATTAAATGTATTTTTTGTTTTCCTTATTTTAGAATTTTTAAAATATAAAACAGAAGATAGAAAATAAAAATAGAAAACAAAGATAAAAATTATAAATTAAGGATACGTTTGATTTGCTAAAAATCGCTGAAAAATTTTAAAAATCTCTAAAACCTCTAAAAATTATTCACTTTTTATCTCACTACATAAATTACGAATCCAAAAATTATTTTATTTTATCTTATTTTATCTCATTTTTTATCACTCTAAACATATCTTAAATTACACCTAATATATATATATATATATATAACTTCTAAATACCTCACCTTCTTCTTTTCAATCAATGGTTAACTCACACACTATATTTTTACGTGAGTAGTCTAATGTTATTAAAAATTATTACTTTAAAAATAACAACTTACTAATTTTTATTTTAATTACTACGTAAAGGTGTTTGGAGTAATTTAAGGGGCTGTTTTACGACCAAAATGATCAAAAGTTAAAAAAATGGGGAATGTGAGTCACTTCTTAGTATTTGAAAGATCAATAAAAAAAGTGATTAAAATAATCCGTTGAAACAATGCAAAGCAAGTCGTTTCAATGATTTTGGCCTAAAAATAATACAAAAAACTGAAAAATGATGAAAAAAGTGAGAAAAAATAGATAATTTTTTGTAAAAGCTAGTAAAATTAAAATTTTAAAAACAAACATTTGAAAAATGAAAATAACAAAAGTTGATAAAAGTAAGTAAATTTTTATAATTTTAGATGATTTTTGACCCAACCAACCAAAATCTAAATTTCTACAAAATTGAAATTTTTTACCCACAATACGGGTTATGATACTAGAATTTTTTTACAAATTTTGCTAATTTACCCAACTTTAAATACGCCCGTATTGACAGATACATCATTTCAGTAATATTTTTTATTTGTGATAGAAAAAAAAAAAAATTCTGTATCAGAAACATTTCCACTTTCCGAGTAAGCATTTATAACGACGGCTTCGCAAATGGACGGCACAACTGCCAACTGTTTTCTAATACATCATTTTAATAACATTTTTTTATTAAAAAAAAAATTCTGCATCAGAAACATTTCCACTTTCCGAGAAAGCATTTACAACGACGGCTTCGCAAATGGAAAGCACAACCACCAAGCTTGTTTTTTTTTTTTTTTTTAATCCTTCTTCGTCTTCTGCCTCTCACTGAGAGGGTGTTTGGAAGTTAAAAAAAAATTTAAGTTTTAGCAATTTTTTGATTTTTTTTTTGTATTTTTTTGTGTGTTTGATTGAATCAAGTGAAATTTTTAATATTTTTTTAAGTAACTTTTGGGTGTTTGGTAAATTTTTTACTGTAGCAAAGCAAAAAAGTTATAACTTTTAGGTGTTTGGTATATTTTTTACTGTAGCAAATTAAAAAAGTTGTAATTATGAAGTGGTACTTTTTACTGTAACAAATAAAAAAAGTGACAAAATTTGTGATTTTACCAAACAAACAAAAATTAATTTTTGATATTTTTTTTCTAATTTTTTAGTTGCCAAACACCCCCTAAATACCCTTTTTACCGTGACGTGCGGCGCAGCTATCGCTACAGGGGAAACCTTTATTTTGCGGGAAGGGGGTAGGTCCGGTGCAGGATCAAGCGGTGCGTCTACCATTGTTTTGCAGCCCACAGAATTTCACTTTAGGCCTGACAAGGACGGATTGAGGGGATACGGGTGCGCTGTGCACGGGACTACTGTCCTGTGAGAAACGCGTACTGTTGGATGATTTTAAAGGAAATCTAGCGGTTTTGATCGTTTGACCTCAGTTTTTTCCTTTTCTTTTCTTCTTTGTTTTTTTTTTTTTTTTCTTTTCTTCTTCTTTCTTTCACACTCTCATTAATCCCTTATATCACACTAGATTTGTTAATACTTAAAATTATTTTCTTAAATTATAATTTTTTATTAATAAAAAATAATAGACGAGCAACTAGAGATGAAGACAATGTATAATAAACTTATTTCTCATCAAAATTAATTGCGTAGAAGTAAATTTTATTTTGTTTTATTTTTACAAAAAAATACTACATTTATTGTGTGGATTCTCATGTCTAAATAATTTTTTGTGTGTTTATTTTTTTATTTTAATAATTTTTAAACACAAAAAAAAATCACTCTCATACTTTATCAAACACATAAAAAAAATAATTAAATACCATAAATAAAATTCACTTGTACATGAAGTTACTATATATATTATTTTATTTCTAGTTATTAGTCTATTATTTTTTCAAAAAATATTTAAATTTATATTAATAGAAAATCATAATTTGAAAAAATAATTTTAAGTGTTAACAAAATCTAATATGAGAGGGAGGGGATCAATGAGAGAGTGGAAGAAACAAGCAAAGTAAAGCAGCTAAGTGAATTTTTTTTTTTCTTCTTTTAGTGCTTTGCATATTTCTTTCACTCTTTCATTGATCCCCTCTCCCTCGTATTAGATTTTGTTAACATTTAAAGTTATTTTTTTAAGTTATGATTTTTTTTTTATTAATATAAATTTAAATATTTTTTGAAAAAATAAAAATAATAGATTAATAACTAAAAATAAAAAATATACAGTAAATTCATGTACAGGTGAATTTTATTTTATCTTATTTTTTATAAAAATACCACTTTTTTTATGTAAGGGAATGAGGGTATATGATTTTTATATGTGTTTAATAAAAATGAGGGTATGATTTTTTTACGTGTTTAAAAATCATCAAAATAAATAAATTAAACAAAAAAAATTCTCTAAAAATCAAAATCCGCACAATAAATGTGGCATTTTTTATAAAAACAAAATAAAATAAAATGCACTTCTATGCGGTTCATTTTGATGACAAATAAATTTATTATATATTAATTTTATTTTTAGTTACTAGTTTATTATTTTTTATTACTTTTTATTTTTTTAAAAAATATTTAAATTTATACTAATAAAAAATCATAATTTGAAAAAATAATTTTAAGTGTTAATAAAATCGAGCCTGAGAGATAGGGGAAGGGAATAGATCCGGTGTACCGTAGACCGTTGAATCACTTATATGATATACCGTACAGTGCACTATTAAATGATCCAATGATTTATGGTACACACCTAATGATCCGGTACACCGGACCTAATCCCGACCCGAGAGATAGGGAATTAACGAGAGAGTGGATGAAAGAAGAAGAAGAAGAAGAAGAACTGCATTCAAATGATCAGAAAATTGCCTTCGAAATCATCCAACGGCTCACATATTCACAGGAGTCCAGGACAGTAGTACGGCGAGCATCACTTACACTGGAGATCCCCTCAATCCGCATTTAAAACCACTCTGCACATCACTTACACTGGAGATCCCCTCAATCCGCATTTAAAACCATTCTGCACGTCACTTTAATTTAATTTTGTTAGTGGCTATACTAGCGGGTTGAGGGGGACGAGCGGGGCTGCTGTCGTCCACTGACTGCAGCCGCTGCAATCGGTCAAAATGTTATTATTTTGTAATTTTATTTTTTTTTATTTTGTTAAGTCTCAAGGCAGCGTGATGGTTTTGACGTGTGTGCATGTGTTAAGTGATTTTGAAATGCATGCGTGTATTTTGTGTTAGAATAAAAATAAAATATAAATTAAAATAATTAATTTTTTATTTTATTAAGTTAAAAAATAAAATAAAATAAAAATATTTTGATATAATTAATTAATTATTAATTTTTAATATACTTGTCAAAATATAAATATAAATAAATTTTATTTTGATTTTTATTTCACTTTAACTCAATTTAAAAACTACCAAAAATTGATGTGTTGGCAACTCACTACATATATAATTTGAATAGAAATAATTATTCTTTATAAATAATTTTTTACAAATTTCGACAAAAACACTTAAATTTAGTTTGATTTAATTATTTTTATTTATATTTTATTTTTGGATTTTTTTATTTTTATTTTTATTTTTATTTTGTTTTCGGCATTTTTTCCTTCTCTCTTAGTCTTGGACCAAACTAAGTTTAAGTGTTTTTGTTGAAAATTTTTGGTAACTTTTGAATTAAGTTAAAGTCAAATATCAAAAAACACAAACTTTTGATGATTTAAATGTTTGGTAAAATATCAAAAGTTGTTACTAATTTTATGTGGTGAGTTGTCAACACATTAATTTTTGATAACTTTTAAATTGAGTTAAAGTGAAATAAAAATCAAAATAAAATTTATTTATATTTTGACAAGTATATTAAAATTTAATAATTTATAAATATTTTTTACTTGTTTTTATTTATTTTTTTATACACCTAAAAGTAGTCAAAATTAATTAATTATATCAAAATATTTTTTATTTTATTTTATCTTTTAACTTAATCAAATAAAAAATTAATTATTTTAAATTATACTTTATTTTTATTCTAACACACAACACACGCACGCATCCCAAAACCATCATGTTGCCTCAAGACTTAGTGAAACAAAAAAAAAAGAAGCAAAACGGTGATGTTTTGGCCGATTGCAACGGTTGCAGTCAGGGGCAACTGCAGCCCCCTCGTCCGGGTTGAGGGCGCCGTGCAATGCTCTGGGGGAGCGATTTGTTGAAAATGAAAAAAAATTATATTGAGGTTGTATTTCACACGTTGAAATTATCTGAAAATCTTTAAAAAATATTCACTTTTATCTCATTATACGAATTACGAATTCGTAAGAATGCTTTTAGAGGCGAAAGGCAATACGAAGATACCATTTGTGATCCATGAATCTCTGATCGGGAGATCGTATTCAAGCTCTGTGGCTAATCTGCGCATCAAATTATTTCACTTTTCGCTACTTAAACGCCCCTATATATGTATCACAATAATTTTGTGATTATAAATGATTTTTTATTAAAAAATAATATACATCTGATAAGTTATAATATAAGTGTGTTTGGAATACTAAAAAATTTCAAAAATTTTTACAAAATTTTTTTCACATTGAAATATGTAAATTTCTACAAATCTCTATAATATCTATAAATTCTAATAAATCTTTATAAATCCCAATAGAATCTATTTAAAGCCCTAAAAAGTTATACGCCAAAAATTTATATCAAAATCTGTTTCAACCGATTTTTTAAACAAAATTTTCCTAACAAAATTGGTTCGAACCATTCATTTCTATGTTTGTTGGTTGCACTACAAACGTTAAAAAATCAAATGACATTTTGGTTCCATTTGAAGTAATAAAGAATTTTAAAAAATGATAAAAAATACTAAAAACTCTAAAAGTTATTTACTTTTTATCTCATGGCGCGAATTACGAATCCATAACAAAAAATCCTTCTTTTTCTTTGAATTCACCCAATCAAAAATCCTCCCATTCTCAAAGGAAAATAGAAGAAATTATATTTTCATACAATATCTTAATTGATTTATATGTAATGATCAATAAATTCAATTTCATTTTATATCAACTTATCTCATTTTATCTCACTTTTTGTCCCTCCAAATGCACTCAAACGGCTTTTAAATGATTAAATGTAATAATAATATAAATAAATATCAATATTAAATTTACATAAAAAAATAAACATTCTAATAAAATTTGGCTCATATTTCACCCAATCACAAGGGCACTGTTTGGTGTGCCAAAAAATAAAAGAAAACAACATAAAACACCAACAACCTCTAAAAATCACAAAAATTCTCTATTATACTTTTACACATTCTCACTTTTACTAATTTCAAAAAGGTTCAATATTTCGCTGGAAAAAATAGAAAACTCGGAAGGAGGTTAACTGAGTGCGAAAATTTTTTGGTAATCATATTTCTTGAGTCGAAAGTTTTCAAATGAGTACTATTGCAGCCTGGATCCACGAAATTTTTTGAATCTATTAGAACGAATTTAGAAAAATTGTTCTAATGGATTACCACTGTTCATCTCAAAAAAACACAATTTGGGAGGAGAGAGAGAGAGAGAGAGAGAGAGAGAGAGAGAGAGAGAGGGAGAGAGAAACTATTAGGTGTGCAAAGATTTTTTTTTGAATCCGTTAGAACGGATTTGAAAAAATCGTTCTAATGGATTATCAATGTTCATCTCCAAAAAAGCACAATTGGGAGAGAGAGAGCGAGCGAAGAACTATTAGGTGTGTAGAGAGCTTTTGAATCTGTTAGAATGGATTTAAAAAATCGTTCTGCCAGATTATCACTGTTTATATCTAAAAAACACAGTTTGAAAAAACACCAAACGTCAAAATTTACCTAAATTATATTTTATCTTGTTTTTTCTTTTTTTTTTTTTATCACTCCAAACGGACCCCTAATCTAAAAGATTCGGTATTACCAAAAATTAGGGATGGACATGAATTCACCCAAGTTGGCTAATGTATTTTTTAGTGTCCCAGATTGATTTTAAATTATTTGAGATGAATATGAAAAAAAAAAAAAATCGACCCTAACGTGTTGCCTAGGGTTTAATATGAATACATTAAAATACTAATTCCCTGTATTCGTACATTGGTTATCGAAAATGTTGATGGTTAGTATATAAGTGTGAGGGAATGTCTCACCATACAAGCTAACTTTTGGAGATAAGAGAGGTTTAAGACCACCCAACAATTGGTATTAGAACTGATGGTTGATAATTTTTAGGCGATGGACTCAAAAATGATTTAGTGGGCTTGCGCGAAGACTCTCAATGGAGTAAGAAAAATTCAAAGAGACTCTTAATGGAGCAATAATACAGGTCAAGCCCACTGCATAGAGGCTCTCGATGAAGTAAAAAAAAAGGATAGCTTTCAATCGATAGAGTATGTGGTGAAAAAGTCTAGAGTTAAATTGGTGTTGGAGAGTAAAAAACCATGGATCAAGGGAAAGTCAAGTGGATCAAATTGAGGAACCAACGCATGGTTCATACGTAAGGGGAGATTGTTGGGAACATATATAAAAGTTAAGTCCCACATCGGATAAATGGAAAAGAGATTGGACCTTAATATACAATTGGGTTGCTCACCACTTATACGGTTTAACCTATTAAGTGAATATGAGTCATTCAATATGTATAGGGTTCATGTAATGTGGTGTGGACTCCATGGATATCCCCCAACGGGTTGGGCCTATGCACACGCAGGAAGACTTCAGGCAGATAAGAGCCTAAATATACCATCAATCTCATTACATCAGAAGGAACGAATTGTTGTTGTTTCCTCTGACCTAAGACCTAATATGTGAAATGGAAGATTGTCAATCCATCAGGAAGAACAAGTTGTCGCTTCCTCCAACCCAAGGCCCAATGTGTGAACAAGGAGATTGTTGGAATTCTTACGTCAGTTGTGTAAAGAGCTGGTGGTTAGTAAATAATGTATGAAGGGGATTATGGAAGGGATTGGGAAGGGGGAGATTGTTGAGGTTTCCATATGGATTATGGAAGGGATTGGGGTGGTCAGTATATAATGTGTGAAGGGTGAGATTGTTAGAATTCCTACATCAATTGTGGAAAAGGACTGGTAGTTAGTATATATAGGATTCCATATCGATTATGGAAAGAGGGTAAGTACATATGGGATTTCCATATTAGTTGTGGAATAAATTGATGGTCAATATATAATGTGTGAAGCGGGAGATTATTTTTTATTCAAACTCATATTCAGCCATGAAGAAGAAATAATTGAACCTTGTTTTGGCATTATTTAGGGGTTGTTTGGAGCTTCAATTAACTTAAAAAAATTCCAAAAAATTTCAAAAGTTTAAAATTTTCAAACTCCAAAAAATTTTAACTTTTTCAAAAATTTTGTTAAAATCCGTTGGAACAAAAAATCATGGTACGTTTCAATGGATTTTTGCAGATTTTAAAAAAGTTAAACTGAAATTCATATCAAAAAGTTTTACAAAACTTCAAAAGTTTTCAAGATTCTCCACTAAAATTTTGTTACGTGTTACTTTATATAATTTTTAACAACTTTATATCAAATCAACTATAAACATTCAACTGTCATTTCAAAATAACTTTTTACACTCTAAATTCTAAAAATGCACTTTTGATTTTTTTTTTATCACTCCAAACAACCCCTTAAAGTGAAGTTTGGGAAAAAAAAAAAGGTCTAAATAATGAACAAAATACATGCAAAATATTTGTGTAATATTAGAAGAATAGCAGGTAATGTGGATTCAGTATGACAAAATGGTAGAGATAAGTAGTAAAATTTATTTTTAAAAAATAATAACGTTATAATATTTTTCTTATTGTAAACACAACGTAATAAACTAATGATGTATTTAATTAAAGGATTGGATTGGATCGCTAATTTTGTGAGTCCCGCCATATTCTATTCCGCCCCTTTGATTGTTTACAAGATGGTATATAGTTTCGATTAGCATACTTCTTTACATGAAAAATTATATAATACTGCTCTTCATGTGATATTACATATATTTTTCACCTCTGAATTTGTAAATAATATTATATTCTACCAACGTATGAAAAATTACATATCCTATTACTCCAAATTAATCACAATTCTAAGAATCACATTACTCTTTTTTTTTTTTTTTTTCCATTCTTCTTTGCTTTTTTTTTTTTTTTTTAATAACCTATGGTGATTTTGAAATTACTAATTGAATAAGTTTCAAGTAAACCTGAGCGTGGCTTTTGACTTAGTAGCAAAGTTTCTCCCTTACCTGCTCGCCACCCGAGTTTAACTCGGGGCTCTCTCCTCGCCGCTCGCCTACCAAAAAAAAGTTTTAAGTGAACTTAAAGGGAGTTGAGCTAGTAGCCATTGGAGCCTACCAGAATAGCCTCTTTGCTTAAAAAAAAAATAATAATAAATAAATAAAATAATAATAGCTACACAAATTAATAAAATAATGGGGGGAAAGTTCCAGTAATGCCACCCGACAAGATTCAAAGTGCCACTTATCAAAGCCAATAAGTGGTATTAATTAATATTGTTATTAGAACCCCAATGGGTTAGATGGGATGGTCTTGAACTGGGACTTAGGGGCTTACCACCCCAAGGTCTCAAGTTCAAGTCTCCTCTCTAGCAAAAACTTGGGGCCAGCCTCCCGGGCGCAAAGCGTAGTAAAGGTTGGTAGGACGGGTCTCCTTGGCTGGACGAACCGTATCCAGTTCTTGGGTGTGGGTCCGACTCCCCGCCGCTACGCGAGTTCGCGATTGACCGCTATACATGTTGAGGGGCCGGTATGTGTGGCACAAACCAAAAGAGATTCACTCTCTAGGGGTTTGGCCTAGGGAGTGAATCTCTCGAGGTTAAATCCTTTTTTTTTAATATTGTTATTATCATCAATTAATAACATAAATTAAATACACAATTAATTACCTCCTTCATACGAGAAAAATTCAAAAATCCAGAAAGAAAGTATTTTTCTTTTTGTAATTCTCTTCAGCTTTGTTGACAAAAAATTTAAAAAAAAATTACAAAAAAAAAAAAGAATACGGCATCTTCTCATTTTCCTGCATAATCAAACAACATGCCTGCGCTGCTTGTATCTCTTCGCAGCAGCAACAACAACAACAAAATTACGTAATATTCAACTTAATTAATTATCAAAATACAATCTGGCCCCAACACATCAACCCTTCCAAGTTGTGATTCTCTGTTTTGGAGCTCAAATGGGTAGGACAACCAAGGGCAATTCAATGGCTTTATGCAATAATAGGTATACTTTCTTATATTCGTTGAAAAATATTAAAAATTTTTAAAAATTATTCTCTTTTTACTTCATCGCACAATTTATAAATCCACAACTTTTATCGAATTTTACTTCACTTTTTTTAACTCAAACGCACAGCCCGTATTTGAATGAGCTGAGCAACAGAAGGCTCTGCCAACAAGGAAAAGCTTCCAACCAATATTTCAGAAGCACCGTCCTTGCGCACACAACAATTGAAAACCCACAACAACCCCTCAGCGCTAATTTAATAATCTGCAAGACATCTACAGTGCACCGAACTCAGAGCAAGATAATTAAATCACAGAAGAAATTATTATAAAATAGAATAGATTGGATAGAAGAAGACGGGAAAGTAGACGTTGGAATTCATGGTTTTAACTATGAATTTTTATTGACTTTAAGCTAATATTTATGAGGGTTCCATATATTATTAATTATGGATCAAATGTGGAATTAATATAATTATGTAAGAATATTAATTCCATGAATTCACATGTTCAAAATCATGAATTATGTGAATGAAAATTGGCTTCAAAGTGAGGACCAAAGTGTGCCTGAATAAATTTTGGGCTCTATTAATCTTATTTTGGATTTTGGGCTTAAATAATTTTTTGGCCCATTAACTTAATTTAACTATTAACTCGGTCCAATTATTATCTCCAAAACTACGTCGTTTTGGAGTGTCCCTTCTTTAACAGACATGTCAGTTCTATGAACAGATGCCCCTCTTCATGAATGGTGGTGTCTATTCTTCCAATAGACATGACTAATGGCTTATTATTTAACCATTCATCCTTGCATAAAACCGGGTGAGATTTTTGCATTAAAAAAACATTGCATACAAAATTCTTTTGCATAAGAAAATTCCATTTGCATACAAAGAGTACAAGCAAAGATTGGTTCGCAAGAACACACAAATTGTCGCTTCCTTTTGTGTGTATGTGTGATCATTCTATCCTGGGAGACTGACGTTCGTTAAAACCAGAAGCCTTGTGGGGGGCGAATTCAGTCTTAAGGAAATAGTGTCCAACACTAGGCTTGATAAGTGAATTCAATTTTCTGCACAAAATTGTAAGTTCAATTTAATGATATTTAATTTTCTCAAAACAGTGACTGAATTTGACTAATTTTTCCACAATCTTAAGACTGAATTTTTGTTGTTTCCAGTCACGGTTAATTTCTCTTAATTTTTTCTGTTTTGAATTCTGGCATTAATTTGCTAGAATTTTTTTGTTAAGTTAACAAAACTGATTTTTGTGTAATTCACAAGATATTGTGTTCTTGTATAATTTCTAAGTTGAATCTTCACTGTTTGTTTCCGAAAAATTCTTCGTTTTATTATCTGTTGCGGTAATACTGCACTGATTAATGTGTATTGCTTACACTCTGCGTTGTATAAATTTCCCTTAAATTTCGTGATTTTGTGGGTTGCCAAGTAATTGAACAATTTAAAATTGATTAACGTTTGAATTTTTTTTTTTGTCTTTATTGTTCTTGTGCGATTTGCTTTCCGGTTTTGGTACGGTTTAATCATTTGAATAGTGTCGTAGAATTTTGTTTTAAAAATATTGTATTATAATTAAATAATCAACTTTGATTATTTTAATGGCATTAAATGCTTTAATTATTGATTTGACAACTTATTATCATTGAAAATTGTTTTGAATGGTCACTGATTGTTTCTGCATATCAGAATGTAGTGTGTGTATAATTTTTCACTGTTTTTCGGTATTTGTGCGTTGCTTTATAACATCTAAAAACCTACACTTGTTTGATTTTGCTGCATGGATTTTGCATTGACTTTATTTCAATATTGTTTAATCAATTGAAAATCTCTCGGTTTTAGTCACTGTAAAAGCAACATTCTAGAATTTGTTGTGATTTTTGGGAAGTTTTAGTTATATGCAAAATTTTGTGTGATTATTCTTGCAAGGAAAAAAAAATTTGTTTATAGTTTATCCAATATTTTTGCATATTAACTATGGTCACTGTGCAAAACTTCTCTTAATACACTGTTCTGTAAATCGTCTATAGCAGAATTTTTTTTTTAAATACAGTAATTTCAATCTACACTGTGTTTAGTATTGCATTGTTCAATACTGTTAGAATTTTGTATTTCCTTTTGGAAAATTTCTTTAAGAAAGTATTATTTTAATTTAAATTAAAATTTTTAAATGTGTCAATTTTCTAGATTTGGGAAAATGACAAGTGAGACAGTAAATTCGGTTACTGTTCCGGTTGCAACACCGATCACTGCTCCTAATGTGCCAATGGGCCATGGTGAGAAGCCAGAAAAATTCAATGGTGCAGATTTTAAAAGATGGCAACAAAAAATGTTATTTTATCTCACCACACTAAATTTGGCAAAGTTTCTAAAGGAAGATGTGCCACATTTGGATGAGAATGAGACTGACAGTCATGTTGTGGCAGCGATTGAGGCATGGAAACATGCTGATTTTTTGTGTCGTAACTATATCCTCAATGGATTGGATAACATGTTATATAACGTGTATAGTCCAATAAAAACATCTAAGGAACTCTAGGAATCTTTAGACAAAAAGTACAAGACAGAAGATGCTGGCTCGAAGAAATTCGTAGTGGGCAAATTTCTTGAGTACAAAATGATTGATTCAAAGAGTGTAATTAATCAAGTTCAAGATCTCGAAGTAATCATACATGAGATACATGCTGAGGGGATGATAATTAGTGAGTCATTCCAAGTTGCTGCAATAATTGAGAAACTACCAC
Source organism: Vitellaria paradoxa (assembly GCA_019916065.1). Classification (NCBI taxonomy): domain Eukaryota; kingdom Viridiplantae; phylum Streptophyta; class Magnoliopsida; order Ericales; family Sapotaceae; genus Vitellaria; species Vitellaria paradoxa. The sequence goes on from CM034234.1 coordinate 43,029,238, forward strand.
CATCTTGGAAAGAATTCAAAAATTACCTTAAGCATAAGCGTAAAGAGATGAAACTTGAAGATCTTATTGTGAGATTGAGGATAGAGGAAGATAACCGCAGTTCTGATAAGAAAAGTGGATATCAGCACATGGTGTTCAAGGCTAATGTGATAGAGCAAGTGAAACATACCAATAGTAAGAAAAGGAAGTACACTGGAGAAAGCTCAAAGACTGGCAGCTTTAAAAGGTTTCAAGGAAAATGCTATGTCTGTGAGAAACCTGGCCATCGAGCAAAAGACTGTCGCATACGGAAAGTTCAAGAGCCTTCCAAGAAAAGGAAGAAAACAAATCAAGCTAATATAACTGAAGTGGAGAGTCATATGGATGATATGCATTTTTCAGCAGTAGTCTCTGAAGTGAACCTGATTGGAAGTAATCCAAAGGAATGGTGGGTGGATACTGGAGCCACTCGTCACATTTGCACCAACAGGTAGATATTCTCATCTTACCAAGCTGTGGAAGGGGAACAATTATATATGGGTAATTCAGCAACCTCCAAGGTTGAAGGACAAGGAAAGATTGTGTTGAAAATGACTTCAGGAAAGGAGCTTACTCTTAATGATGTACTTCATGTGCCTGATATTCGCAAAAATTTGGTTTCAGGGTCAGTATTGAGCAAGAAAGGGTTTAGACTAGTATTTGAGTCTGATAAATTTGTACTGACTAAAAATGGTATGTATGTTAGAAAGGGGTACATGTGTGATGGCCTTTTCAAACTAAATGTAATGACTGTTGTACTAAAGATTAATAATAATTTATCTTCTGCTTACTTGCTTGAGCCTGTTGATGTTTGGCATGGTAGATTAGGACATGTGAATTTTGGCACTTTAAGAAGATTAATGAATTTAAATATTTTGCCAAAATTTAATATTAACATGGAACATAAGTGTGAAACTTGTGTTGAAGCCAAATTGGCTAAAGCTTCTTTTCACTCAATTGAAAGAAGCACTGAACCTCTAGAATTAATTCACACAGATATTTGTGATTTAAAGTATGTTCAAACTAGAGGTGGTAAAAAGTATTTTATTACTTTTATCGATGATTGTACAAGATACTGTTATGTATATTTGCTAAGAAACAAAGATGAAGCATTAGACATGTTTGTACAATATAAAAATGAAGTTGAGAACCAACTTAGCAAGAAAATTAAAATGCTAAGAAGTGATAGAGGTGGTGAATATGACTCACCATTTGCACAAATTTGTGCTGAACATGGCATTATTCATCAAACAACTGCACCTTACGCACCTCAGCAAAATGGTATTGCTGAACGTAAAAATAGAACTTTAAAAGAAATGATGAATGCTATGTTAATAAGTTCTGGTTCACCTCAAAATTTGTGGGGGGAAGCTTTGCTTTCCGCAAATTATGTTCTCAACAAAATACCCCATAAAAAATTGAACAAAACTCCTTATGAATTATGGAAAGGTAGAGAACCTACCTACAAATTCTTAAGAGTGTGGGGGTGTTTAGCTAAGGTCGCAATTCCAACTCCTAAAAGGACTAAAATTGGACCTAAAACTATTGATTGTATATTCATTGGATATGCTCATAACAGTAGTGCATATCGATTTCTTGTACATAAGTCTAATAATTCTGAGATACATGAGAATACTATTATTGAGTCTAGGAATGCATCATTCTTTGAAAATATATTTCCTTATAAACCTACACAGGAAGTAAGTTCCCTCAAAAGAACTTATGAATGTGTAGCTAGAAATGAGCAAGACGAAAGGTTTTTGGAAAAAGGAAATGAAGATGAACCTAGACGAAGTAAACGAGTAAGGACTAGCAAAACCTTTGGTCCTGATTTTCTAACATTTTTGTTAGAAAAGGAACCTCAAAGTTTCAAGGAAGCAATGTCCACTCCTGAAGCTCCTTTATGGAAAGAAGCCATTGATAGTGAAATTGAATCCATCATCAGTAACCATACTTGGGAGCTGGTGGACCTTCCACCAGGGAGTAAACCCTTAGGTTATAAATGGATCTTCAAGAGGAAGATGAAAGCTGATGGATCCATTGATAAATACAAGGCAAGACTTGTAGTCAAAGGCTATAAACAAAAGGAGGGAGTAGATTATTTTGACACATATTCACCTGTTACAAGAATAACATCCATTCGCATGTTAATTGCTTTCGCGGCATTGCATAACCTTGAAATACATCAAATGGATGTGAAAACGGCATTCTTGAATGGGGAATTAAATGAGGAAATATATATGGAACAACCCGAAGGGTTTGTGGTTCCAAGCCAAGAAAATAAGGTATGTAAACTTGTTAAGTCACTTTATGGACTTAAACAAGCACCTAAACAATGGCATGAAAAATTTGACAATGTTATGATGTTAAATGGTTTTCACATTAATGAATGTGATAAATGTGTTTATGTGAAAAACATATCAAATGAATATGTCATTGTATGTCTCTATGTGGATGATATGATTATCATAGGTAGCAATAATGACATCATTAAAGCTACTAAGAAAATGTTGGCTAGTACGTTCGACATGAAAGACTTAGGTGTTGCGGATGTCATACTTGGTGTTAAAATCATCAAAACATCTGATGGCTATGCTTTATCTCAATCACATTATATCAAGCAAATACTTGATAAATTTATTAGAGATGATAGCAATATTGCACGAACACCTGTTGATATGAATCTTCATCTCACAAAGAATACTGGAAATTGTATATCACAATTGGAATATACTCGAATAATAGGCAGTTTGATGTATCTCATGAACTGCACTCGTCCTGATATCGCCTACTCAGTAAGTAAATTGAGTAGATACACTAGTAATCCAGGGATAGACCATTGGAAAGCAATAGTTAGAGTACTTAGATATCTAAGATATACTTCTAACTATGGGTTGCACTATACTAGATATCCAGCTGTAGTAGAAGGATACAGTGATGCTAATTGGATTTCTGATAGTAAAGACACCAAGTCTACTAGTGGCTATGTCTTTACACTTGGAGGTGCAGCTCTTTCATGGAAATCCTCTAAACAAACGTGTATAGCCAGATCTACTATGGAATCTGAGTTTATAGCATTAGATAAGGCAGGAGAAGAAGCTGAGTGGCTTTGTAACTTTTTAGAGGATATGCCCATGTGGCCAAAACCTGTGTCCGCCATTTGCATACATTGTGATAGTCAATCAGCAATAGGAAGGGCACAGAATAATATGTATAACGGTAAATCACGACATATACGTCGTAGACACAATACCGTGAGACAGTTGATCTCTAATGGAATAATATCTATTGATTATATAAGATCAAAGGATAATATTGCTGATCCTTTAACTAAGGGCTTAACTAGAGATCAAGTGTATAATTCATCGAGGGGAATGGGTTTAAAGCCTATAAATTGAGAATCACCACAATGGCAACCCAACCTAGTTGACTGGAGATCCCAAGATCTAGGTTCAAAGGGACAACCGAATTGTGGGGGTACTCGTTAAGATCACTAAGGAATTAATTCCTCTACCCTTTCCTATGATGTAATGAATGGTGATGACCTGAACTATGTGTTAGGATAAGCTTTGCTTTTAATGATCCTTATATCTTGGAAATCCAAGTGGGGTATAACAGGATACTCTTAATAAGATATCACCTATATTGAGTGTGAAGGGGCCGCTTCTATGAGAATGGATAAGGCTACATTCTCTAGAGCACTCAATGAAATTACCAGGCATGTCCAGGGCCAAAATGGACAGAATTAAAAGAACCATACTTTGTTGGAAATGTGCTGTGTGAATATTATTGTCTTGGTTTATACAAAAGCTGAACAGTTCAAGACATCAAGTTCACTGGTTAGCAAATAGACCCGATAATATCTCACTACGGAAGGTTCAAAGCCAAAAGCTACCTATCCTGATGCGGTAACTTTCCATTTGTACTCTCTGTCGAGTCAACATCTGCATCTGCATTTCAGCCATTTCATTCATGTGGGGGATTGTTGGAATTCATGGTTTTAACTATGAATTTTTATTGACTTTAAGCCAATATTTATGAGGGTTCCATATATTATTAATTATGGATCAAATGTGGAATTAATATAATTATGTAAGAATATTAATTCCATGAATTCACATGTTCAAAATCATGAATTATGTGAATGAAAATTGGCTTCAAAGTGAGGACCAAAGTAGGCCTGAATAAATTTTGGGCTCTATTAATCTTATTTTGGATTTTGGGCTTAAATAATTTTTTGGCCCATTAACTTAATCTAACTATTAACTCGGTCCAATTATTATCTCCAAAACTACGTCGTTTTGGAGTGTCCCTTCTTTAACAGACATGTCTGTTCTATGAACAGATGCCCCTCTTCATGAATGGTGGTGTCTATTCTTCCAACAGACATGACTAATGGCTAATTATTTAACCATTCATCCTTGCATAAAACCGGGTGAGATTTTTGCATTAAAAAAACATTGCATACAAAATTCTTTTGCATAAGAAAATTCCATTTGCATACAAAGAGTACAAGCAAAGATTGGTTCGCAAGAACACACAAATTGTCGCTTCATTTTGTGTGTATGTGTGATCATTCTATCCTGGGAGACTGACGTTCGTTAAAACCAGAAGCCTTGTGGGGGGCGAATTCAGTCTTAAGGAAATAGTGTCCAACACTAGGTTTGATCAGTGAATTCAATTTTCTGCACAAAATTGTAAGTTCAATTTAATGATATTTAATTTTCTCAAAATAATGACTGAATTTGACTAATTTTTCCACAGTAGATGTAGAGAGGATGATAACCTTTTTGACCCCCGGGTGGTCACTGGTAACTTGGTAAGAGCACTAGTCTAATCAAGCCCAATTCGGAGAGACATCAAACAAATGGGAACACTGCCACTCCAAGGTCTCTTTATTTCTGCAGCCTCAACTTGTAGTCTAAGCACCTTCATTCTTCTTCGCTTCCATTCAAGCTTAATATTTGCTTCAAAACAAGCTCAATAAAAATAACTTTGTGCTCCCAGAAATGATCATTGGCTCTTTGCTGTGTTATTCATTTTTTTATTCATTTCTCACCAATTTTCATTAAAGATTTAAAGGTATTCTTATTTGAAATCCTCCATAAGAAAAATAAATAAATTAGTTTTGGGTTTTATCTCAAAATGTTTTATCCCAAATCCTCGTGCCGACCAACCAAATTACCACCAAGCTCTAATTTGAGGGGAAATAAAAAAAAAAAAAGTCATTTTTTACTTCAATATGCAACTTAAAATCAGCAATAAGGACGGATTATAATTTCATCACTCCAATTTTTGCTCAAGTATAATTCAACATTTTCAATGTAGAATGCATTTTAAAGTTGTGTTGGTACAAGATTTTATTAGATCTATAAGATTAAACGTATGTTTTAAAACCGTACAAGGCACAACGTATTTTAAAATTGCGTGAATACTACATTTCATTGAAACTCCAAATTAAACATGTTTGGGTAAAAGTAATACATAAAAAGGTGACCCGTAAAAAATTCTCATACTACTTAACTTTGCCCAAAGCAACAATATTATATATATATATATATATATATATAATTTAATATATTTATAATATAATGTGTTTTAAAATTGTAAATATACTATGTTCTATTGAATTATAAGTTAAGCATGCTTGTACGAAAATAGTACTAACATGAGTGGCCCCTAAAAAATTCTCATGCTCATGCTGTACCTAACTAACCACAAAGCAAACAATTAAGATTATATTATAAATATGTAAACCGTTACAAACAACATGAGAATGTTACAAATGACCACAGAATGTTACATGTTACAAGTGGCGCCATTACTTATCCTAGGTTAGGTACTTGCTTTTGGAATCTCTCTTTCGAAGAGTGCCAATCCATTATAAAGGTAAATGATATTAATCTAATCTAACAAAGGCACGCTACATTTTGCAAAAGCCAAGGCCAAAAGCCCAAATCCTCCACCACGCATTCATGCAAACCAACATTTCCTATATTATTTCTTTATTATTATACATCAGTATTTTGTAATTTATTATCTCACCACACACATTTAAAAAAAAAAAAAAGGGGAAACAATGAACACAGACTGGCCTAGTAGTTAAAAACATAAAAGGTGGTTAACAAAATCGAGAATGAAAAAGAAACAAGGCAATCACGCAAATCGGTTAAAAGGTTTCCTCCCAACTGCAGCAGGCATTGAAATGGCTGAATCAATACTCACCTCCCCTATAGATTTCGAAGAGTGGTGCTTCTCCAACACCCTTTGTGAAGTTGAGTCCTTGCCAGAGCCTTTGTTCCACTTGAAAGAGCTAACGCTGTTAGGTGTTGGAGGGAATGAAAACCTCCTCTTGGAGTTGGACTCACCACTCGGAGTTCCCGGAAATCTCTCCTTCGGGTTGCTACTTGGTCTCGCCTTAGCTTTAGCGGAAACTGTCGGTGTCATATAGTTTGGCACAGAAAACGGCGGGCAGCTTATGAGGCTATCATCATCCTTCAATTTTGTATCAAAAGCAGAAGTAACTGCAGCCCTTGGTTTCGAATATTTCATCAGTCCTGGGCTGTAATTTGGCGGTGTCCTATTCGAAGGAGTGTGTGGGAACTTGGTTCGCAGAGGGACAGCTGATCTGGTCGACCTCGGTGTCATTTCTTCAAGATTGTCAAACCCGATATTGTGATGCCTGTAGTGGCTAGATGCGGGCCGTGGGCTTGGTTTTGCCTCCAGACCTGGCCTTGAAGGAGTTGGATGGAAACTCTTGATGGTTTGGCTTTCGGAAGGATTTGGAGGAGGTAGCTGACGGTCCAACCAGTTCCACCACCAGGGGAATCCACCGGATTGGACGTCCATTGGTGTTGTTTGAGCTGATTTAGGACTAGCTTTCCACAACTGATGGCAACGGAGATTTGAAAATGAAAATCCAAGGGGAAAAAGAAAACAAACAAAAAACAAAAGTTTGTTAGAACCTTCAGTATTAAGTGATGTATATAGAAGAAATAAGGAATTTAGATGTTTCTCAATATGCCATGGATAAGAAACCAGTCATTTATCGCTTTTTAAGAACAGTTTATGGTGAAATTTCCTGTGGAACATAGTTTAAGATCAATATTCTTCCTGTGACTAGGACATCAATCTACATGAGTAAGAATTAAGATCTCTGAAACAAAGGACTTGTGCACCTATAAGGCCCAATCCCATTATAAAATCTATAATAAGAAAAAGGGGAATTGAGTAAAATATAATCAAAATGGAAATGAAAATAATCAGGGAAAATAAAGAAATATGCAGTTATCAAAACTAAGAATATACGTATTTGGGAGCGGATGTCCAATATCATGTGGAGTTGAAGTTCAGGCGGTTAAAGAGTGGATGTCCAATATCATGTGGAGTCGGAAGTTCAGATCCAGATGACCAAGTCCTATAATCAATTCATGCCACGATAAAGGCTTTTTGGTCTAACAAATAGAATGATACCTGGTGGGAATAAGCATAGGCCATTGCTCTCTGCCTCTTGAGAATTGATTCCACCTTTCTCTGCAGCTTCGCCTCTATTTGCTCTTTTGTCAGCAAGCTGTCATCCCAGTCTTCATGATTGCCTGCCAAAGACTATATCAACATTTTTAATTAGCAATTGCACTTAAATAATAATTTAAGGTAAAAGTAAAATCTACCAATAAACACATGCACCAATGCAATATATATCTTTCAGTTTGAGATATGAATTGGTCATTGTCCTTGGTTTACATTTATCTCTAAATTTATCAAATACCATCAAAGAGCCTTGCATAGAGGGTCAATAAAGATGATAAATGGGTCACATCTCTAGGACTATTTTAGGATGGCCGCCAAATATAGGAAGATAGCAATCACAAATGAATTACTGTTAAACATACTACCTGGCTTAAGGTCCATTTGCCCAAGCTACTCTCCAATTCCTTGCCATTCTTGTAATCTTGGTGTCGGATTGCCCGGTTTTCTAACATCTGGATCCTGCGAGACTGAATTTGAGTCTGAACCCGCACTAAGAGTTGCATCGTTTTCATGGTATTAATAGTTTGACGCTTCACATTCTGGCCTCTCACCACTCCTTGAAGCCTTACAAGACCCTTTAAGGCTCGAAAGCTCCTCCTTGCCTGTAAAACAAAAACCTCAGTGCCAATTGGATGATAGGAGCCATAAAACCCAAATAAACTGAACAAAGTCCACCAACAAAGCATACAGACTACAAAATAATCTTGTGCCATTCTAAGTTTCTGAGATGGCTTTGAATGTCTCCTGTGCTTTAAAAAATTCTCTAGAAAAGTTAAAAAAGAAAAAAGAAAAAATTTTTTGTGGCCAAAGACAGTCCAATCAATAAATGTATTATCTTAGACAAAACTCTACAACATGTTTGACTTTTGGGGATTTAAAATTAGCCCAACCACAATCAATCAAACCAGTCTCTCAATCTAGTTTCTCCCAAGACACATTAGCAAATGGAAACAAGGGATTCCACTCGGTGAGAAGAACTAACAATTATCCAGTCAGCTCCCTCAAGCTGTTTGCACATGGCTGTTCAATCTTGACATTCATTTCCGAGCCTTCACAGGAATTAAGAGTTAACAGAACATGGATTTGATAACAGAATTCACTTTATCTTTGGGCAACAGAAGTAAAATAATTTTGTATTGAAATCTTCCATAAACCTCTTGATAAACTTAGGTTACTTTGATCTCTAATGAAACAGAACAGCTGTTAAGAACGGAAACAATGAAACCACTGACACCAGTAGCAGGTACAAGACTTCATCATGCAGAATCAAGTTGGGCATTTGCTTGCGAATTTTCTTGTTACGTACGACAGTAACTATGTCAAACACACAGCGATTTAGAATTCCAGAAGACACCAACCATGTAGTGATTTTTCTAAAAATTCAACCAACCAACAACAAAAACTAGAACCTTACCATGTAACCCCTATAGGCTGATTGGATCCTGATTGCTGAAACATGGCGGCATTTTGGGGTTGGTTCTGGCCTGTAGCTAATTTCTTTACGCTGATGAACAGCTCTTGAAGAAGTAGCCTTGGGAGATACGACCCATGGAGAAGCAGCTCTGGGAGTAGCAGCTCGTGGGGAAGCAGCTTTGGGGGAAGTAGCTCGTGGAGAAGCGGCTCTGGGGGAAGTAACTCGTGGAGAAATGGCCCTAGGAGAAGCAGCCCTGGGGAGCAACAAGGGTGGTGTTTTTGGTTGCTCAGCTGGTGTAGGGGGCCTAATTTGTAATTTCTGTTGCTCTACTTCCCCAAGTATTTTCTCAACACTGCTTGGCTCCCTGAAGAGGGGGGGAATGAATGATTTTCTCTCCCCATGCCTCAATATTCCTCTCCCCTTCTTTTTTTCCTTGGTACTTTTCTTCTCTGAGCCCTACAACAGTAAGACCTAATTAAAGCATGAAATCAGCAGAAAAGCATTCAGGAACTGCTTTTGGATGCAAAATCTGGCATGAATTTCATTCTCCTGACAAATAGAAGTACCCGCAAATTCAAAATAAACAGCACATAGTTCAAGCAAAACCTAGGTTGTTTTACTATTTTAGTTTTGAACAAAAGAAACTCCACACAATTGGCCCACCATCTTAAACTAGTGCACTTTTGGGATCATGAATATGAATTTATATTCAGCAAATAACATAATAGGATTTAGTTTCTAAAAAAAAAATTTCACAATGATGCTCTAGGCTAAAGCCTTGACCAATTAAATAATTATATGCTTGCATTTTAGGAGAAGATATAACAAGGAATAACTATTAATTAGAACTCATTTACATGGCGATAAACAAAAAAGACACAGGCTATTAAGAGCATTTTTGGCCCATTTTAATCTGATTTCTTTCATGGCCAGAAGTTGGAAATTATCAGTACTTAAAATTGCGTCCAAACAAACACCAAGTGAGATTCCACTTACATTCCCTGGCTTCTCTTTAGAGTTAGATGCAAATACTCTCTTGATTGCAGAAAACCAACTCCCCTTCTTCCCCATGTTTCTACATCACTATTCCTCCCTGAAAAGGGAAAAACAAGCTAGAATTTATGAAGAAAAGTTCCAAGCATATGAATAGCTACATTATCGTGCACACAAAGCTTGCATAAATCGGCTTCATTAATCTATTATCAACGAGTTCTATCCATAATTTTCTCTCATTTTACCCTGCTTTATAATTATATTTCTAGTGCTTATGATTATCAAGAAGTAAAATGAAAGCAAAAGATGTACAAGACAGATTATCAGACAACATATAAGCAAATTCACACAATATTGAATTCCAACAACAAATTTTCATTCAAATGAGTTTGGGATTCACAGATCAAAAAAATTATAACCTGATGAGTCTGCAACTGTAACTTAGTTCATCTGCAAAAATCAAAATTTTTGCTGCCCCGGGTTATTCACCCCAAAAGGGGGGGGGGGAAGAGGGGGGGTGGGGGGGGGGGACTAAAGAAAAGAAGAAACCAGGGAACACTTAGATGTGATTCAAATTCTTAATAAATAACCCAGATACTGTCCATGCTTGTTTAGTTAGTCAGATTGTGGTATCAAAACTAATTAAAATATCCGAATATATCAGATCCAAAAATATATTTTTTGAGCTAAGATATTCTGTCAAATATTTGTGAAAACCTAACAGATATCAATGGAGAAAAGCACAAATTCTGCCACAATCCTAATGTAGTTCTAACGAACAAAGAAAGCAGTATGATTCTCTCTAAGAAAATAAAAAATTTGGACCAGAGGAAGAAAATCAAAGAAATCATAAGAACGAAAATATTTAACTGTTCCCTAGAAATTATATCTGCAAAATATATCTGCAACAATTCATCAAGAAAACCAAATCTACTACTACAAGGCAAGAAAAAGCCGAAGGAAGAAGGAATTTAACAAGACAATTAACCCAACAAAAATTTCACAACCCACAAAAGAGAAACGATGAAACTTCCTACCCAATATCAGACAAAGCACACCTTTCTAAGATTTGCAAACAATTCACTAATAAAATAATCAGAAATACCCCTAGAAAATTATATTATGCCCTAACACTCGTACCTCAACAAGTTAATTTTTTTTTTCCCAACCCTTTTCAGAAATCTTTCAGAAAGCTGCAACAGAGCAAAAGGATTGCAACTGTGGAAGAAAGAGATGAACAAGGTCTTCTAACCCCCTTGTCTCCCTAGAACACTTCCTTTCCCTTTCTAACTCCCTTGAAGCTTCTTCTCTTCATACCCAGCTGCCCTTTCGAACTTCCTGTTCAAACTTTGCTTTTACCTTGTAGCTTTAGAGCTTTGAATCTGGTTCTTCCTAGCAAATTTCACCTTTTGGGTTCATATATTCTTTTGGTTTGTTCAATTGGACGATGAGAGAGAGAGAGAGAGAGAGAGAGAGAGAGAGAGGGGGGGGGGAGGGGAGGTACAAAAAAATCATGATGGTTGAGGCCAACTTCAACTACCTTTACTTGTATGGGAAGACTATTTAGGCACCAATTAATAAACTTTAATTTATTAAACGTTTAGAATGAATGCCAGCTATCCTTCTTTCTTATCAGCATTGTAACGTTTGGAAGACATCCCTTTGTTTTTATGAATGAAGGCACCGTTTTGTCAATAAAGACTTTAAAAAAATTTTTAAAAAGTATTTATTTTTTATTTTATTATACAGATTAATTTCACGATATATCTCGTTTTATTCCACTGACTCCAAACGCACCTTAATTATTAAAACCAACGGCTATTTTCTACCCCACACGGCCTTGTGGGCGCGTGACACACGCCAGTGGAAAACGGAACGGGTCAGGTCAGTCAAGGAAAAGACAAGTCTCGCCCAAGTACACACGGCTCTACATTCTTTTTCAATCGCATTTGTTTGTCAACGAATGTCCGCCACACGTTAAACCCCCGTGAAAATATGTTATTTGTTTATTTTTTATTTTAATTTAATAAATTTAAAAAATTTTATCCATTTTAAAGTTTTAAGAAAGAATATATTATTTATATAAATTAATAATTAGTATTTTTTAAGATAAAGTTAAAAAATTATTCATATAAATAAATCTTCTTTGGCGTTTTAAGAAATAATATATTATTTATATAAATTAATAATTATTATTTTTAAGATAAAATTACAAAATTATTCATATAAATAAACTTTTACTTCTATCTTCTTCCATCTTCATCTATGATAAGAAAAAATGTTTTGTAAAATCATTCATGATTTATTCAGTGAAAGATAACATATAAATTATATTTTGCAAGTTTATCTAAATTTATTTTTTTTACATATATTTTTTTTGTGAAGTTAGAGTTTGATTTGTTTTCATAATTTATTTCAAAAAAGAATTATGGATAATATTATAATTTTATCTTAAAAAAAAGATAAACCCCCTTTCTCTTTTTTGGAGGGATTTTGCCATTAAAAAATTGTTAGATATTTATGGATAAGTGTTATAATTTTATTAGTTTTTAATGAGTATTCCAAGGGTGCTCGTTGACACGATTCATTAATTGTTGATAATTTTTTGTGAAAATATGTTAGGATTTAGATAAATTATAGCTTGTACTTTTTTATTTTGTACTCAATTTTAAGGATATTATTTTTTTAATTAAAAATATGATAAATAATTTCATTTAAATAATTACCACTTAAGCGAAGCATTCGTCCGGTGAGAAGTGCTGTTTCACTCGCTTCGGATTTGGTGGCCTCATGCTCATTAGTCCACAAAAAAAATATCATCGCGGGCCTGCCCCTTTGTAATATTAGACAACGTTCGTGCCCAATATGTTGGGTGCGTTTGGTGCGTCAAAATTCTTTGCAAATTTTTTAAAAATTTTATCAAATTTTACATATTATTATCTTTTTAAAATTTAAAAAAACGTTCAATATCTCGAAAAAAAGTCGATAACTAGAATTCGATTAATCAAATAATAAAAATTTTTTAGCTATTCTCACCATAAACTTCTAATTTACCAAATGACACACACTTTAATTATTTTTTGTAGTGTTTTTAAAACTATTTTAACAGATTGTAAAAACCGTTCTGACGGAATCGCCCAATCAACTTTCTTCCAAACGGTTTCTACAATCCGTTTGGGCGGATTGTAGTGTAAAGAAAAATGACTGCTTAAAATTTTGAATTTGTCCAAATGAAAATCTAATCCATCGGAACGAAATTTTACTATTTATCTCCAAAAAAATGTAATTTGAGCAATGTGTACCAAATACAAAAAGTTTTTCCAAATTACTTTTTTTCTCACTTTTTTGTGCCCCGAACGCACGTAATTATAGAAAGTATATGTGTAATATATGTAAATATATAAAAATTTGTACACGTGGCAGGTAGTAATTTATGATGGAACTCACGGATGATGACGTGGATTAATGTGTGGGCATCTACCCCTTCCACCGTTATTTGATCCCATCATGTTACTCTCTCAAAAGTTGCTTTCCACCTACCATGGTACCATGTTATCCATGATGGTGTTCACGAACCTGAAGCTTTGTATAAATTAGAATTAAATATGTGATTAATTACAAAATCACCCATAAACTATACATAATTCAAAATATTATGCAATGACGAACTAAATTTTATTCAAACAACGCACCCATAAAATAGACAAAAAAATATTATTAACTAAAATATTTATATATAAATTATTGTAAACAAAAATATCATTAAAAAATTTACTGAAATTATGGCACTAAAATACTAAATTTTTTTTTATATATAAGTGTTACCATATCTTAATAAAATTATAAAATATTTATTTTGGTATACAATATTTTTTTCTTTTACCTTGAATGTATTTAAGAAAAATTAGAGCTCGTTCGGTAATATAATTTTTAATAATTTTTGATAAAAGATTATTAAAAGTTATAAAATATAAATTTTTATGCATTTGGTAAAAATTTGTATTTAGATAGTTTTAATTTGGTATTTAGGTTCCAAAAAACACTCATAATATATAGGGTCCGTTTGATGTGGTGAAAAATAACGAAAAATAAGAAAAAATGTAATTTGAAAAACTTTTTATCGTTTGGTACGCAACCACCAAATCATATTTTTTAGAGATAAATGGTGAAACTTTTTAACTTTTGTATTAGCTTTTTGGAGAGGGAAAACATTCGAATGATTTTTTGGTTCCGTCGAAACGTTTTTATACTAGAATTTATTGAAAGTGGTTCAAAAGCTTTTGAGATTTATAGAAAAGTTATTGGGGTTTGTAAAATATTATTGGAATTTGTAAAAGAATTTATTAGACTTTGTAAAAATTTGTTGGGATATGTAGATATATATACATAAATTTATAAAACTTTCATGAAATATAAGGAATATAAAATGTGTTAGAGAATTTTAGAAAATTTTAAAAATTTTCAGAAACTTTCAGCGTTTTTAGAGTTTTTTATTGTACCAAATAGATCCATGAAAAGCTTATTAAAATTTGTCGATTTATGATGTTTATTTATATATTTAAAGTCTGCAAATATTCTCACTTTAAATGAAATATTTCTATTTTGGGGTCAACAAACATTAAATATCGGTAAATTGCGTTGCTTGCACGGTTCAAATTAGTAATGGAAAATTTAGTTGAAAAATACTGGAAGATTCTCCATTTGAGTGCTTCGTGGAACTTAATCAGTTAGTTACCTAATTCAACGTGGTGTACTATCAAGGGTCAAAAGGCTTGCGAATTAATGAAATTATTAGTTTTGAGTTTCTCAAGTTGTCTCGTTGAATTAATTAAAAAAAAAAAGATTGGCATCGATATCGATATCAGTTCAATAATCTTAATCTAACAATTTTATATATATTTATATTTTTTTAATTTAAAAAATATATAAATATAATTAAATCGTTAAATTTTAATTTAATAATTTTTAACCTCCCGCTAAGAACTGATATCGTTTTTTATGCGAGTCCCGAATCTCGAATTAATGGCCATGATGAGCAGAGACCTTCATTTGTTTGGTGCAAAGAATTTCGTCAATTCTAACTTTGACCAAAGCACAGGAGAGATGTGAAATTGACAAGGGATTGCCGCTATGTTTGATTATCGAATTAAAATAAATGAATTTGGATACAATTAGTGGGACTTATTGTATTTAAGTTATGTTCAGTGGAAGAAAATAACACTGAATTGCTTATCCGCTCTAAATGGTATATGCACAAAATAAATATCATCTCGGCGAAAATTCAAGTTTAAAATTATTTTTTATTAAATCACATTTTTTTTTATCTAGTTTTGTATTCTATAAACTGAGCAGTTGAGCACAGAGAAAATAATTTTATGTAAAATATCAATCTTATATGGTACTATTTCATAGTATTAATTATATCTATAATTCTATTTCTAGCCCGTTCAATCAAATGCGACCCAGTTACAAATTATCATGTTGACATAAAATATATTAACTTATTTTATTATATTTGAAAATATATTTGATGAGGAAGATTTATGAGTCTTGCCAAAATGATAAAAATGCCCCTCGGTGTCAAGGAAGACCTCAAAGGAGGCCGAGTTGACCTTCTTAGCCGACCTGCCTAGTTGTGTAGGTCGGATTGGATTGGACTGATCTCCATAGCCCAAGCTTTTTGGTGCTGAGCTAGACTTGAGCACGTGAATAAGATCTTCGAGATTAGGATCCCGAAATCCACACTGTAATTGTCAATTTAAAATCATCAATTTAAATAAGAAATCATAAGGTTGATACAAATCTTGCGTTTTTCCTATCTAAATATGAAAATTACGGTAAATCAAGAAGGAATCCCAATTTATTTCAATCTTCAAAATTAGCAAGATATTCCTATAAATGGGTGAACAAACCACCATCACAAGTAAATTACTCTCATCCTGCCGTTACTCTACTAAAATATATTTTTTTATTGGCTTGGTTGTTAAAGGATTTTTGGCGAGCACCACACCGATGTTTCTGATGAAGAGGTTACTCTATTTCTGTCAGATCAACCATTAAGAAATACAGGTCAAAGATTATGAAATTTTACCATCGTCAATATTTATATGTATGCACATGTATGTTTCACTTAAGAATATGATAGTAAAGTACGTAGGTGGTGGTTGAAAGCTATATATTGCCATATATGTCAACTTTGTCACTCTCACATCTAGGCTGTAAAGAGAGGGAAGGAACTGGCTATCCTTCCATCAACGTTAATGAAGCCTTCAGCAACATCATGAGACAAGTAGACAAGTAAGGGAGAGTTTTCAATCAGTGCATTTTGGGATCTGTTACTTGATTTGATGATGTATGCGAATGAGTGAGTTTAGATACTTGGAATTGGAAAATACAATTGACCTTCTAACCTATCACTGGTCCTATCAATATGTATGTTATTTAAGTTCTATTTGAAATGGTAAAAAATTAGAAAAAAAATTTTAAAACATTTTAAAAGTTATTCAATATTTATCTCATTATACGAATTATGAATTAATAACTTATCTCACTTTATATTATTTTATCTCATTTTTTATCAATTCAAATGCACCCTTATTTATATATTTTGTGTTGGACTGCTGGGAGTACTGCATCTTACCTACTTATACCACAGATAAATATGTTACACTTGAGATATATCTCTAACTGAATTTACAACTTTGAAGAAACAAATTAATTAAGAGCCTGAACAAAAATAAAATTAATATATATATATATATATATGACATGGAATTGAAGAAATTTTACAACACGCTCTGTGATAACTCAGCAAATTACTTTCATCAGCCCATTTGTACATAACTAATTCATCATTCTATCAACTCAGTATATATATATATATATATATATATGTAAGTATCGGCACGAAATCTCCATTTGTCAAAGTGAAATTTTATAACTTTTATAAAGTAATTTCAATTAAAAGGACGTGTCTATACATGCATTCTCCGAATTATGGTTTATAAATGATTTTGCTTGGTTCTTGTTTAAAGTGAAATTAATTTTTTTTTTGGTAATTATTTAAAGTGAAATTATATCAAAATTTGTCAAGTAATTCTGTCAATAATTTTATAATAACTACTCAATTTGCATAATTCATAGTCAATCTACCAAAAAGAAAGACGAATTTTGTATGAATAAAATACTAGCATGTGTTTTGAGAAATAGAATAAACTTTTCTCCGCTGTCTCTGTGAATTTTATACACGGGCGGTCTCCAAGAGACATGCAGGCGCCATGGCCCCTTAAATTTTAAAAATCTTTTAATACTCTTATGCATTTTCTACCCTCATATAATATAGTATCTGGTCTTGCTAAATTTTAAAAATCTTTTAATACCCTTAAAAATTTTAAGTTTTTTTATATAATATAATGTTTGTCACCTCTTAATATTTATAAAATTTTATTTTACTTTCTACTCAATACAAAATTTTTATATTATTTTCTCTTATCCAAAATTTTGAATCTGTCCTATATGTCTTTTTTTGGGGTTGGGGTTGGGGTTGGTGTTTGGGGGTGAAGGGGGAGGGGGTGGGGTTCTAACGTCAAATAATTGCCTTCAAATGGAAAGAACAATTAATATCCTGATTCATGCATGTTTCAAACAGATGTTACATCACTTGTAATCAATGGAATTGTCTTCCTTCTTTCTAATAAGTTTCTTGTTGCTTTAGTGACATCAAAAGTCCCTTCAGATGGAGAGACAGACCTCGTGTGATTGATTTCAAGCTTGAGGGTTTCCTACTTAATTGGAATCGCACGTGAGATTTTTATTTATATATACACAAATCTAGAGGTACTCTTTCAGGATATGCACTGTTTGGTGTTAAAAAAAATATATAAAATTTTTCAAATTTTTATAACTACGAATTACGAAATTATAAAATTTAAATTTCTTATTTACTGTATAAAGTATAAGATATTAATTTTTAAAACTTTATACAAATTTATGTAACTTTAAACATACCCAACGATGATGATAAGCCCTCCTTGTTCTCATTCAAAATTATGAAATTTGAATGAAGAAAAAGAAAAGAAAACAAAACAAAGTGGATCAACTTGGTGGCTGACAAGATCGAATTAGAATATAGACATATGTGAGCTGGAACTACATTAATTAATTTATTAGTTAGAGAACCACTTAATTTCTTATGATTGATGCAGGTTATTATATATAAGGTAAACCACCATTCTTGTCCAAGAATTTCTTTAATACACAAGCACATACACATGCACATGATCATTTAAAGTGTCTTATAAGGAAGACTATGATTCCAAAACTTAATAATTATAGCCAAACCAGGTTGTTAAACTAGTGACACCTACTAAGACCGGATGTCAACCGAATTGGACTCCACAGTTCTTAATTTAGGAGATGTTTTCGAGTCAAATATTAACTCAAGTTGTCCCTTGAACCAGCTAGAATTAATTTTATTATTCTTTTTTATGTGGAGGGAGGGAAGTGTTTGTTTATCTACTGCATAGTTAAGTCTACTTCATGCATCGTCATTCTTGTTTATTTAGATATTTTTTTAATATTTAGCGTTTGTTTTGATTTTTGGAAGTCGTTTTTTTTTTTTTTTTTGCTAGAAATGTGTAATTTAGAATTTGTCAATTTGTGTAAAATTCTTTATCAATTAACAAGTATTTTGAAATTTGAATTTGAATTTATCATAAATATTAATTATTTTTTATAATATAGATTATTATTTAATTAATAAAATAACAATTTGATCTAAACTCTTTTATGAAGCGAAACTCAAGCTAAAAGAGTAGGAAAATCA
This sequence comes from Vitellaria paradoxa, assembly GCA_019916065.1. NCBI lineage: Eukaryota > Viridiplantae > Streptophyta > Magnoliopsida > Ericales > Sapotaceae > Vitellaria > Vitellaria paradoxa. The sequence continues at coordinate 43,048,017 of CM034234.1, forward strand.
GATAATAGAAAAGTGCCGCAGAATGCCGTAAACCATAGGCCAATTAGAAGGGGAGGAAAAGAAAATATAAATTCCTTGTTTGGGAAGACAGAAAATCATAAAAGCTTTTGTTAATTTAACTCATTCCCGCTCAGCCAACACCATTCTACTAAGAGGGCTTGGACCAAGCATTTTCCTTCTCGTTGCGGCCCTCTTCCTGATGATCTCCATCTGATTCCTCCGCCTGACCTGCATCATTGCCTCTTCTTCCACAACAAATCTCCTCATCAAAACATCATCCGTCAAAGATTTTCCGCGGAAAATTTTCCTCCCCTCTGTACTAATTCTCGCGCTTGGAACTCTCTGATCTGCCTGTTGGACAGAAAGTGGCTTTGATGATCTCGGATAAGTATTGCTTCTTCTCGGAGGAATCTCGGCTTGGAAAACCTCGGTGTAGGAAGTGATTGGCGCACATAAACAAACTCGTGTGAACGAGGTTGCAACCCTGAGAGAGGTGCATTTTCTAAGTTTCTGTCGGTTGGTGTTCGTGGTAGAAACCTCCGTTGACCTGGAAATCGTTTTCCATAATGTAGCATTATTATTGTTCGTGGGAATTTCCGCGGATTTGGAAAATGCTTTCCATGGGGTGGCCAACTCTATCGCTCTTTGATACCAAGGCTTCCTACTGCATATATATATATATATATATATATAGGTGAGATAAACATATTTCTCAGCATGCATCCTTGAGATTGAAAAAAAAAAAAAAAAAGAAATACATATAAACAGAAATAATGTATTTATTTTATTTTTTTGCATGCACTCTCTATATACATACTACCGCATCTAGACACTTTTTAGGCATAAAAGAATGTATATACCTCATCGTCACTTACGTTTGGAGTTGTATAAAATTTCACAAAACTTCATAAATTACAGGTTTGAAATTCATGTAAAATGTAAAAAGTTAAAATTTTTTAAATTACATAGACTTTATAGAATTCCAAATGGATTGAACCTTTTCAAAAGAATTGAAAATTATATACATGCATTGTCAATGAGAAATCCAACCTCGGTATTCCTTTTTTTGGTAAATTTCTTTCTAAAAGCAGAGAACTATGATTAGGTTCTCCTAGAGATTTTGTCAAAATTTTGCAAGCAAATGAAAATTATAAAAGGATGCATATAAAAAAAAAAAAAAGACTGGTTCAGGTTGATCACAAATTCAAAATGCCAAAATTACAATCAGAAGCTAGTTTTCTTTTCTGATTGATTTATTTTTAATTTTTTTTAATTTATATAATAAGGAAGATCAAGAATTTAAATTTGGGATATTTTTAACCGTTTGATTTCTTTAATGGCCACAATTATGTCTTTTCAGTAATTTCACATGAAAACATACCTTCTCTTATTTTTTTTAATACTTTTCTATAATGTAAATATCTTTCTAAAAGTAATAAATGCTATAATAAGAAAAATATTAGATATGGAATTATTTTTAAGAGAGCATTAAATTAGAAATATTTTTGAAAAATAGTATTATTTAAGTAGAAACTCAAATTTATATAATTTAAAAGTGTAAGTGAATATCTAAAAATAAATAGTTAGGTGTTTCAACTATAACAAAAACAATTGATGTATAATAAATGTAGATTTATTTTGTATTAATTTATAATAATTGTACATTCAAATTTAATGTAAGAATATAAATTTTTATTTCTACTTTCAAAATTTGAATATTAAAAAAATTAAATAATAATAAAATAGTTTTTAGAGGATACTTTAAATTATGAGTGCAAAATTAGTCCTAGTAATTGCAGAAGGAAAGTGAAGATATGAATAAAATCAAGTATGGATAAACTCTTGACATATCAGTAAATAATACAATTAATTTAGAATAAAAATAATCATAAATCTCCACAAAATATAGTTAAATTTAATAATGAATGCAAAATTAATTATAGTAACAATAAAGGAAGAAGAAAGATAAGAACAAAACTAAGTAGGGATAACTTCCTGACGTAATAGTAAGCAATACAATAATATATATTATATATAATAGGAAATTCAAGAATTTGAATTTGAATATTTTCAATCGTTAGATTTATTCAATGGTTAGATTACTTTTTTTCTCCAAAATTTATTTTTTTTCCACATCGCTAGATAACAATAACTTCACTTTTTCTTTTGTATATGTAAAATTAATTAGTTATAGTTTAATATATGTTAATGAACTCATGAATTCCGACAAGGGACCTACTTGATTATAAATTTAATATAGTTATAAAATTTACATATTTCAAATATATTAGGAATTATATTAAAAATACAAAATATAATTAAAAGAAATAATAACAACTCTTATTATTTTAAAACTTAAAAAATATAAAAAAAAAACCTAAATATCAATTTAGGCTTGGGAATAGTTATTTTTTTAAATTTTAATTTTCATTTTAAATTGGTCATATTGATTATATTTGTTTTATTTTATAAAACACAACATATGATTAATAATAATATTTTTAAATTAAATTATTTTTATGAAACCAGTTAAAAAATTATTATCAAATTCTATGTGGATGATCTTTACATTCACTATTTTAATTTTTAATTTTTATAAATCTTTGAATAAATTAGTACTCGAGATAATTTTTTTCTAAATTCTAATTTTAATTTGAAGTTTTTCTCTTCTCTTTTCCTTCATTCCAATCATACATACCACTCTTCTTCTTTATCCACTTTTATTTTCTTCTCTCTTTTCATTAACAAGATTTACTTTTTTTTTTTTCACATTCCTAAATGATTACAATTTTTAATGTACTTTTCTTTTATATATATAAAACCACTACAGTTGTACCTTATAATTTTAATAGATGTGAATAAACTTATGGATTCCTATGAAACTCATAAATTCAATATAGTTGTCAAATTTACATATTTCAAATACTTAGAAATATATCAAAAAATATAAATAAAAAATTTAGAATTAATAAGGTTATTTTCTCTCATAATAACGCATAATAACAATTTTTACTATTTTTAAAATTTAAAAAATATAAGAAATTCCTAAATATTAATTAAACTTACTTATAAATTTAGTACAATTGTAAAATTTTCATGTTTTTGTACCTTTAGAAATGAGCAATTCCTAATTTATTAGTATAGTTTGGCATGTTTCCTTTTATTTTATTGTCCGAATTTGACTTCAAGTCAAAATTTTCCAAATTGTATTTGTTTCCTGATTTTTCTTTATAATTAGCATAATTGGATTCCTATTAATATTAGCATTTAGTATAATTCCTCTTTAGGATTTGTTCGAATTAGGAAAAATGTATTGCTAAGGACGTTTAATTTTGTAGCTACCAGGCAACCCGAGTCCAATTGTAAGCCTTAAAATTTCGGTCAAAGCCCATAAATTGGTTCAATACTGGAATCTGTGGGATAAAGCCACTTCTAAACTCCAATGGTCCAAGAAATGGTTCACCATAAATGGGAATTTTGGGCCCGAAAACCCAATATATATATATATATATATATGTCAGAAATCAAAAGAAGCCCCTAACTCTCATTACCGGTTTGGCATCAGCTATGTATAATAACTAGCGAATAATACGTGATTATCTCACTCGTTAATTAAAATTAAATATCCTCGGATTTAAAATTAACATATATTAACATATTTTTTATTTTTAAAAATTTAAAATAAATTTTCCTTTTATTGTATTATTCTTAAGAAGTAAATATTTTTTTTTTCACAATACAATTGTTCAGATATCATTATTAAGTTCTAATCAATTATGTATCAATATGTGAATTGTTCAGATATCATTATTAAGTTGAACTCAATGGCTTATCATTATGTGAAATGATCCAAAAACTGAGTAAGAATTTGAGTTTGAAGAGAAATTTTAATTTATAAAAGATCTTAATCATTCGTTAAAAAATATTAAAACTCAATCGCAGCTTTTAATTTGAGTTCGTGAGGGGGACACTTTTAAATGCGTTGTGTTTTATTATATAGATATTGATAAATATGGCCACAGGAGGAAGGCAAAAAAAAAAAAAAAAACCTATTTTAAAGCGTGCTTCAACCCCTGGACAAGCACATAAACGGTAGCACAATAACAAGGAATGGCAGTCTATACCACTATGTCTATATACAGAGGAAGAAAGAGAGAATGTAGCAGTATTCCAAAAGCAAACTGATATTTCTTCAAGGATATATCAAATATCACAGGAAAGAAGGGGAGAGAAAGAGAGAGAGTATTAGAGCATACCTTGTTTGTGGGTTCTTTGGATCTTGCATGAACAGCAATACAAAATGCTGCAAGTATGAGGAAGCTGGAGAAAGAGAAGCAAGGGAGTTCATCTGGGTAGGGAGAGTACTGATGAGCCTTTTGCTTCAGCTGTGCGACTGAAAGATGGGTTGGCAATTAGCTTTCTTTTATTTATTTATTTATTTATTTATTTTTCTCTCCTTTCTTTATTACATTACCTTACTTTTGCTTTGGCAGGCATGAATGATTCCAACACAGAGAGAGAGAGAGAGAGAGAGAGAGAGAGAGAGAGAGAGAGAGAAGAGAGAGAGAGAGAGAGAGAGAGAGATACACAAATTTTCTAAGACAAAAGTAAATTATCCCTTTAGTAAAATGACTAAAATGACCTTGACAAGGATCACATCACCTCCAAAAAATGGCCCCATCAAAGAAAAGGAACAGGAGTAATGGAAACTAGCAGTGCCCTTGTAATCATGCTTTGCTTCCTTTTTTTTTTTTTTCTTTTTCCCCCCCTATGATTGTGAGCATGGAAGATCAGTTAGGGGGAGCAAAGCCTGGCCTTCCCAGTGAGTTGTGAAGTGAAAGTGAGATAGGAGAATCAAAATCTGCTTCTTTTGGTTTATTTCTCAGCCTGTCGTATTCATTAACTTGTACTGATCAAAGTGACTGTGTGCATGGATCACATGATAGTGTTCATCTTTTGGTATTGATAATATATTTCCTTTCCATGAACTTTTGATTTGGAATTAGGGGATCAACAATCTCTGCAAAGATAGATCTATAATCAATGCTTTGAACTTTTTCTTTGAGTTATATATATATATTTATATATATCAACATTTGAACAAAATTGTACTATTTCAAGTGCATAAGGTTTTTGAGAATGCCGTGTATCCATCCAAGAAAAGAAAAAGAAAAAGGGAAAAAAGAAGCAGCGGCAGCTGGGAATCCTAACTGAAAACTTCAAGTGCACAAGTTTTCATATACTTTTTTCACAGCTATAATACTTAACTATATAATCTTTTTACTTACGAAATATATTTATGGTAAGTTTAGAGTAATAAAAAGTGAGATAAAATAAAATAAAATGAAATAAATTGTGAGTTCGCAAATTGTACAGTGAAATAAAAAGTGAATAATTTTTAAAATTTTTAGATATTTTCAGTATTGTATCTCACGTCAAATGCACCAATATTAGTTTACATTTTATCTTGTTAATTAATTTTATCTATTTTCCTAATATAGAACCTAAAAAAGGAAAATTATACCCGCTTTTAGTTGGCTTGTTAAGACAGAGAAAAATTTTTAACCAATGCTTCTTCCTTGCTCAGTTTCATAAATTTTTAAGCCTATATCAAGTCATGCACTTGTTACCCAACTGATTGGCGTACAAAATTTTTTAAGTTTAATGCGAGGAGGTATTCATGGTTATCTCTTTAATTTTTAGAAATAATATTGATATTATATTTTGTAGTTAAAAAATTTAAATATTGATATTTGTCTCCTTTTGTAAAAAATTCACTATTATTATTTTTTTTTTGGGATAAATTTAAAGTTATTGTTAATCTCATAGATATTTTTACCCCCCTCATCTAACATATCTAGTTTCATTCCACCTATAAATGATATGAATTAGTTATGTTTTTTTGGGGGCTTATCTAGGTTTCCGTTTGGAAACCTTTATTTATTGACTTATTTGCTTATTTGAGTTTTTATACAGTGACCAAATTTATCTTCTTATATTTTAATCCTCTTTTAAATCTTCAAAAACAAAAATGTTAAATTAACAAAAAGTTAACTTCTTTCTCTTCCTAAACATAAAAGAGTCCAGTTTTTTTATTTCCCAAACCAAACCTTAATAGAAGATACCAAACATATTTTATTTTTAATTTCTCATATTAATCTAAATTAAAAATATTGTTGATCGATTGTGAGAGATGTGATGTAAAATGCATTTAGTTCTCTCTCTCTCTCTCTCTCTCCCAGAGTAAAGAAGTCGAATATAAATGCATGGCTAAAAGGATTAAAAAAAAAAGAAAAAAACAAAGAAAAGAAAAAAGAAAAGTAAATCGGCATTTGAATTTTGTTTCCCCTTCATCGGCCATAAAAAGTGAAATAGATGCAGGTGAATATAATTCTCCTTCCCCGTGCCTTCAAGATGCAAACGTAACTTTGAAAGTTTATATTGTTAATTATTATTGATATATCGGCTTCCTCATATACATGATGACCATTTCACGTGCACGTGAGTAATTTATTCGACGTTGTTTTCAAAAAAAAAAAAAAAAACAATTCCTTTCTACCAATTCACTTATCCATCAAATCATACTATTCTTGATGTCGTTTTGCAAAAGAGGTAGTGCGTGGTTGGGCATATAGAAAATTAAGGAGTGTTTGGAGATTCAATTTTTAGTAATTATTAATATTTTTTATTAAAAGTCGTTAGGTGTAATATTTGGTGTGTTTAGTAAAATAAGTAATAGTTTTTAACAATTTTTAATAATTTTTAATAATTTTTTACAACTTTTAGGTATTTAGTAAAGATTTTGACAACTTTTGGTAATTTTTAATAATTTTTAACAATTTTTAGAAACTTTTGAGTTGAAAAGTTATCGTAACAGAATAGAAAAGTAACAAAAATTGGTAGTTTGTCAAATACTCAAAAATAAAAAATAAGTAACTTTTTACTAAAAATTTTGCTATTAGACGCTCCTCGGGTAAAAATTTTCTCTTTGATCAGCTTACTAACTATCTCTCTTAGAGTTGCATGTCTAATTTGGAGAGATATTTACACCCTTTTATTAATTTTTTTCATTTCACAATAGGTTTAATGGAAAAAAATAATGCAGAATAAAAAAAACTAATAAAGGAGTGCATTTATCATTTTTTGTCTAATTTTTTTTTCCTTTTTCGTATAAAAATTTCCAGCTACAACAATGGATTTGCATCATGACGATGATATATACATAATGGCTGCGGTTGAAGTAGCAAAAAATAAGATTAAGTGTGATAACTTGTGAGTTCGTAATTCGTGTAATAAGATAAAAAGTAAATAACGCTTAAAAATTTTCAAAAATTTTCAGAATTTTTATGGATTTTTAGTAAACTAAATGCATCCAATATATGCATCCGCGTTACAAATATTTAGGTTAACGAATTATGTAACGGGGTAAAGGGTATGATGCTAAAAAACTTGAATACGGGGACAGTGGGGATTCCTCCTTCTTCATCATGTTCCTTTTTTTTGTTAATTTCATTTTTATCACATAAAAATTAATTTAATTAAAATTACATATATCTGATTCTACTAGACTTCGTAATGCACAAGTCTATACTCGATTGCCCCTTTCATAAAATATTTTACAATGAATCCAAATCTCAAACTGTTATTTAATTAGTAAGCACAAGATCTTTAAATTATCACAGTAGAAACTATTTTTCAAAATTTAACAGCTTCAACTTTTATTACCATTAATAGCAAGCAACTTCTCCTTTTTCAACAATTAATATACACAAATTAAAATAAATACTAAACTTTATGACATATTAATTTGATATACGCGGATTAAATAGGATACAAATAATCTTGTAACTTAAAATTCCCTGATTCGTATTTTAAAAGAAATTTATCTGTAAATAGTATTATAATTTTGATCTTTCTCAAGCTCTATTAACACAAGAATTTCATGCACTAGGTTACTTTAGATAGAATATAAAATTAAAAAATTCAATCACTGATATTGATAAGAAAAAAAATTATATATATGTGTGTGTGAAACTTAAAAAAATAAAAAAGTAACCCATATAATTGAAGTCATAGAGTGGGAGCTAAAATTATCGAGTTG